>CM046875.1:56982206-57562206 GCA_025667525.1 Glebionis coronaria | reverse complement strand
ATTTCATCAAAAATATCACATTCAACCTAATACACTAATAACCATCCTACATGACAAATAATCCAAAATGATTACCAATATTTTTATCCTTCTTAAACACTTAGCATAACCATTCCCATTGATTCCATTTACTTTATGTTTCATATAATTAACCATGTGTCCAACGTACCTAATGCACACCTATAATCAATATAAACATTAATCTAAAACAAGAGGTGAGAATATCGTACACCTTTTATAACATTGGTGTTTATATACCATTAAAGCACATCATAAGCCATCATACTTTAGCTTACATACTCACTTTCTTTTTCTCTTTTTTCTATTTTCAATTTTTTTTCATTTTTTTTTCTTTCATTTTTTTTTTACTTTTTTTTTTCACATCACATATAAGCTCTTTTTTTAGCCATTCGGGACCGTTTCTTATACAAGTCATCCCGAACGCTTTATACACTCCTTTTAAGGTTGATATAAACACCAATCATTCAGAAAAATGAATATCTATCCTATAGGTGCATACTAAGACTGGCACATGGGAACCGGTTAATTAAGTCTGTTTATTTAAATGGGAACAGTTATACTTTGCGCCTACTGGCACATCACATGATGGAACCATGCAGAACTATTATAATCAATCTAAACCATTGGATGAATCTAATCGATGGTTAAAATTAAAAGTGCCAAAACTGAAATAAAACAAAAACTAAAGGTTTTCTTTTCAATAAAAAAAGCTGAAAGGGTATAATGGGCATCACACTTTTATTTACTTTTATCTTTAATCTATGTCTGTCTCTCCGTTAATTATTCCAGATCTGAAACTGCTATATGGTTTCTTCTCCACCCCAAGTAAAAATTACCATGTATGAGGGGCCGGGGCACTTGCTCTCCCGGCCTCCCTCCCTATCTCTGCCCATGTCCATTCCAGAAATATGCCAAAAGGCAGATAGATGATCAACATATAAGCTGATTACAACTTAGACTTTCTGCCGAAGCCATAAGCTTTAACAAATTCAGAAAAAACTACAAAGATTAAAAGATAGATTCAAACTGCTAAAAGTCGTAAAAGCCCACTTAATAGAGATTGTTGCCCCTACTGTTGTGAGTCAAATTTTAATCATCTACATCTACTTTTTTTATTGATTTAAATGCGATTTGAGTTTTTCACTTAATTAAAGACAATTTTATCGAATAATTATTCGAGTTTTAGGATTTACATTTACATATGAGGTATTTTTATCAGTTTATATGTGATTTAAGTTTGTTACTGAATTTACGATAAAATTATTTCCTGTTTTAGGTTTTACATCTACGTATGCAGTTTTTTTTTTATCAATTTGTATGTGATTTGAGTTTGTTTCTGAGTTATGACTGAGTTTATCAAATAATTATTGCCAGTTTTAGGTTTACACATCTACATTGCGGTTTTTTATCAGTTTTATTCGATTTGACTTTGTTACTGATTTTCTGACCAGTATATCGACTAATTATTGCGAGTTTTAGGTTTAACATCTACATATGCAAGTTTTTTTAACGATTTATATGTGATTTAAGTTTGTTACTGAATTTGTAATTAGTTTATAGACTAATTATTGCGAGTTTTAGGTTTAACATTTACATATGCGGTTTTTATTAGTTTTATGTGAATAAAGTTTGTTTCTGAATTTATGATGTGTTTATTAGGTTTAGCATTCACATACGCAGAGTTAATAGGTTTTTATAAACTTATATGCTATTTAAGTATATTGCCAGATTCAATATGAGTATATTGGATAATTTAATAACATTTTTGTGAGTTTTAGATTTAACATCTATGTATGCGATCTAATATATTTTTCTAAAACTAGGTGTGATTTAAATTGAATTGCCAGATTCAATCATGGATATTACAAGTTTTAGGTTCATTAAACTTAGATTTTATTGAATTAAATCTGTTTTTTAAAGGTATTGTTGAATGACTGATGTTAAGTTATATAGGGTGCGATCAAATCTGTGTTGTAAGAATGAATTTTGAATTCTGATTTGGAGTAGTTGTTTGGTTGAATTTATAGTCTCATAAGATATTTAAAGGTAAAGCTGAGGTATAATACGATGCAATCTGTAAGGCTAAAAGTTTGAGATAAGTACTGTTTGGAAAGACTTGAGAAGTATTCATACAATAGTTAACTGGTAATCCATGGGTTGGTTTAGACAATCTATTACATCAAAAAATCTACCACCAAAAATAAATCCGGTTGCATACGGTCACCTATGTCACAAATCTATGATGACAACACAAGAGCTTTTCAGTAGCAATATCAGCGAAGATCGGTAACCTTCGTTTTTTTATAAAGTTTCAGTTTTTTATGATTTCGAAAGAAACAACGGTTTTTTGCGTTATTTTATTATAAATGTGTTAACGATTGTTTAATTTTTTTTGTAGGTTGGTTTTTTATTGGTATAATTTAATTAAAGCTTAATCAGGAGTTTGTCGATGATAAAAAGGTAGAGTTTTTACTTAATTTTTTGAATTTGTTCATCTTGATATAAGGTGTTGATATAATATTTTAATGACATATTACCCAACAGTTATGTGATCCAACAAGGATTCGTCGTGGTGGTGAGTTTAAAGAACACTTTAAGATCCCTCATCTATTTTTGTAAGTCTATAAACCTTATATGTCTGAAACTTCATACAAGAGGTGAGAATATCGTACACCTTTTATAACATTGAAGTTTATATACCATTAAAGCACATCATAAGCCATCATACTTTAGCTTACATACTCACTTTCTTTTTCTTTTTTTTCTATTTTCAATTTTTTTTCATTTTTTTTCTTTCATTTTTTTAACTTTTTTTTTCACATCACATATAAGCTCTTTTTTTAGCCATTCGGGACCGTTTCTTATACAAGTCATCCCGAGCGCTTTATACACTCCTTTTAAGGTTGATATAAACACCAATCATTCAGAAAAATGAATATCTATCCTATAGGTGCATACTAAGACTGGCACATGGGAACCTGTTAATTAAGTCTGTTTATTTAAATAGGAACAGTTATACTTCGCGCCTACTGGCACATCACATGATGGAATTATTTACCACATAGTCTAATTATACAATGGACTAAATTAAACTAATCTTCCTAATTTCATTACAACAATACAAGGATTGGGTTATTTCACATAAAATTTTCTCAGCTAAGTGCAATGCTATCCATCATAAATATTGACATCTGACCCATGCTAACAACTAAAGAATCACCTTGCGCGGGTGACGAATCAGATAGACAAGCCCAACATATGACTACCACCAATAATTATGACAGTTCTCCAACTCTTTTCTAAGGCCACCGTGCGCGGGTGGCAAGCCGAATAAGATCAATTTCAAGTGTCCTAACCCAACTATCACATTACTATATTTCATATTATTTATTCAAACTTTCTACTCAATCTAAGCAAAGGTAAGTAGAGGGAATTAAACCGGCGTGGTTTGATCATCTAATTATACATATGCCTAACTACATGCAAACAATCAAATCAATTTAATAACCAAATTATACAATGGAATCGGGTGCACCTGATAATTATGGCCAAATCCTCTAGCTTGCTCCAATAAATCATCCACAAGCTAATCTTCAAAATCTGCAAACACTCAACAAACATATATGTAGAAGAAACTTCCACATCTAATTAGCACAAGACTCTTATAATGTGATTTAAAATTTTAAATTTTTACAATTTTTCCCAAAAATCACATTTTAACCCATTTTGACCAAAATTTCGCACAAAAACATGTAACACATGTGCCACCCCCTCAACTTAAAGCATTGCATTGTCCCTAATGCAAAAAACTTTAAATTGAAATTTTGGTTAAAAATTAATTTGACACACTCACACAAAAAACAAAAACCTAACTCACTTTCGTAGGAATCACGGTTGCATTTAGTGTATGCAACAAGCCTTTAAACCACTCGGTAGCCCGACTGGACGAGTTTTGTCTCGTGAGGGTTTGTAGTGAACACACCCACAAAGTTCCAAAAACCACGGGTTTCCTCCCGCGAAGCGCTAAGTTTACCGTCTTCAGCGAGACATAACTCGAATGAGCTATTGAGACGGTTAGAGTGGTTCCAAGTAAACCAAATCCACCGAGTCCATCTGCTCACTCCCCAACTCAACATACGGCTTCAAACGGTGTCCATTAACTTTAAAAGGCTCTCCACCCACCATATTTTTTATTTCAATGGCTCCGTGTGGAGAGACTTGAGTCACAACGTATGGACCCGTCCATTTACTTCTCAACTTACCAGGAAAAAGCTTAAGTCTAGCATTGAATAACCAAACTTTTTAACCAACCAAGAAGGACTTCTTGGTGATGTGTCGATCATGAAAAGCTTTGGTTTTCTCCTTATAAATCCTAGAACTTTAATAGGCATCACGTCTAATCTCATCTAGTTCAGATAATTGAAGTTTCCTAGAACTACATGCTTTCTCTAAATCCAGATTAACGGTCTTAATCGCCCATTCAGCCCTATGCTCTATCTTAACCGGTAAATGACATGCTTTGCCGTATACCAACTTATACGGTGACATACCAATAGGAGTCTTAAAAGCCGTCCTATATGCCCACAATGCATCATCTAACCTCAAGGACCAATCTTTCCTATCACTACGAACGGTATTTTCTAAAATTCGCTTAATCTCCCTATTAGATACTTAAACCTGTCCACTAGTCTGTGGGTGATAAGGTGTAGCTATCCTATAATTAACTCCATAATGTTTCAATAATTTCCCAAATCGAAAGTTCTTAAAGTGGGAACCCCCATCACTAATGATAGCCTTAGGAATTTCATGTCTAGCAAAGATATTCTTCTTAACAAACTTAAGAACTACATTATGGTCATTGGTTCTAGTAGCCTCAGCCTCTACCTACTTAGACACATAATCAACTGCCACTAAAATGTACACATTGCCATGGGAAGTGGGGAATGGTCCCATAAAATCAATACCCCACACGTCAAAGATCTCAACAACAAGTATGGGATTCATAGGCATTTGATCACGCCTTGAAATCCCTCCAACTTGCTGGCAACGAATACATGCTTTCACAAAAGATTGGGCATCCTTGAATATAGTCGGCCAAAAGAAACCGCTTTGTAGGACTTTATTTCCAGTTTTCGTAGCACCAAAGTGTCCACCACATGCATAAGAATGGCAATGAGCCAATATATCCATATGCTCATGATCAGGAACACATCTCCTAATGACTTAGTCAACACACACCTTATAGAGCTCCGGATCCTCCCAAAAATAATGCTTCAACTGGGAGAAGAAGTATTTTCTTTGTTGCTTGGACCAAAACTTCAGAAGCTTTTTAACAGCTAGGTAATTAACTATATTTGCGTACCAAGGAACCTTAGAAACCTTAAATAAGCTTTCATCGGGAAAGCTTTCCTTAATCACATCAGAAGGGTTGAACGGCGGAGGGATAATTCTAGACAAATGGTTGGCAACTACATTTTCTGACCCCTTTTTATCCCGAATTTCTAGATTAAATTCCTGTAAAAGCAAAATCCACCTAAGCAACCTCGGTTTTGTCTCTTTCTTAGTCAACAAATGTCTTAAGGCACTATGATCTGAAAATACTATCACCTTAGAATGCCCCCAAATATATGACCTAAACTTATCAAGAGCAAAAACCACAACTAACAACTCTTTTTCAGTAGTGGTTTAATTCATTTGAGCTTCTGAAAAAGTCTTACTAGCATAAAAGAACACAACGGGTTTCTTATCGACCCGCTGTCCTAGAACCGCCCCAGTGGCATAATCACTCGCATCACACATGATCTCGAAAGGCTTCGACCAATCAGGTGATTGCAGAATAGGGGCTTCTACAAGCTTTTGCTTAAGCATATTGAATGCTTTAAGACATGATTCATTAAAGTCAAAGTGTGCATCTTTTAAGAGTAGATTGCAAAGAGGCTTTGATATTGCACTAAAATCTTTAATAAATCGCCTATAGAACCCGACATGACCAAGAAAAGAACGCACACCCTTGACGATAGTGGGAGGAGGAAGGGTTGAAATTACTTGAACTTTAGCATGATCAACCTCAAATCCTTTTTCAGACACACCATGTCCTAATACAATTCCCTCCCGAACCATGAAATGGCTCTTCTCCCAACTAAGCACCAAATTAGTTTCGGTGCATCTTTTTAACACACTTTCAAGCTGATCAAGGCAGCTTTCAAAATATTGACCAAAGATGGAGAAATCATCCATAAATATCTCTACAGATTCTCCAACCATGTCAGAAAAGATACTCATCATGCACCGCTGAAAGGTAGCGTGTGCATTACACAGGCCAAAAGGCATTCTTCGAAATGCAAACGTCCCGTATGGACACGTAAACGTAGTTTTGGCCTGGTCATCAGGATGGAAGGGTATTTGATTATAACCGGAGTACCCATCCAAGAAGCAATAGAAATTTTTACCCGAAAGCTTCTCAACTATTTGATCAATGAAGGGTAGTGGGAAGTGATCTTTAGATGTGGCATTATTCAGCTTACGGTAATCTATACAAACTCTCCACCCAGTGACTGGTCGGGTTGTGAGCTTTTCCTCATTCTCGGTTTCAACAACGGTGATTCCGGCCTTTTTAGGCACCGTTTGAGTAGGACTTACCCATTTACTATCTGAGATGGGATAGATGATACCAACATCTAACCATTTAAGAACTTCCGTCTTCACCACCTCTTTCATATTAGGATAGATGATCCCTTTCAAGTCTGCAATTGTCCATCCCACCGCTGCTTTGTACTTGGAAAGCACTTTTAAAAGTGCTTCCTCTTGTGATTTAGAAAGATCAGAAGCAAAAATTGTTGATCCCAAACTTAGATCAATTTAGCTTTATGTATACGAGATTAGATCAAGTAATACACGTAGAGAAACCTTTGTATATGTATATGATAATCTAAGTGTTATGCGGAATTAACACTTAAACAAGAACACACAAGATGTAAAGAAACTTTCACTTGATTAATGATAACAAACTTGCTTACAACTAAAGTGTTTAACGTATGAAAACTAATATTGAACATTAACCTAAAGGTCTTCTTTTATAGACATAAGAAGCCTTGTACAAGAGTCTACGTATCAACTATTCTAGGTAAAGATAATTATAGAAAATACATTGTTGAACTTATCCTTACTAGAAACAAACTAGAAACAATATACGCGTAGACTAAATCTTTCCATCAGTGCTTGTCTTCAATGTATCAGCGCTTGACTTCTTCTTGTCAACGCTTGATCTGTCAGCGTTTGTTTTCTTCCTATCAACGCTTGTTTTACTCTTGTCAGCGCTCAAGTAGACTGGCTATATTTTATTCCCAACAATCCTCCCCTAAACTTGATATTTACTCTAATAATCAAGTTTCTGAATAAACATTAAGAACTAGGAGGAATCTTACAAACTTTCTCATATTGGTAATAAATATGTCTGATCAAATCTTTGGCCACGTCACTTGAATAATCAATTTCCAGCTGTGTAGTCTTCATCTTCTCCAAGACTTCCTTGGACATGGAATACTGAGCATCTACAAGAAGATACTCAACAAACTTTGTAGAAATCAAGTAATATACACCAGAAGCTGAATACAAATGCCATTGAAGACCACTGAGGTCATCTTCAAGATCCTTCCAAATAGCAGGATCTTCATCTCTTGGTCCACACATTCTCTTGAATGTTGACCACAGTTTTATTGCATTGACTGAAGTGGGAGCTTCAGTCTCATACTTGGCCTCTAACAACCTCCATAGGTCTACCAAGTCTTCTCTATCAAAACTTGCAAACAAAGATATATGAGTGGTAAAAGTGTGAACCTCTTTTCCATACCTGCCAATCTTCCAAAACCCACATTCATCTTCTTCATAGCTTATAATAGGGTTTTTGGAATCAAGTGGTAACACTTGTACCATATCTGAAGCTTCCAATGGTGAGAGCTTGAGGCTCCTTCTTATAACAGCTTCACTTGGATTCAATCTATCCATATCCTTGGGAAACTCAAGAGGGACTCCCTTCTTCACAGGTCTGGGAACAATCATTGCCTTCTTAAGCTCCATTTCTTCTACAAGTTCTTCTTTTCTTTCATCAGAAAGAAGTCTTAGAGTGTTTTCTTCCTGCACTCTTACCCAAATGGGATAAGCTTTGAACTCCAACTCTTCAAATGTCAATCCAATCAATTTCTTATAAGTCCACCCTGTTCCATGACATCTGAGTAGCATGTAGTATAACTCCCTTCTATCCCTTCTCAATAATGAGAGAATATTGCTAGCTCTGTGTCTCAGAATTACCTTGCAGTCCTTTTGTACTCTTAGAAGAATCTCCAAACCCCATATCCGGTCTAAAATAGTCAAATATGGATTCTCCATACACCTATCTTCCCAAGCATGGTACATCTGAACAACTTCTAGCATATCAAAATCAACTTGCAATTTCAACTCATTCAGCTTCTCTTTAGCCAACTCATCACCATACTCAAGTCTTTCTGGTTGTTCTATAATCATTACACTTGAGTCTGAACTGGCTTCATCACTTCCTTCTTGTTCTTCTGAAGTGACAACAAAAGGTGATTCACCTACCTTCTTTCTTTCTTGTTCCACAATTTGTGCAGCCAACCTTCTATCAAACTTAATCTGTGCTGCATTCTTTGGAACATCTACTTCTACCATAATACCCTTACCCTTATCTAATGGATCCAAGGTGAGTAAGGAAGATGGTAATACCTGTGAAGAAACGTCTTTGATGATGGATGATAACTGGAATACATCAACCTCATCTGCAGGTCTGTCAACCCTCAAATTTGCTCTGTCAGCGCCCAAGGTACTCATGTAAGCGTTCAAATCTTGCTTGTCAACGCCCAAATTACCTGTCTCAGCGCCTCTTGTAATTTCCTCCAACATAGCTGTAAAAGACACATTTAAGTTTGTAGGAGTGACTAGAGACATATCAAAACCTGGTTGTTTCTTCAAACTTGTTAGGGCCTCAGCAACACCCAAAGATTCACCATCATGTGAGCCCTTATCACTCACATTTATCTGTTCATCCTCCCCTTTGGAAGATTTCTCCATCCCACGCCTGGTGCTAGCAGTCTCCAAAATAACAATCCTCTCCCTCAATTGCTTGAGTTCAAGGCCTTGTGTACTGACAACCTGTACCAAGTCTGCATTTTGCTTTTGCAAGCTAATGCAGACTGCCTTCAATTCCATTAAAGTCATTGGTTCCAATCTGCCCTCCTCTAAAATGGGTATTTGACCTCCCAAGTTAGATTCATTGGGCATGGATGAGGTCTTAATGATGGTAGGACTGTCTTGGCCAGCTTCTAAGCCAGAACCAATAGTCCCAGCCTCATCCATCGCACCAACCACACTTGTGGTGGTGGTTCTCTCTGCTAAATGGCTAGGACCACTAGAGGAGAACACTCCAGTAGTCCTTTGGCGTTTTTGCAACCTATATTGTGTTGGGGGAGAAGATGATGTAGATTGGGTGGATGTGGGTTGGTTAAGGGGTGTTTGGGTCTGTGAAAGATTGGTGTCAACGTTTGGAATAGGCATGTCAACGCCAACATTTAACGTGTCAGCGTTGAAGGGTTCTTGGTCAAGTTGCATGTGTTGTGGTGAAGGTAATGGTTCAGGTATTGGGTCAAGTTGGGGTTGTGGGTCAGGTTGGGGTTGTGCTGCTTCAATGATAGCAATCATAGCTGGGGTTAGGGGTAAGTCATGGTGTGGGGGTGAGTTCATCTTTGTAAAAATTGCTTTCTTTTGCACAGGGATCTCATAAAAATCATCATGATCCCTTGTGCAGTAACTTTGGACATCAAAAACCATTTGTAAAAATCTGGGATAGGCTAAAGTCATTTTGTTCCCTTTATTTTTACACATGCCCTCAAAAATCATTTTGGAATAATTAAACTTTTGCCCAGTAGCAATGCACACAATAGCACTAGCAATAGATCTATTGATCTCATTGTGTGCAGTACACTTGGGACTCAAACATTGCAAGAGGACATGTATTAGGTACTTCCAAGCTGGGGATAACTCCTGTTTATGATATTTGTTTAAAGTTCCCTCATCAGGGAAAGGATAACCCAAAGCCCTTAGTCCTTGTTCTATTTCATTAATGGGGAGGGTGGTTATACCATCTGCATCATCAAGATGCAAAGCTTGGCGAACCAAAGCTTCAGTAACCACCCATGTACGCCCATGAACAATAGATGATAATGTAGTCACTCTATTAACTGTTGAGGACCTAACATTGTTCCAAAACTGTTTAATATGTATGACAGGAATGAGTGGAGCATGAGAAAGAGCATACCTAATTGGGGATGCATTCAAATATGCCACCATTTGTGTGTATTGGGGAAACAGAGTGTCATCAGCGTCCAGATATGCTATCATATTGTGTTGACTCCTAAATCCCAATTCCAAATCACTTGGTTTAAATTTTGGTGCCATTGTTGAAAGTTGTTTGAATGATTGATAAAGATGAAGTATAAGAGAAAATATTGTTAGACAAGAATGATAGGTACCCTGTTTAAAATAGGAGCCAAATATATAGGAGAGAAATATGCATGTGACTGGTCAAAAGTTAGGAAACTATTTTCAAAATACAATCATGAAAATATTGAAAAAATAAGTTTATCTCATGCATTAAATGAAAGTTATCTGCTCCAAAAATTACGGCCCAAAAAATATGTCAAAAAGTAACAACTGGGTAGGTCCCATTGAGTGTCAACGGTAAAAAATAACCCATCAACGCCCAACGGCTATATTCTTGTCAACGTTTTCCAAAGCCATGTCAGCGTCTAAATAGGTCACAACAACGCTTGGAAAAATACTTGTCAGCGTCCAAAAATAAAAATATTTAAAAATGAAAAATGACCTTAACAAATTAATTTATCTTAGAGAAGATAACCTATAAGTTGATAATTATTATTGGGCGGCAATCACTGTCCAGTTATGCACACTTGCATATGCAAGATAGACATAACAGTCCTCTAGTGTCCCTTGCTAACCAAAACTCTTAACAACTAAGTTACCTCATAAAATTCCTTGTTACTCCCAGGTAAAACCCATGATAAAATCATTCCCAAGTCTCCCAACAGACCACAACCAATTCTAGGCCAAAAATGTCTTGGCAGCATGCATAGTATATCAACTTTGCATGCTACAGTGCCTCATGATTTAGAAAAACTAACTCATACTCACCTGTGGACACAATCTAGAATTGTGATAAGAGTATCATAAGGATACCCAAAGGTCCTAAAGGTTCCTAAAACCTCCCCTTAAACTGTGATACATATGTTGCCAAAAATATGCATGAACATAAAAAATTTATGTCAAGATAGGAATAGAAAATTCCAACCATCATCCATAAATAAAAACATGCTCAAATGCTTCTCCAATGATCCATAAGCAACTCTGTATCCAATGGTATAATGCTAACACCACCTGTACATTTAGATTGAAAACCACAAAACTAACATTGTTGCTGACAACGCCCCGATAACACTTGTCAGCGTTAAGGAAAGCTTTGTCAGAGTTAGACAAATATATTGCTGACAACATCACAATAATACTTATCAGCGTTAAAGCAACCTTTGTAAGTGTTAGAAAAATATAGTGGAAAATCTAAATCCTCAAAAAGACCAATAACAATGCATTATCCTGTACATACTGTTACAAAAAGACTCCAAAACACATATTATGTGAGATTGATCATTCCAATACTTGTTACCAAGTATTAAAATCTTCTAGCATCAAAAGGTTTAGTTAGTAAATCAGACACATTTTCTTCTGTGTCAACCCTATCTGGTTGTATTAAACCCTTTTCAAAACAATCTCTTATAAAATGGTGTCTAATTTCTATGTGTTTAGTTTTAGAATGATGTACAAGATTCTTAATAATGCATAAAGTGCTGTTATTGTCAACAAATATCTTGGTATGCATGAAATTATACCCATAATCCAACAGCTGGTTCTAAATCCACAAAACTTGTCCACAACAAGTAGCTGCAGCAACGTACTCTGCTTCAGTTGTAGAATTAGCCACCACTGTTTGTTTCTTTCATTGCCAAGATATCAACCTGCTCCCAAGAAACTGACATCTACCAGTTGTGGATTTTCTATCAAACTTATCACCTCCATAGTCACTGTCTGAATATGCAATCAGCTCTAATAAGTGTGTAAACACTTATCCTTTTGCCGCTAAAATCAAGGAAAGACAAGACCTAATCATGTGTTTAATGTCGTAAAAGTCAGAATTACGCGTGGTTTTGTGTTTTTATGTTAAATAGGTACAAATTATCAAAAGAAGAGAAAACACGGCATTTCACGGTCAAATATTGAAGAAAAGTCCAAGAAAGAGACAAAGACAAAGTCGAAAGACCAAAAGTGTGCCAAGATCACGAAAACCAGAAAAATCAACACGGTTTTGAAGAAAAGATCGACAAATCCGAAATCGAGCTCGTTCTTAGTGGATTTAATATTATTTGAGTTTAATGGGCCTTGTGGGCCCCACATTTGCTTATTGGGCCTACAAGCCCATTTGGAAAATTGAACTCTATGGATCAAGGCCCATGAACTTTAGCAACATTCAGATGAAAAACAAAAGTGGCCCAAGTCTTTTCTCTAAACGAATGGAACTCAAAATTGGGCCAAGCCCAAATGGATTAACAAGAAACAAACGGAAGTGTTTATTCATTTTTTTTGGCTTGGTCAAATATCCCAGTCAAACTCACAAAACCAGTCACACGTGTCTTACCCACTCACAAAATAAAACGTATTTTTTATTTTACTTTACCCAATACCCGGTCATCCTAAAATCCAGTCAACCCTTATCCCAAATTTACCCCAACCGACCCCCACTCACATTTTTAATAAATTTCCCATTACCCTACCCCCATTACTCTTTCAATATCCCAGTCAAACTCTCAAATAAACAAACACCTCACACGTGTTTACTCCCCTCAACGAATTATTTATTCGTTTACCCAACACCACTCACCCCATTTCGTTATAAACAATGTAATATCCTTTTACCGTTTTCTTTCTTTCTCTCCCAAATAAAGCAGCCACCATCAAACCCTAATTTTACCATCATAAAAAAATCACAAGTAAAAAATAGGGCTTTTTGTTTAAGTGTGTGATTCACACACTTGAGGAATAAATCCCCAAGTTTTTCGCAGCATCCACCATAGTGGTCCTCAATCCAACTCCGACGTGGCTCATCCTTCTCATTTGATTGGTTAAATCACACCAGGCTGGCAATCCATGGCTCAAATCATTTTCAACCGTTTGATCAAAAGAAAAAGAGAGAGAAGATGGAAGAACGATCCTGATTGAAGACCTTGGGCACCAAGGAAATAGTTTAAGGGGTTGCCTATAAAAACCCCCACATCTTGTAATTTTAGGGAGTCCATTTTTCTTTATTTTTTTATTTACTGTTTTTAATTTAGGAGTAGGATTTAAATTAGATTTAATTTTCTAAAAATTATATTAGGTTTACTATTGTACTTTTAAATTTCAGTTAATGTAATTTTTTTAATATTAATGAAAAGTAATTTTGATTATTCTCGTCTCCTTTAATTTTCTGTCTAAATTTTATCCTTAATCTGCTTTCTTCTTTTTCATCACTGTTCTTGTTTATCTTTATTATTAATATAAAAATATATATATAAAAAGGTTACTGTTTGGTTCGTTTGCTGTTCCTGTTCGAGACTTACTAATGGATCGAGAGTATTTGGGACGTGATGATGTTGATGATTGGGCTCGAAGGAGGTGTTTGGGTTTCGGTTTGATTGTTAAGACGGCTCAGCGCCGCTCTTCGGCTCAAAGGATTCATCAAAAGGTTCTTCTCCCTTTTTAATTATTATCAGTTGTAGTGTTAAATCTGCTTATGTATTTTTGGTTAATTGCTTTTTGTCTATCTGTTTATTTTATTTATTCTGCTTGTGTTAATCTTAGTAGCGTAGGATCTGCTTTATTTGGTTTGATCTTGTTGGATCTGCTATAGTTAGGACTGCTTCTTATTTAGTTTTGTTTGCTTATATGGCTTATTTACTGTTTCTTCTTGTTTAGTGGGTATGCTTATTAGCTTATTGTTTTTTTTAATCTACTTATTTGATAGTTTTTATAGCTTAATTGGTTTGGTTATTTTAGCTTATAGTTGTTTAGGTCTGCGTTTGATTAATGTTTAATTTGCTTATGTTAGGATGCTTAATTGTTTCAGCAAATTTTCATCATAGCTTATTGGCTTATCTGTTTTTATATCACTTATTTGATTCAGCTTATTGCTTATTTGGGCTGTATTTAAACTTTGTTGCTGCATTAAACTCAGACCTTTTGGTCTGAGTATCAAGATTCCATATATATGTTCCAAAAGAGTAAAAAAATAATAATAGCTAAAATTTATCTGTCGAGGGTTTCGAACCCTCGACCTCTCGAATAGCAGCCTCACGCCTTTACCAATTGCTCTTAGCTAATTTTGTGTTTTATATTGGAACGTTAAATTAATATAGGGTAAATTTCTTTGGCAGCTTTTTATTAAACTTAGTTTAATTCCAGTTTAGTTTTATTTAATTTTATTTAAAAAAAATTTTATTATTTCTTTTTTTCTGTTTTATAAAAATATAAAAAGATAAAAAAATATTTCATTTTAATTTTTTAAAAATTTAATTGTTATTTTTAAATGTAGTTTAAACTTTACTTAAATTAGTTTTGTTTCTAGAAATAGTATTCATTTAAAAGTCTTTTTATTTTTTCTCATAAAATTGGTTTTAAATTTTGTTTATGTTTTTAAATATATTTTTTATTAGATTAAAAATAGTTTTTAAATTCAGATTCAAGTTTTATTTTAAAATTAGTTTTATTTAAATATTAGTTTAAAATTAGTTTACTTCAACTAGATTAAATAGTTTTTTTATATGAAATAGTTTTTAGTTTAAAATTCCAAAAATATTATTCACCAAAAAAAAGTTTGTCTTACGTTTAGTCCGATTTCAATTCGAGTGAGTCGAGGAACGAAAATACATACAAAATCCCAGTATTAAAATGGCGCCGCTGCCGCTTCGCTCGTACGATTGACGATTTTTCGTGAAGACGTTTGGATTTTGGGATCCGTTCGATTTGAACGTTACGTTTCTTGTTAACAAAATCAAAAATACAAAAAAATCAAAAACTTAAAAATACAAAAAATTAAAAAAGCACAAAAAGCAAATTCTTTCCTAAGATTTGCAACAAAAAAAAATTAAAAAATCCAGAAGTAATACTTTTTCCTAAAAGTATTACACCAAAAATATTAAGTATTAGTGTTATTTCTTAGTTCGATTTCTTTCG
This sequence comes from Glebionis coronaria, assembly GCA_025667525.1. Lineage (NCBI taxonomy): Eukaryota > Viridiplantae > Streptophyta > Magnoliopsida > Asterales > Asteraceae > Glebionis > Glebionis coronaria. The sequence continues at coordinate 57,546,837 of CM046875.1, read as the reverse complement.
ATTTTTCCTTTAAATATATATTTTTCTAAAAAATACAAAAAGATTTTTCATTTACTATATTCTATTACGTAGCACAATAAATTACCTACTTTTCAAATAAGCCTTAGTTGGGATTTCATCACCTAACTATTGTAGTCGCATCCATAACGAAATAAAAAGGCAAAATAGATAAATACTAGTAAGACGTTTGAACTCGATATATACAAACTATAAGGTGGGTATAAGGCGACACGCTATAAAAGGCCGTCTAAGGAAAAAGGTTTTTAAGTGCTTTGTGCCACCTCGTTTCCCCGCTTGCTTGTGCGTATATTGAGAGGGACGACCGATTATTGGTTTGCCGACTCAAGTAGTACTTAAGTATATATTTTTGTAGCTTTTTACTATTGCACCTCGAGAGGGAAAATTCTTTTCCTCTCAAAGTCGACCGAGGTCACCTACCTCATTCCAAGTTTTAATTGTATGCGCACTCGCGCGCGTACATACATACCGAGTGGTGTACCAAACCCTTCCAATTCTTCCAAAAAGAAGAAGAAGAAGAAAAACAAAAAGACCGTCATTCAAGCCGATCCCGAGAATCGAGCTTTCGACATAACGATGGCAACGGATAATCGACCAATGATTGAGATTCTACAATCTCACGATTGTGGTGCCAAATATTGGAGCAAATCATTATGAACTTAAATCGGGTTTTATTCAAATGGTTTCCGCTACACGATTATTAGGCCGTACTAATGATGACCCACACGCTCATATCAAACGTTTCATCCAATTAGCTAATACCGTCAAATACAATGGGGTGTCACAAGAGGCCGTTCGCCTACAACTTTTTCCTTTTTCCCTCGAAGGACAAGCCCAGATTTGGCTTGATAAGGAACCACCCCAAAGTATTACCACATGGATCGACTTAGAGACCAAGTTCATAAACTACTTTTTCCCACCATCACGGACCACTTCTATAAGAAATGAGATCATCACCTTTGAACAACAATATGGGGAAACGTTTAGTGAGTCTTGGGATCGATTTAAAGAACTTTTGAGAAAATGTCCACAACAGAGTTTCACTAAAGTGCATCAAGTTAATACGTTTTACAATGGTTTAACTCTAAATGACCAAGAATCACTTAATAGTGCCGCAGGGGGGCAATATTCTTGTGAAATCAATGAACGAGGCTTGGGCTATAATAGAAAACAAGGCTAAAGTGCAAACCAAGAGTGTTAGGGCTACTATGGCAATTGCTAGTACTAGTAATAATGAGGTGACTAATCAAATTAAGGAGCTTACTTCAATTGTGAAACACCTTGCTCTAAAAACCGACGCTCTCACTACACATGTGAATGCCGTGAAAGAAAATTGTGAAACGTGTGAGACTTGTGGTGGACCGCATTCATACTTTAATTGGGACAAGGTTTACAATAATCAACAAGAAGTTTATGCTTATAATAACAATGAAAATGAGCGGATTCATTTCAAACCAAATGTTGATGTTAACCATTTGTCTTAAAAGTCTAATAACTATTTGGCTCCCCCGGGTTTTGTAGCACCACAAAGACCACCCCCACCCGCCCAAAATAGGAACCAAGGTCCTCAACGGGGTAATTTTCAAGGAAATTCTAATCAACGGGGTTTTAATCAAAAACAAGGGAATTTTCAAGGGCAAAACCAAGGGTTCAATAATCAAGGATTTAATAACCAAGGTTTTCAAAATCAAGGATTTAATCAAGGTTACAATCAATATCAAAACCAAGGTTTTCCTAATCATGGTTTTCCTAATCAAGGGTATAATCAAATGAACATGCATAATCCTCAAATGGACTTGGTTCTACAAAAATTATCCGAACATGAGCGAACCATGAGAGAGATGCAAGAATCTAATCGACAAATGCAAGAATATAATCGATAAATGCAAGAATCGATCGATAAGAAGTTTTTGACTATGATTTAAACCTTTCGTCCCCAAGGTGCCCTCCCTTCGAACACCGTGACCAATCCTAGGGCTAATGTTAATGCTATTACTACTAGGAGCGGTAAGACCACCGTAGAACCTTCCTATCCCCCACCTAACCAAGGACCCGAGATACCTTCTTCTTCGACACAACCTCCTTCTTCTTCCACTTGTGAAATACCACCCGTTATGAATTCGTCTACACCTTATGTTCCACCGATACCCGAATTTCCTACCACACCTTCGGTTCCCAAACCGGTTCCTTCACCTTCCATTTCTACTCCTCCTCCACCAAAGGATGTGATTGAGCAATCCACTCCAAAGCCTTCATCTCAACCCAATATACCTTATCCCTCAAGGTTCCGGAAAGAGAAATTGAAGAATAAGGATGATATTCAATTTTCGAACTTCCTAAAAATGTTCAAACAATTGAATTTTAATATCACCTTTGCCGAGGCGCTCGCTCACATGCCTAAGTATGCTAAGATGTTTAAGGATCTTTTAAGTGATAAGGAAAAGTTGCTTGATATTGCCAATACCCAATTGAATGAGAATTATTCGGCGGTTCTTTTGAGAAAATTACCGGTTAAGTTAGGAGATCCCGGTCGATTCCTTATTCCTTGTAATTTTCCGGGTGTTGAGAATTGTATGCCCTTGGCGGATCTCGGAGCGAGTATCAATCTTATGCCATTGTCCGGGTGGAAACAATTATCTTTACCCGAGCTAGTCCCCACTCGTATGACATTGGAATTAGCTAACCGTACGGTTGCTTATCCGGTGGGGATAGCCGAGGATGTTTTTGTAGGAGTCGACAAATTCACTTTTCCCGCCGATTTTGTCGTAGTCGACTATGAAATGGATCCCCGTGTTCCCTTAATTGTGGGACGAACCTTCTTGAGAACCAGGCGTACATTAATTGATGTAGCCGCGGGTGAGCTTGTCATGAGGGTCGGGGATGACAAAATCGTCTTTAACATGGGTAAACTTTCCAAACTTTCCGATGAGCCCAAATCCGTGAATTACATCGATGTGCTCGACGAAGCATGCGAAGAACATTTTCACGAGGCTTGTAAGAGCGGGATTTATCCTTTACCTCATGTTGAGACCATAGCTTCTATTGCTCCTTCATTGACTCCATTTGGAGAAAGTGACTTTCTTTTACAAGAATTTGAAGCGAGTTTAGGGGATGTGGATTTAAAATATGACGATTCTCCCACCGATTGGGAAGAAGACATTCGTACCAATGAGAGACTTCTCAATGAGGACCATATTTCTCCACCTACTCCTATGGAAGTTACAAATGATGATCCTACTTTGACTAAACCTTCCATTGACAATCCACCGGATTTAGAGCTTAAGGATTTACCGTCTCATTTGGAGTACGTTTTCTTAGAGGAGGATAATAAGTTGCCCGTCATTATTGCTAAGGACTTAAAAGAAGATGAAAAATCCCGACTTATCGATGTGTTAAGAATCATAAGAAAGCAATTGCTTGGAAAATCTCCGACATTCGCGGAATTGATCCTAATTTTTGTACTCATAAAATTCTCATGGAAGATGACTTTAAACCCGCATTCCAAAATCAAAGAAGGGTTAATCCAAAAATTCATGAAGTCATTAAGAAAGAAGTTATCAAACTTCGTGATGCCGGAATGATTTACCCTATCTCGGATTCGCCATGGGTTAGTCCCGTCCATTGTGTGCCTAAGAAAGGCGGAATCACTATTGTTCCCAATGAAAACAACGAGTTGATTTCTACTCGACTCGTAACGGGTTGGCGAGTTTGCATCGATTATCGTAAGCTCAATGATGCCACTCGTAAGGATCATTTCCCTCTTCCTTTCATGGATCAAATGCTCGAGCGTTTAGCGGGTAATGATTTCTATTGTTTCTTAGATGGTTTTTTCCGGATATTTTCAAATCCCTATCGATCCAAAAGACCAAGAGAAAACCACATTCACTTGTCCCTATGGAACATTTGCTTACAAACGAATGCCTTTCGGCTTATGCAATGCTCCCGGGACTTTCCAAAGGTGTATGATGGCGATATTTCATGACATGGTTGAAGAAACTATGGAAGTCTTTATGGACGATTTCTCGGTCTATGGTGATTCTTTCTCTTCTTGCCTTGCTAATTTAGAACGTATGCTTAAACGGTGTGCAGACACTCGTCTCGTTCTTAATTGGGAAAAATGCCATTTCATGGTAAAAGAAGGCATCGTCCTCGGTCATAAAATTTCCAAAGCCGGTATCGAAGTCGACCGTGCTAAAGTTGACGTCATTGCTAAGTTACCTCCACCTACCACCGTCAAAGGAGTTAGATGTTTTTTAGGCCATGCGGGATTTTATCGACGTTTCATCCAAGATTTCTCGAAAATAGCTCGTCCAATGACTCATCTCTTAGAAAAGGATGCTCCTTTCATCTTCTCTCAAGAATGTCTCGACTCTTTCAAACTTCTTAAAGGTAAATTAACTAAGGCACCGGTCTTAGTCTCTCCAAGTTGGGAGTTACCTTTCGAGCTCATGTGCGATGCTAGTGATTTCGCGGTAGGAGCGGTTTTAGGTCAACGAGTTAACAAACATTTCCAACCCATTCATTATGCTAGTAAGACAATGACGGGGGCTCAATTGCATTATACCACTACCGAAAAAGAGCTTTTAGCCGTAGTATATGCTTTTGAGAAATTTCGCCCCTATCTTGTGCTTTCCACCACCATCGTTTACACCGATCATTCTGCCTTGAAATACTTGTTGACCAAGCAAGATGCTAAACCGAGACTCCTTCGTTGGGTTTTTCTCCTACAAGAATTTAAAATCGAAATTCGTGATAAAAAGGGAGCGGAAAACCTAGCCGCGGATCATCTTAGTAGACTTGAGGATCCTTATCAAGGGGAATCTCCAAATCAAGAGATTAATGAATCCTTTCCCCTTGGGACCTTAATGTCTATTAATTCTAATCTTGATGATACCCCATGGTTTGAGGACATTGCAAACTACTTGGCGGGTGGTGTTCTTATTGAAGGGTTATCGTCCCAACAAAATAAAAAATTCTTCAAGGACGTTAAAACATACTATTGGGACGGCCCTTATCTTTTCAAGCAATGTGCGGATTTAATCATTCGTAGATGTGTTGATGGGCCGGTGGCTTTACAAATCCTTCAAGCTTGCCATAAAGGACCTACCGGTGGTCACTTTGGTCCTAATTACACCGCTAAAAAAGTTTTCGACTCCGGATTCTATTGGCCCTCCATTTATCATGATGCACATGAAATTGTTAAGCATTGTGATGCTTGCCAAAGACAAGGCAAGATCACACATAAAGATGAGATGCCTCAAGTGAAATCTTTGACGTATGGGGCATCGACTTTATGGGGCCATTTCCATCCTCCAAAGGAAACAAGTACATCCTCGTAGCCATTGACTACGTATGAAAATGGGTTGAAGCAAAGGCTTTACCTACTAACGATGCGAGGGTGGTTGTTAACTTCTTGATACAATTGTTTGCTCGATTTGGTGTGCCTCGTGCTATTATTAGTGATCGCGGGACTCATTTTTGCAATGATCAATTCACACGAGTCATGGCTAAGTATGGTGTCAATCACCGACTTTCCACCGTGTATCATCCTCAAACTAATGGACAAGCCGAGGTTTCCAACCGTGGTCTTAAGAGAATCTTAGAGCGAACCGTGGGAGAGCATCGTGCCTCATGGGCCGATAAATTAGACGATTCTTTATGGGCTTTCCGTACCGCTTATAAGACACCTATAGGTTGTACTCCTTATCACCTTGTGTACGGAAAGGCGTGCCACCTCCCCATTGAGTTGGAGCATAAGGCTTATTGGGCCTTGAAATGGGCTAATTTTGACATAAACAAAGCCGGTGATCATAGGAAAATCCAACTCAATGAACTCAATGAACTTAGGAATGAGGCTTATGAAAATTCATTAATCTACAAGGAGAAGACTAAGCTCATTCATGATTCCAAGATTAAAAACCGAGAGTTCCATGTTGGTGATCAAGTTTTACTCTTTAACTCTCGGTTGAAAATCTTTTCGGGTAAACTTAAGAGCCGTTGGTCCGGTCCATTCACCGTGGCCCAAGTCTTCCCTTATGGCACCATTGAGTTATCCCAACCAAATGGGCCCAACTTTAAGGTGAATGGCCAACGGGTTAAGTTGTACTATGGAGAGGACATCTCTCACGAGATGATTCCATCCCTCTCCACATTTCCCTTGAATTAATTCGGGAAATCGAGTCGAGCTAGAGACTCGTGATAAATAAATCAAGCATCGTATAACTAGGTTAGATTTTTACCTTTACCATCCTTTCCACCCTTTTTCACCTTCATCCATTTCCACCAATAAGTGTAGGGGGGAGCCAAGTAGGTTGTTTATGTGTTGTGATGTTGTGCAGGGACATGTGCTTTGATGATCCACTTTTGGTACTTTTGACGCGAGCTGTGATCCCGTGTTCCCGTGTACCCTGTTCTATCAAAACTATTGTGATTCATACTTGTATATAAATAAAACGAATAAATGTAATCACTTTAGTTGTCCCTTCCTTAGCTCGATTTTAAACAACATACTCAATGTCCTAAGCGTAGGGGAGTTTATTCTCCCACATGCCTAAACATTGAGGACAATGTTTATATTAAGTGTAGGGGGGGACTTCTATCGAATTTTAGTGGGCTTTTCCATGAATTTGACCCCATTTAACCGGAAAATTTTAAAAAACATTTCAACGTTTTTCAAATTTTTGATCTATTTTGGCCTAGTAGTATGTTCATTTATTTTCTTTCCTTTTATCATCGCATCGTAATAATTTCCATTTCAAGAATAACGTCAAAAATAAATAAATAAATAAAATGGTTTTAACAAGTTTAGATAACTTTGATATATTAGGCCCGTTGTGAATATTTTGACTCAACCCGAGTTTACTTATCCAAGTTTACTCTAGCTAGTATCCTTAACCATATGGACCTTAATTGGTTTATTAGGCTAAGCATCCATGAGTCTCATTCCTTGATATTTTAAAGTGTGGAGAACGAGAGATGATAAAGTTAATTATAAGTTTGGCATTCTTTCATTAACTTATGTGAGTTAGTTATGAGCTTTTTCTCCCATCACTTGTAAATAAATAAATGCAATAAGTAAGGTCGTACGATTTGAAAAATTACTTAGCCAAGGCATAACTTATTGAAGCGGGACGCGAAGATTGGCATATCCAAAGAGGCCCTAACAAGGCATGAGGATACCCGAGTCCAAAAAGGCCCTCACAAGGCATGAGGATTCACTTTTTGCTAAATATCCAAAGATGATGTGAAGATCATTAATCCAAATCAATATGATGGATCAAGACACACGACGAAAAGCAATTACTCCCCTAAAGATCATGGAGAAGTCTATCCAAAAAGACCCTAACAAGGTATGAGGATAAATAGATCCAAGTCTGAAAAGGAGGCGGATCGTTGTATATCAAAATCCTAAATAAAGAAGCGGATAAATGAAGAAGTCGTGGTCAACGTTTGAAGCATCTTACACTCCTAATGAAGATGTATACCAAAATGAAGAGAAGACCATAATTTCAAGATCGTCTCTCAAGATTTGAAGTTTGAAGTACAAGCCAAATATCGGTCCGAGAAAGGTCTCAAATCGTCAAACGAGTTATGCCAAGATATGAACTTTATGAGGTTTCGAGAAGCAGTTTTAAAAGATTTTTTCCTTTAGCTAACTATTGATTAAATCGTCCCACTTTATTTTCGGCCTTAATAAATTATCGAAATAAGTCAAAAATGCATCCTCGTGATCATTCAAGACAAAAATAAAATACAAGAGATACACCGTAGGAATAAGGGGGTCTAAGTGATTAATTAAACCACATGAGTAAGTGTTAGTTGTGCTAACTTGTGGTAAACAATGATCTAGTTTTTAAGCTTGGTATGGGGAACGTGAAACTTGAGGATGATTAATATTCATGACACCAAAGCCCTAATTAAAGTCTTAGATTTCTTTACAAGTTTTTTCCATCAAATAAATTCTAAGTTAACAAATTATTATAACTTTTGTCTCTTTTTAAGTTTTTATCTTTTCGACGTAGTAGTAGTGGTAATAGTAATAAAGGCCGAGATAGATTAATTATGAGAAAAATGTTACTTAATGCTTTAAAACTATGCATTGCATGGGGTCATTGCAATGGTCAAGTGTGGGGATTTAATAAGTGTGTAAACACTTATCCTTTTGCCGCTAAAATCAAGGAAAAACACGACCTAATCATGTGTTTAATGTGGTAAAAGTCGGAATTACGCGTGGTTTTGTGTTTCTGTGTTAAATAGGTAGAAATGATCAAAAGAAGAGAAAACACGGGATTTCACGGTCAAATATTGAAGAAAAGTCCAAGAAAGAGACAAAGACAAAGTCGAAAGACCAAAAGTGTGCCAAGATCACAAAAACCAGAAAAATCAACACGGTTTTGAAGAAAAGATCGACAAAGCCGAAATCAAGCTCGTTCTTAGTGGATTTAATATTATTTGAGTTTAATGGGCCTTGTGGGCCCCACATTTGCTTATTGGGCCCACAAGCCCATTTGGAAAGTTGAACTATATGGATCAAGGCCCATGAACTTTAGCAACATTCTGATGAAAAACAAAAGTGGCCCAAGTCTTTTCTCTAAACGAATGGAACTCAAAATTGGGCCAAGCCCAAATGGATTAACAAGAAACAAACGGAAGTGTTTATTCGTTTTTTTAGCTTGGTCAAATATCCCAGTCAAACTCACAAAACCAGTCACACGTGTCTTACCCACTCACAAAATAAAACGTATTTTTTATTTTACTTTACCCAATACCCGGTCATCCCAAAATCCAGTCAACCCTTATCCCACATTTACCCCAACCGACCCCCACTCACATTTTTAATAAATATCCCATTACCCTACCCCCATTACTCTTTCAATATCCCAGTCAAACTCTCAAATAAACAAACACCTCACACGTGTTTACTCCCCTCAACGAATTATTTATTCGTTTACCCAACTCCACTCACCCCATTTCGTTATAAACAATGTAATACCCTTTTACTGTTTTCTTTCTTTCTCTCCCAAATAAAGCAGCCACCATCAAACCCTAATTTTACCATCATAAAAAAATCACAAGTAAAAAATAGGGCTTGTTGTTTAAGTGTGTGATTCACGCACTTGAGGAATAAATCCCCAAGTTTTTCGCAACATCCACCATAGTGGTCCTCAATCCAACTCGGACGTGGATCATCCTTCTCATTTGATTGGTTAAATCACACCAGGCTGGCAATCCATGGCTCAAATCATTTCCAACCGTTTGATCAAAAGAAAAAGAGAGAGAAGATGGAAGAACGATCCTGATTGAAGACCTTGGGCACCAAGGAAATGGTTTGAGGGTTTGCCTATAAAAACCCCCACATCTTGTAATTTTAGGGAGTCCATTTTTCTTTATTTTTTTATTTACTGTTTTTAATTTAGGAGTAGGATTTAAATTAGATTTAATTTTTTGAAAATTAGATTAGGTTTAATATTGTACTTTTAAATTTCAGTTAATGTAATTTTTTAATATTAATGAAAAGTAATTTTGATTATTCTCGTCTCCTTTAATTTTCTGTCTTAATTTTATCCTTAATCTGCTTTCTTCTTTTTCATCACTGTTCTTGTTTATCTTTATTATTAATATAAAATAAAAAATAAAAAAAAGGTTACTGTTTGGTTCGTTTGCTGTTCCTGTTCGAGACTTATTAATGGATCGAGAGTATTTGGGACGTGATGATGTTGATGATTGGGCTCGAAGGAGGTGTTTGGGTTTCGGTTTAGATTGTTAAGACGGCTCAGCGCCGCTCTTCGGCTCAAATGATTCATCAAAAGGTTCTTCTCCCTTTTTAATTGTTATCAGTTGTAGTGTTAAATCTGCTTATGTATTTTTGGTTAATTGCTTTTTGTCTATCTGTTTATTTTATTTATTCTGCTTGTGTTAAACTTAGTAGCGTAGGATCTGCTTTATTTGGTTTGATATTGTTGGATCTGCTATAGTTAGGACTGCTTCTTATTTAGTTTCGTTTGCTTATATGGCTTATTTACTGTTTCTTCTTGTTTAGTGGGTATGCTTATTAGCTTATTGTTTTTTTTAATCTGCTTATTTGATAGTTTTTATAGCTTAATTGGTTTGCTTATTTTAGCTTATAGTTGTTTAGGTCTGCGTTTGATTAATGTTTAATTTGCTTATGTTGGGATGCTTAATTGTTTCAGCTAATTTTCATCATAGCTTATTGGCTTATCTGTTTTTATATCACTTATTTGATTCAGCTTATTGCTTATTTGGGCTGTATTTATACTTTGTTGCTGCATTAAACTCAAACCTTTTGGTCTGAGTATCAAGATTCCATATATAAGTTCCAAAAGAGTAAAAAAATAATAATAGCTAAAATTTGTCTGTCGAGGGTTTCGAACCCTCGACCTCTCGAATAGCAGCCTCACGCCTTTACCAATTGCTCTTAGCTACTTTTGTGTTTTATATTGCAACGTTAAATTAATATAGGGTAAATTTCTTTGGCAGCTTTTTATTAAACTTAGTTTAATTCAAGTTTAGTTTTATTTAAAAGTTTTTTTTATTATTTCTTTTATTCTATTTTTATAAAATATAAAAAGATAAAAAAATATTTTATTTTAATTTTAATAAATTTAATTGTTATTTTTAAATCTAGTTTAAACTTTATTAAAATTAGTTTTGTTTCTAAAAATAGTGTTCATTTAAAAGTCTTTCTATTTTTTATCATAAAATAGGTTTTAAATTTTGTTTAAGTTTTTAAATATTTTTTTTATTAGATTAAAAATAGTTTTTAAATTTAGATTTAAGTTTTATTTTAAAATTAGTTTTATTTAAATTTTAGTTTAAAATTAGTTTACTTCAATTAGATTAAATAGTTTTTTTATATTAAATAGTTTTTAGTTTAAAATTCCAAAAATATAATTCACAAAAAACAAAGTTTGTCTTACGTTTAGTCCGATTTCAATTCGAGTGAGTCGAGGAACGAAAATACATAGAAAATCCCAGTATTAGCTCCAATGGTGAATCCTTTGGGTACCACAAGCCAAGACTAGGATAACATCTTAGGTACCTAAAGATTCTCTTGACAGCATAAAGGTGACATTCTTTGGGAGTCACTTGATGTCGTGCACAAGCACACACAGCAAACATGATGTCAGGAATGGAGGCTGTGAGATACATCAATGAGCCAATCATTGAGCTATAGTGCCTGACATCCACATCTTTTCCATCTCCAATCTTTCCCCAAGGGTGTTCTCTATCCATAGGAGTAGTAGCCCTCTTTTCATGTGGAGAAAAGCCAAACTTCTTCAAGATCTCTGCCACATACTTATCTTGGGAGATGAAGATACCATCTTCTTTCTGCTGAACTTGTAACCCAAGAAAGAAGTTCATCTCCCCCATAGCACTCATCTTGAATTTGTCTGTCATGAGCTTGGAAAAATCTTCACTCATCTTTGGATTTGTGGATCCAAAGATGATATCATCAACATAGACTTGAACAAGTAGAACATCCTTACCATTCTTCTTTGTAAACAATGTCTGATCTATGGTGCCCCTCTTGAATCCATTGTCCACCAAATAAGTGGATAATGTGCCATACCATGCTCTTGGGGCTTGATGAAGTCCATACATAGCCTTCTTGACTCTATACACCTTGTCTGGATTCTCTAGATCTTCAAAACCAGGAGGCTGCATTACATACACCTCCTCAACAATTGTTCCATAGAGGAAGGCACTCTTCACATCCATTTGATAGACAGTGAAGCCCATGCAGGAAGCATAGGCTATAAATATTCTTATGGCTTCAATCCTTGCAACTGGTACAAAGACCTCTTCATAGTCTATCCCTTCCTCTTGTGTATATCCCTGAGCCACTAAACGTGCCTTGTTTATGACCACAATGCCTCTTTCATCTCTCTTGTTCCTTAGAACCCATCTTGTCCCAACAGGTCTGACATATCTAGGACAATCAACCAGCTCCCAAACATCCTGAATAGCAAATTGGTGAAGCTCATCCTGCATTGCTTCCACCCAACTTGGTTCTTTGAGAGCATCAAAGATCTTCTTGGGTTCCTGTTGTGACAGAAAACAGGCAAAAAAACATGCTTGCACAAGAGGGGTATCAACGTTCTTGTGAATATTAGCAATAAATCCTCCAAGACTCTGATGAGATCTTCTAGTCTGAACAGGGGACATCACATCACCAATGATAAGAGAAGGAGGATGGTTCTTGGTTGTAGTAGTAAGCACTCCTCCTTCAAAAAGTCTATTGTCCTCAATCTCATCTTCCATATTGCTGATATCTTCATCAGACTCTCTTTCATCAATATGAACCTCTTCATGAGTATTGGAAGGTCCACCTTGCTCAAAATTGGAAGAGAAAAGATGCTCAAAAGTTTGTCAACGCCTGAACCTTGGTTGTCAGCGTTTGGGCTAACAACGCTTGAAATGGTGTTGTCAACGTTTGAGCCATCAACGTCTGAATTTGTCCTGTCAGTGCTAGATTTGCCTTTGTCAGCGCCTGAAGGACCATGCATGTTGTTAACTGGTGGTACTTGGGGACCACCATTATCCTTACCAGCAGCAGCAACAGCAGCAAAAGCATCTGTCCATATGGGAATTGTGACATACTCTTGTATAGGAGATGACTTTTCTGCTTGTGATCCAACCTCTTCATTAACCTGTGTACCTGAAACATCAACAACTTGTTCTTCCACAACATTTGAAGTTACCTTCACAATGTCTGGATTAGTGACAAGCATATAATTTGAAGTCCTAGATAGAGGTTCCAAGTCAAACAACCAATTTGGACCACTTTCAGGATCACTGGGTTTACTCTCTAAAAACCTAACATGTACTCTTTCAAGTATACGTTTTTCCTTTTTAAGATAAACCCTATATCCCTTGCTCTGCACTGAATACCCCATGAAATAGCCTTCATCACCTTTTGCACTAAATTTACCTAAGGCATCACTAGTGTCAAGAACAACTACATGACAGCCAAAAGGTTTAAGAAAACCAATATAGGTTTCCTTCCCCAAAGTAATTCATAAGGTGTTTTGTTTTTTATCTTGTTGACCAATGCTCTATTTTGAACATAGCATGCTGTATTCACAACCTCATCACAAAAAGATATGGGAAAGTGAGTATCAGCCAACATAGTTCTAGCTGCTTCAATTAGGGTTCTATTCTTTCTCTCAGCAACCCCATTTTGCTGTGGGGTTCTGGCAACACTAAACTGCCTAGTAATCCCTTTCTTGGCACAAAAATCATCTAAAACTTTATTCCTAAACTCACCACCATTGTCACTTCTAAGCATTTTAACTTCATTACCTATTTTCTTTTCAATCTCGGTAATAAATCAATTAAAGTGTCAGCAATATCACTCTTCATAGCTAGAAAGAAAGTCCAAGTAAACCTAGAAAAGTCATATGTGATGACAAAGCAGTATGATTTACCATTCAAACTCTCTATATTAGTTAGACCAAACAGGTCCATATGCAACAAGTAAAGTGGTCTAGTACTAGAGTGCACCTGTTTAGACTTGAATGAGACCTTTTGCTGCTTGCCTTTGAGACATGCAACCCAATAGTGGTCATTGTGGAAAGCCTTTTCAGGCAAGCCATCAACCAAACCAAGTCTCAGAAGCCTGTTTATATTTTTAAAGTTTATGTGCCCTAGTCTCCTGTGCCATAGATTACTCTCATCTACTGAAGCTTTAGCATAAAAACATGACATATTATTATTCATCCTAATTCTATTAAGATTCACATTATAGATGTCTTTATGTCTAGGTGTTCTATAGTCAATATATTTCTCATCTGGGATCTTATAATCCTTGCTTAACACCAAGCATTCAGTATCAGTAAAGAGAACTTTATTTTTGTTATCACAAACTTGTGATACACTAAAAAGATTGTAATCAAGTTCCTTTACCAGAAATACGTTCTCAAAACGCAAGTTCTTGGTGAGAAGTGTTCCTTTGCCTGTGATAGTTCCATATCCGCCTCCAAAGTAAACCTTATCACCATCCTTAATGGGAGTGAAGTTAGTTAAATAATCTTCCTTCCCTGTCATGTGCCTGGAGCATCCACTGTCCCAATATCCATAATCATTGACCTGTTTTTGAATGCCTTGCACATAAAGAAAACAAGTTAGTTTTCTTTGGGAACCCAAGCCTTAGCAGACTTGGATTCATCTGGTTGTTCAACAAGAACAGACTTAGTTCTCATAACAACCCCATGTTCATACCTCTTTGGATGAAATACCCAGTTAACCCCAATAGGTTTTGTATTGACCTTTGAAATGTAATTATATCTGTTGCAGGTCATAGAAATCCCATTATCATTAGGGTTTTGATCTTTCTTAGGTCTCCATGTCAAGCTTGAAGAAGCTTTAGACCCCTTACCCTGTGGTTGCAAATATTTAGGTCTGGTCACGTTTCTGTCAGCGTTGGATTTGGTCTTGTCAACGCTGAAATTACCCTTGTCAGCGTTGAACCTAGGGTTTGCTACAGAAACCCATTGCCTATTAGACCACGTATTTGTCTTTTTAAATGGTCTTTGTCCATGAGTGTTAGACCCTCTAGTGAAGAAAGGGGCTGGTCTAACAACTTGTGGACTTTGCTGCACACAAGGTTTGGGTCTGACAATGTTTGACTTTTTAACAGCGTTGACCTTGGAAGCGTTGACACACTTATATGCTAAATGTGAAAAGCTACCACAAGTGTAACAGGATTTTCTAGACACAACCCTAGGTCTAGAAGAGAAGAATCCTGTTCCATCATTACTAACTTGGCTTTTAAGTGACCTAGTATTCCTATACATTTCTGCATGCTTGACACTAGGTTTTCTAACAGTGTTTGAGCCAAGGTCAACACCCTTACCAGTGATTGGGTTTGTTACCTTAATAGGGGTTGACTCATTAGGACTTTCACATAACAAGCCACCCTTAACAAATAAGGTAAGGTTGGCTTTCTTCCATTTATTCAAGTCAGTTAACTTCTGTTGATACTTGATAGGTGTGTAAACACCCATCCTTTTACCACTTAATTCGGGCTAAAACGAGACCAAAACACGTATTTAATATCATTTGTTTGGAATTATGCGTGGTTTTTGTGTTTATTGTGTTTTCAGAGCCAACCGGATGAATATTAAAGAAAACATGGGATTGCACGGGTTTTACTGAAGAAAAGGACTCAAGATAAAGTCTATTGTCCAACAGATGCAAAAGATTTGAAGTCACTGGGCCTATTCGAAGATTTATCGAAGAAAAGGACCAAAGACGGAAGATTTACATAAGTCGAAGAAACTCAAGTCTATTTAACGAAGAAATTAAAAGACGAGTTGGATTTAATCGACGACAAATACCGAATCAGAATCGAAAACGTCAACTTTTCTGAAAAGACGAGAAGACAAGAAGAAAGGGAGAAAGCCCACTCACCAACCCACCACTAGGACTATATATAGGATTTTCCTTCACATTGTAGAGAGCTATCTTTCATTTTTCTTTTCCCAGTTCCTTAGGTTCGATTCATCACCAACACCATTAGGGTGTTTGGTGATTTTTAATTTTCTTTCAATCTTGTAAGTTTTAATCATCACTCTTGTTACTTTCACATTAATCTTTCAATTCCATCTTTTCATTCATCTTGTTCTTCATCATTTTCTATTGCAAGTTCTTAAGTTTTTTATTTGATTCAAGTTTGATCTTAAAAAGTTGTTGATTTAGTGTTTTTATTGGTGGGATTTGTTACTTATGGTGTTTAAATGATTATTGGTTAGTTTGGTAAAACCTTTTTGAGTATTTAAGTCGATTTGGATTAAAATTCGTATGCCCTGTTTTGTCGTTGTTGTTACTGTTCTTCATCTCAGACTTTCCGAACAGAGCCCATATTCCGAATAGACGAATTCATATTTCCCTTACTCGGAATATCATCAATATTCCGCATAGCCAGTTTCTTCATTTCCTTACTCGGAATATTTTCTATATTCCGAGTAGAACTTATTTTTCCGAGTAGCATCTTTTTCCGAATAGGCATGTTTTTCCGAATAGAGCAATTTTCCGCATAAGCCATAATATTCCGCATAGACATGTTTTTCCGAATTGAACCCTTTATTCCGCATAACACAATTTTTTCGAATAGGGCATCTTTTCCGCATAAGGGTATTTTTCCGAATAGGAGATTGTTTTCCGAATAGGGACCTTTTCCGCATAAGGGTATTTCTCCGCATAAGGTATTCTTCAGTTAGGGCCTTTTTCCAGTACTGTTTTGATTTGATTTCTTATTGAAGTTTTACTTTGTAATTGTTTTAAGTGTAAATCTTTATTACTTTATTCTTTCCCCTGTTTTAGTAAAATAGAAAACCAAAACCACTTTTTGTCACCAAGAACAAATCATTCCACTTAAAGCCGAGATCAATTCGAGAAGATACCGAGAATAACGAACTTTCAACGAGTAAAATCTCTTGTATCAAATGGCGCCGCTGCCGGCTCTTCTCGTTAAGATCAAAAGTTTTTTGTGAGAACTTGGATTTTGGGATCCGTTCCCCGTGAACGTTACTTTTTCATAAAAAATTTCAAAAATACTAAAAAATATAAAATTTTCAAAAATACAAAAAAAAAAAAAAAATTAAAAAAACATAAAAACCAAAAATATTTTTGCTTTGTTTTTCTTTGTTCGGTCTTTTGCAGGTGTATGCGCACTCGATCCATGTCTTATCAAGAGCCCGAGCCTCTCGATCACTTAGACATGGCCGGTGTACCACCTCAAAACAATAATAACAACAACAACCCGCCTTTCAACAACATGAACAATAACAACAACAATGAGCCGCTTCCGGATAATCGCCCGATGATTGAACTGCTGCAAGCTCATGTAGATGGCAACACGGACCCAATTGTCATACCTCCAATTGCCGCCAACAACTTTGAGATCAAGTCAGGCTTTATCCAGATGGTCTCCGCTCAACCATTCTTGGGACGTACCATTGATGATCCACACGACCATATCAAGAGATTCTTGCAACTCACCAACACGGTCAAATTCAATGGTGTTCCACAAGAGGTTATAAGGTTACAACTTTTTCCCTTTTCTTTAGAGGGACAAGCCCGGCATTGGCTTGCTAAGGAACCGCCACAGAGTATTCTCTCGTGGACGGATTTGGAAATAAAGTTTATCAATTACTTTTTTCCACCCTCTCGTACTACCGCATTGCGGAATGAAATCATCAATTTTGAACAAAAGTACGATGAGTCATTCAGTGAATCTTGGGATCGTTTTAAAGATCTTTTAAGAAAATGCCCACAACATGGTTTTACCAAAGTACATCAAATTAATACTTTTTACAATGGTTTAAGCATGAGTGACCAAGATTCACTGAACAGTGCCTAGGGGGGTAATCTATTGGCTAAGACTTCCAATGCTGCTTGGGACATCATTGAGAATAAATCTCGTGTGCAAACCAAGAGTGTTCGGACCAATGTCGCTAGTGCTAGCACAAGTGACAGCGACAAGCGATTGGACAAAATCACTACGCTTCTTGAATCGCTTGTCACCCACACCATCAGCAACAACGCCAAAAACGCTCAAGTGAACGCTGTCAACCAACCTTGTGAGATATGCGGTGGTCCTCACTCTTACACAACTTGTACCGCCACCCAAGAATACCCTGCTGAGAATGTGAATGCGGCATATGGCACCTACCCTCAACCGACTTATCAAGCTAGACCTCAAGGTGACCGTAACTTGCTTAGCTACCGCTCCAACAATTATCTGTCCCCACCTGGCTTTCCCCCAACCAACCCAAACCAACAACAAAATCTCAATCGCTCTCCTCAACAACAACAACAACCTCGACAACCATACATACCTCCTCACAAGCAGCAACAACCACCTCAACGAAACAACCAAGTTTACCAACAACCTGCTTATCAACCACCCGCATACAATGCTCCTCCCAACCAACCTACCGCTCTTCACCAAGAAGTAGAAACTTATATGAGGATTAACGATGCGATAGTGGGAAATCTTCAGAGAGAGGTGCTCAACCTGAAAGCAGACTTGGTCAAGCAAGGAAACGATTTGAGAGCCGACATGAGAAACACGTTGGATAGCCAAACTAATGATCTGAGGAACATGATGGCTAGTTTTTTCCAAGGTAATCAACCCTCTCCTTCGGGCACTCTTCCGAGTAATACCGTTGCGAATCCAAGAGGGGAGATGAAAGCAATCACTACTCGAAGTGGCAAAGGTACCAAGGAACCCGAGCTTCCTATACCTCCACCGGTGGTTGTGACTAAGGAGAACGAGTCACCTGTTCCTATTCCTCATCCTTCTCCTTCCCCGATTTCTCCACCTCTTCCTTCTACCCCTCCTCCACCCGTGGTTGTGAGTGATCCTATTCTCCCAAAGCCTTCCTCTTCTTCCAATATACCTTATCCATCTAGGTTGAGGAAAGAGAAGCAAAAGAGCAAGGATGATATTCAGGTTTCGAACTTCCTTAAAATGTTCAAACAATTGAATTTCAATATCTCCTTCGATGAGGCTCTCGCTCACATGCCCAAATACACGAAAATGTTTAAAGATCTTTTGAGCGACAAGGAAAAGCTCCTCGATATTGCCAACACCCAACTTAATGAGAATTGCTCTGCAGTGCTCTTAAGGAAATTGCCAACTAAGCTTGGTGATCCGGGTCGTTTCCTTATCCTTTGCAATTTCCCGGGAGTAGAGAATTGCATGGCCCTAGCCGATCTAGGTGCCAGTATTAATCTCATGCCTCTAAGTGTTTGGAAGCAATTATCTCTCCCAGAGCTAGTCCCCACCAAAATGACTTTGGAATTAGCTAACCGTACGGTTGCTTATCCAGTGGGGATAGCCGAAGACGTCATTGTAGGAGTCGACAAATTCACCTTTCCTGCTGATTTTGTTGTCGTCGACTACGAGATGGACCCCCGTGTGCCACTAATTGTTGGTCGTCCATTCTTGAGGACCGGTCGCACTCTCATCGATGTTGAAGCTGGTGAGCTTATTATGAGAGTGGGTGACGATAAAGTAGTCTTCAACATGGGAAAGCTTTCTAAACAACCTTATTCTTACGAGATTGTTAATTGTATTGACGTTCTTGATGAGGCTTGTGAAGAACATTTCAAAGATGCTTGTAAAAATATTCCTACCTCTCTTCCCAATGTTGAGACCGTTTCCTCTATCGACTCATCACTATCTCTATTTGGAGAAAGTGATTTCCTTTGGAAAGATTTGGAAGCCACCTTGGGATATGTGAATTTAGATAATGACGATTCTACTGCCAATTGGGATGAAGATCTCAGTTTCATTGCTAACCTCCTCAAAGAAGACAATCCTTCCCCTCCATCTCCCACTGTCATTGCTATCGATACTCCGACTTCGAATACGCCTCCCGTCGACAATCCTCCGGATCTCGAACTTAAGGAGTTGCCGCCCCATCTTGAGTATGTATTCCTCGAAGAAGAGAAGAAGTCGCCAGTCATCATTGCTAAGGATTTGAAGGATGAAGAGAAAGCCCGACTTGTCGCCGTGTTGAAAGATCATAAGAAGGCTATTGCTTGGAAGATTTCGGATATTCGTGGAATTGATGCTCACTTCTGCACACACAAAATTCTCATGGAGAACGACTTTAAGCCCACAATTCAAAGCCAACGAAGGGTGAATCCAAAAATCCATGAAGTCATCAAAACTGAGGTTATCAAACTTCTTGATGCGGGTATGATTTACCCTATTTCGGATTCACCATGGGTTAGTCCAATCCATTGTGTGCCCAAGAAGGGCGGAATAACCGTTGTTCCAAATGAACACAACGAGTTAATTTCCACTCGTCTCGTCACTGGGTGGAGAGTTTGTATAGACTACCGCAAACTCAATGATGCCACGAGAAAGGATCATTTCCCTCTACCTTTTATGGACCAAATGCTTGAACGATTAGCGGGTAATGAATATTACTGCTTTCTTGATGGTTTATCGGGTTATTTCCAAATACCCATCGATCCCCAAGATCAAGAGAAGACTACATTCACTTGTCCCTATGGCACATTCGCTTACAAAAGAATGCCTTTTGGCTTATGCAATGCCCCCGGGACTTTCCAAAGGTGCATGTTAGCTATCTTCCATGACATGGTTGAACAAACCATGGAAGTCTTCATGGATGATTTCTCGGTCTTCGGGGATTCCTTCTCTTCTTGCCTTGCCAATTTGGAACGTATGCTTAAGCGGTGCGAAGACACTCGTCTTGTTCTGAATTGGGAAAAATGCCATTTTATGGTAAAAGAAGGCATCGTGCTTGGACATAAGATCTCGAAAGCCGGTCTTGAAGTAGACCGTGCTAAAGTCAATGTTATCGCAAAGTTGCCTCCACCTTCAACCGTGAAGGGTGTGAGAAGTTTCCTGGGTCATGCGGGCTTCTACCGTCGATTCATCAAAGATTTCTCTCAAATCGCTCGCCGATGACCCACCTCTTGGAAAAAGATACTCCTTTTATCTTCTCCAAAGAGTGTCTTGAAGCCTTCAACTCGCTTAAGGATAAGCTAACTAAGGCACCCGTCTTGGTTACCCCTAATTGGGAGCTGCCCTTTGAGTTGATGTGCGATGCTAGTGATTTTGCTATTGGAGCGGTTCTTGGACAAAGAGTGAACAAACACTTCCAACCGATCCATTACGCTAGCAAGACAATGACGGGGGCACAATTGCATTATACGACAACAGAAAAAGAGCTTTTAGCTGTTGTCTATGCTTTTGAAAAATTTCGCCCCTATCTTGTCCTTTCCACCACCATCGTGTATACCGATCATTCGGAGCTGAAGTACTTGTCGACAAAGCAAGATTCCAAACCAAGACTTCTTCGCTGGGTTTTGCTGCTCCAGGAATTTAAAATCGAAATTCGCGATAAAAAAGGAGCAGAAAACCTAGCCGCGGACCATCTCAGCAGACTTGAGGATCCTTACCAAGGGGATCATCCGAACAAAGAAATCAATGATTCTTTTCCCTTGGAGACCTTAATGTCTATAAACTCGAAGCCGAATGAAACCCCGTGGTTTGCGGACTTTGTAAACTACTTGGCGGGTGGAATTCTTAAGGAAGGGTTGACGTCCCAACAAAAGAAAAAGTTCTTCACCGACATCAAAACTTACTTTTGGGACGACCCTTACCTATTCAAACAATGTGCCGACCTGATTATCCGCCGATGTGTTGACGGATCGGCAGCGTCTGAAATCCTTGATGCTTGCCACAAAGGACCCACCGGTGGTCACTTTGGTCCCAACTACACCGCCAAAAAAGTGTTTGACTCGGGATTTTATTGGCCCTCCATATATCGTGATGCTCACAATATGGTTAAACGATGTGATGTTTGCCAAAAGCAAGGCAAAATCACACATAAAGACGAAATGCCTCAGAATTTCATACAAGAATGTGAAATCATTGATGTTTGGGGTATCGACTTTATGGGGCCATTCCCTTCTTCTAAAGGACACAAATACATCCTTGTAGCCATTGACTACGTTTCTAAGTGGGTTGAAGCCAAAGCTTTACCCACTAATGACGCAAGGGTGGTTTGTAACTTTTTAAAAGCTCTTTTCGCTAGATTCGGTGTGCCTCGTGCCATTATTAGTGACCGTGGGACTCATTTTTGCAATGACTAATTTGCTAGAGTCATGGCTAAGTACGGTGTAAATCATCGTCTTTCCAAAGCCTACCAGCCACAAACTAATGGCCAGGCTGAAATATCCAACCGAGGACTTAAGCGAATTCTTGAAAGGACCGTGGGAGAGCATCGTGCCTCATGGGCTGATAAACTTGATGATGCTTTGTGGGCTTTCCGTACTGCTTACAAGACCCCGATCGGCTGTACGCCTTATCGTCTTGTGTACGGGAAAGCGTGCCACCTCCCCATTGAGTTGGAGCACAAGGCTTATTAGGCCTTGAAGTGGGCTAATTTTGATATCAACAAAGCCGGTGACCTACGCAAGATCCAACTCAATGAGCTCAATGAACTTCGGAATGAGGCTTATGAAAATTCTTTGATCTATAAGGAAAGGACTAATCTTGTAACACTCTCATTTTTCGTATCGGTACAGCGGAAGGGTCTTTCAGAGTGTTACGGGATAGCACAACAACTCCAATCATAGACAACACATAAAAACGGTTGTACAAGGTTTAACAAACATTCATTCGATAAAAAGTTTCAAAAGTGTACAACAAGTCCCAAATTATACAGGTCATTAAGTTTACAAAACACAGATCGAATGAACATTTTTAATATTAGGTGTGGGCCATCAGAGTCGATCTCCATCCGGATTACCTTCAAGCACCTGAGATAGAAAACATGCAAAAATCATATCAGCGAATGCCGAGTGAATTCATAGAGTTTAATGAAAACCGTTGTATAAAACAATCATTTACAATCATTTAAAATCAGAACACAAGTATAATATCGGAAGTAAGTCCACATATTGCTAGTCAGGCAATATATATCAAGCATACATCTTAAACCGTCCATGAGACCGTAGTCTCTATATTACCATGATAGGTAATATATGCATCGTTAATAGCGTCGTTATCATATATAGGATACATGGTATCTGAATTAGGTAGGATTATCATTAGCCGCATGACATTGTTACCTTACTGTGAAAACAGCGGGCCGCGAACCCGACAAACAATTTGCCCATCTAAGTTAGCGTGTCGTCACAAAAATCACGCTATGGAATCTTCTCATACATAAATTCGCTTACCAATCAATGTGGTACGACGGGGATCAACCGTCAAGGCGCGAACTGGGGTGATCGTCCCCAAATAGTACTATCAAATGCATAAGCGTCTACCAAATTCCGGTAGTTCACAATTCATGCTAATGGGACTTCAAGTGACATAACCTAACTACTAATAATCCTTTTAGTCTCGAATATAGGGTCATAGCATCATTCGGGTCCATATCATTAAGCATACAATCGGGACTACTTGTGTTCTATTTTTATAAAAATCTAGCATGTTATCTCCCTCGCGGGTTTACAAATCATTTTATAAAACATTCAAAAGAGTGCGAGGCTATGAACTCACGTTGTTAATGAAAGGCGGATTATCGGCTACGGGTGTGCTTCGGTCACGGAAACCTATATAAATAATAATCGGTCTTAGACTCGGTCCAATGACTTTTATCAAAATAACAATATACATATGATGATTTTGTACATATGATGATGATCAAGTGGGTTTATAAATCCTCATTTACTCATTTTAGCGTTTACGTTTTAGTATCGTCTTACTAGTTCACTAGTTTTACCGATTTTACCTATTTTAAGTTCATTAAGTCTTTTATAAGTTCTTTAACTTGTTTTTACCCATTTTATACCTATATGATCAGTATATATATTTTTCATGTTGGGCCCAAATGCGTTAAGCCCAAATAATTCTTTTTACAAGTTTTTATCTTATTAAGTCTAATTATTAGTCCAATAGGTTTAGTTAGCTCGTAAATGTCCGTAATTCTTATAGTTCGGGTTTTATCGGTTTTTACTTGTATTAGTTACTTATACATCAGTATACAACTTTTATAAACTTTACATTAGACGGGTTTGGTCGTCTAAGTTTTATTTGGCGAAAAACGTTAATTTCACGGCAATAGCCGAAAAAGTCGTAAAAATCAAGTTTATAGTTTTTATTACTTATAAATATTATTTTTACCACCATTTATATAATTTACCCATTTAATTAACCTTTTATACATTTATATAATTAAGTTCTATAAGTTAGTGGGTTTATATTTTACATTTTATAAATTATAAAGTGAGTGCTTATATAATAATAAAAAACATTATTTCCAAAATCTGATTTTTAACTTCATATTCACTATTTTTCTCATATCTAGAGTTCTACAATGACTTAGAAGCTCATTTTTGGATGATAACTTCTTCATAATATGTGCTACATATAACTTAGTTATAGCTACTGCCCATTTTGAGTCTAAGTTTCCTTAACAGTCCCTACAAAACTGTTTATTCAGATTGTACCACCTAACTTGTTTTGATCATATCTCACTCATTATTTTGATTCCATGCATGGCTAACTCTCACATGTGTATAACATCATATACTTACTGTAAATAGATCAAACCATGCATTTTTATCAGTTCATCTTTTAGTTATCTACTGTTTTTATACAACCAACTAATTAGACATGATTTTAGCTTCATTTCTTATGGTTATCATCATTTTTAAGCATGTTTATCAACACTTGATCCCCACACAACATTTTTATCATCATATATACATCATATACATATACAAAATGAAAGAAAATACATTTGTTCTTTACAAAATAATAAGAGAAAAATGTAGAGGATGATCTTCTTTACCAATCCAAGTGGATTTCTTATTTTAGGAAGGCAAGAACTTGATGAACACAACAAGTATCTCCAAGACCATCAAATATCAAGATCATATGTTGGAAAATCAGCCCTAGGACACAAGCAAATCACCTCCAAAGTTGTTTATATGGCCACCAAATGATCAAGGCTTCAAGGAAACACCTTAATAGGACTAGTAAACATGTGGTTTATGGCTAGAAAAGATCAAATGGGATGTTTGATAGCTTATAGTGGACGGCACAAAGGGGTAAGTTGAGAGAGTTTTAGAGTGGATTACATGGATGGAAATGGTAGAAGTGAAACCATTTGCTAGTTTTGTTGTAAAGTGGAAAATGGTTAGCTTAACAAGTAAGCACAAGCTTACACTTGTGTAACTAGCTAAGACTTGATGCCACCTATGTGTGGTGGTGTCATCTTGTCGTCCCATATAAGCTAGTGGGGTGGGGCAAAGTGTTTTGTCCCATCTCACTAGTTTACGGGTATTTCTCGATTCTAGTTTTCTCGATTTGCATGCCCTCGGTTCATTTTACGAAAAACGTTTCTATAAATTATGAATCACCGTCACAAAACGAATCCAATAAAAATTGTCTCATCAAAAACGGAGTTCAAAAACGTAAATACGTAATCCTAAGGTTTCCGGTTTAGTCGTAAAAGACGCCAAATTATGCACGTAAGCCCAAATTTAAATCCGTAAATTGTGAGTTCGTCAACCAACACAAAAATAAGTTTCAAAATATTATACGAGAAAATATTTCACTACCTGAAAATGTTAAATTTGTCACATCTTTTCCTCCTAAAAGGGATCAACGTCCTCGTGATCCATTTCATTTGGATGTCCGTTTCTTATTGAAATCGAAGAGGTGCGGATATTTCTTCCACATTTCATCCTCTCGTTCCCAAGTATACTCCGGTCCATGCTTTGAATTCCATCGGATCTTGACAATAGGTATCCGACTTTGTTTCAGTTGCTTTACCTCACGGTCCATAACTTCTACGGGCTCTTCGATAAAATGCAACTTCCCATCTATTCGAACCTTACCTAACGGAATTTTCTCATCACTCACTGCTAGATATTTCTTCAGATTAGATACATGGAATGTGTTGTGAACACCATGAAGTTCTGGGGGTAACTCTAGTTTGTAAGCCACCGGACCTACTCTAGATAAAATCTTAAAGGGTCCAATATAACGGGGATTCAATTTTCCTCGTTTTCCAAATCTTATAACGCCTTTCCATGGCGATACCTTCAACATTACTCGGTCACCCACTTCAAACTCCATTGGCTTCCGCCGCACATCCGCGTAACTTTTCTGTCTACTACGGGCAGTCAACAACCTCTTCTTAATCTGAACTATCATCTCCGTAGTCTCCCGGATCAATTCCGGTCTCGTGAGCTGGGTATCCCCAACTTCACTCCAACATACAAGAGACCTACACTTCCTACCATACAAATCTTCAAACGGTGCAGCCTTAATACTAGAATGGTAACTATTGTTATACGAAAACTCTGCTAACGACAAATGTTTATCCCAATTCTTACCAAAGTCTAACACACAAGCTCTCAACATATCTTCCAGTGTTTGTATCGTCCTTTCACTCTGCCCATCAGTCTGGGGGTGATAAGAAGTGCTCATGTCGAGATTCGTTCCCAAAGATCTTTGGAGAGATTTCCAAAAAAATCGATGTGAATCTAGGATCTCGATCTGAAATGATCGATACAAGCACTCCATGCTTGCATACAACATTATCAAGGTATATTCGAGTCAGCTTCTCCAGTGAGAACTGCTCCTTAACCGGAATGAAGTGTGCTGATTTGGTCAGTCTATCAACAATAACCCAAATCGAATTGTTTCCAGATGATGTTCTAGGAAGCTTGGTGATAAAGTCCATCGTAATTCGCTCCCACTTCCATTCAGGAATCTTTGGCTGTTGAAGTAGTCCTGATGGCTTTTGATGTTCGGCTTTAACTCTAGCACAAGTCAAGCATTGAAGAACATACATAGCTATGTCAGCTTTCATATTTGGCCACCAGTACAACTTCTTCAAATCATGGTACATCTTATCAGATCCTGGATGAATGGAATACTTAGATTTATGGGATTCTAACATAATCAAATCTCTTAAGCCTCCAAACTTAGGTATCCACATACGACCTCTTAAACATTTCACTCCATCAGCTCTAACTTCTAAAGGATCTCCTTCTCCTCGGAACCCTTCATTAACAAAATTCTCCTTCTTACAAGCTTCTATTTGCGCATTTCTAATTTGCTCAGGCAAATTATTATGCACGGTCAAGACTAGAGAACGCACCCTGATAGGCTCTCTATCTTTCCTACTCAACGCATCAGCAACAACATTGGCTTTTCCTGGGTGATACTTTATATCACAATCATAATCACTTAACAACTCTATCCATCTTCGTTGCCTCATGTTCAATTCCTTCTGGTCGAGAATATACTGTAGGCTTTTGTGATCGGTGAATACCGTACACTTGGTGCCATACAGATAATGTCTCCACAACCTAAGAGCAAAGACCATAGCTCCTAACTCAAGATCATGAGTAGTATAATTCTCCTCATTCTTCCTTAATTACCTAGAAGCATAAGCTATCACTTTCTCTCTCTGCATCAAAACAGCTCCATAACCTCTAAGAGATGTATCACAATACACTACAAAATCTTCACTCCCGTCGAGTAATGATAAGATTGGCGCACTACATAATTTTTGCTTCAATGTCTGAAATGCTCCATCTTCATCACTTCCCCAAATGAAAGGTTTATTCTTCTGAGTAAGCTTAGTCAAGGGTTTAGCTATCAAAGAAAATTCTTTAATGAATCGCCTATAATAGCCAGCCAATCCTAAGAACTATCGCACTTCCGTTGGCGTTGTCGGTGCAGACCAATTCTTAATAGCTTCAACCTTTGCAGGATCAACATGAATTCCATCTCTGTTAATCACATGACCAAGAAATTGCACAGAATCCAACCAGAAATCACACTTCAAAAACTTAGCATACAACCTTTCATCCTTCAACAACTTCAAAACAATCCTCAAATGTTCTCTATGCTCATCTTCATTCTTAGAATAGATTAGAATATCGTCAATAAACACAATCACAAATTTATCCAAGTGGGGCTTGCACACTCGATTCATTAAATCCATGAAAACCGCAGGTGCGTTAGTTAACCCAAATGGCATTACTTGAAATTCATAGTGTCCATAACGAGTTCTAAATGCAGTTATAGGAATATCTTCTTCACGGACGCGAAGTTGGTGATATCCTGACCGCAAATCTATCTTAGAATACACACTAGATCCTTGCAGTTGATCAAACAAATCATCAATCCTAGGTAAAGGATATCGATTTTTAATTGTCAGCTTATTCAGTTCCCTATAATCAATGCACATACGAAAAGATCCATCCTTCTTCTTAACGAACAAGACTGGAGCTCCCCAAGGTGACGAGCTCGGTCGAATAAAACCTTTATCAGACAACTCTTTAAGTTGCTCAGATAACTCCTTTAATTCAGAAGGGGCTAATCGGTAAGGCGCACGTGCCACCGGTGCAGCACCAGGAATTAAATCGATTCGAAACTCTACTTGCCTTATCGGTGGAAGTCCGGGTAAATCTTTAGGAAATACCTGAGGAAATTCACAAATAATAGGTACATCTTCCAATCATTTCTCCCTAGACTCATTCCCGGTCACTTGAGCTAAGAATAACTCACAACCGTTCCTGATGTACTTTTGGACTTTAATACATGAAACGATTTTCAAACGGGAATCACCTCGACTACCATCAATTACTAACGTCCTATTCCTAAGAGGAATCTTAACCTTCTTCTCTCCACATAAAATAGTAGCATTGTTCAACGACAACCAATCCATACCAATAATAATATCGAAACTACCTAATTCTATCAACATTAAATCAATCGGAAAGGAATGGTTCAAGAGATTTAGAGAGCATCCTTCTAATAGCTTATTAGTTTTCACTAATTTACCATCAGCCAATTCCACCTCGTAACTGGTACTTATCTCAACAGGTTCAATATCAATAAGGGCACTAAATTTAGTGGATACAAAGCTCCTATCGGCACCTGAATCGAATAAAGCAACAGCATAATGATTGTTGAGTAAAAACGTACCGGTAACGACATTCGGATCCTCTTTCTTCACCTCAATTGTTCCAAGTTGGTAGATACCACCCTGGGGGTTTCTTCCAGGTACAATCGCTTTGAACTTGGGGCATTCCGATTTCCTATGACCTTCTTCATTACAGTTGAAGCAAATCGTTCCCTTCTTACACCTTTCAACCTTGTGTCCAAGCTTTCCGCAATTTCGGCACTTCCAGCAGTCGCCAGGATGCCTCTTGTTGCCACACTTAGGACATCTATCATCGTTGCGCGGTGCATTTTTGGTAAGAGCATTTGCATTCCCCTTTCTCTTGTTCTGACGGCGATTGAAATTCTTCCTATTATCACCTCTATCTACACGATCACCATTTCCCTTTCTTTTCTCACCTACACGGGCTTCATCTTCCTTATCCTGAATTATCTGTCCAATGAGTTGGTAAGCCATTCGAACAGCATAATCAATGGTCAGTGGTTTAGATGATGTCACGTCCCCCCGGATATTCCTGGTCAACCCTTTCACATATTGCTCAATTCGGATCTCTTCGGGTTCAACCAATCGAGGACATAGCAAGGCCAACTCATGGAATCGATTCGTGTAACTATCAATATCCACACCTTTCATTCTCGAATGAATCAACTCTTGCTCTAACCTAATAATCACACTACGAGGACAAAACTCCAAAGTCATCCACTTCTTAACTTCAGCCCAAGGAGTAGCATTAGCAGCATCAAGACCCATGAAAGCAATTCTCCCGTTCCACCAAGTCAACGCACGACCTTTAAGAGTAGCCATAGAAAAAGTCACCTTATCTTCCTCCTTACACTTACTAATCCTAAACACCGATTCAATCTTCTCGATCCACTGGCTTAGTCCTACAGCACCTTCAGTTCCATTAAAAGGTAGAGGTTCACACTTCATGAACGTCACATAAGTACAGCCACCAACTTCAGGTGAATTAGCTCCAAGTCCTCCAACATTTCCTCCAGCATTAGCATTCACATTATTAGCATTCACATTCACATTAGTACCGCCAATTCCACTACCGCCAGCTCCACTACCGCCAGCTCCACTACCGCCAGCTCCACTACCGCCAGCTCCACTACCGCCAGCTTCATTTCTAGCATTTGCCATAAATTCAGTCATAGATGCGGTAACTTGCTCCGTAATAATCCTACGTACATCATCCTCAGTCACAGCCTTCTTGGGCGGCATAGTTCTATAATTTCACAATTTCAAAGCATTAAGCATTCATCCAACAAGGATTCATATAATATGGATCGAATTCATAATCAAGATACAAATAAGGCACAATATGGAACTCAAGACAAGATACATATTTCATTCGATTTGAAACAAAAGTATTGTCTTAGTACATCCATATCAAAGTTCTAACACTATATACACTCAAAATTCGTGCCAAGTCTACAACTAACAAGTCGGTTCAGTCAAAGCTACAAACACAAAAGATATAAAGGTCACTACTAAATACAGACTGGTCTACTGAGAACCGCCAGATGGTCCATCATCCATCGTCTTTTGGATCTTCGCCGGACGATCACTAGACACATCTTCAGTTGGGCGATTACGGATTACTCCTCTTTCAACCATGTCAGCATAAAATCTACTGTTCCAACCCACAGATATATTCAACTCCTTTTCAGCTTTCTCATGCATCGCACGAGCCACACTCAACTGAATCTCCATAGAATTCACCTTTCTCTTCATTGCAGCATACTCACCACTTTCCAATACCGATAACCTCCTAAATGCCTCATTCAATCCACGCTCTACATCACTCAAATCCAAACTAAGCAATTCTCGCTCTTTCTCGCCAATCTTAGCCTTCGACTCCAAATAAGCAACCTGAGTCTGAACAACACCTAATCCAACTTCTGTCACACAACTCTTAACACGGGAAGCATCTAGATCACGTCTCAAGGCCCATGGTGCAAGACCATCAATATGAGTAGCCCCTCGAGTACTAGACGACTCTCATATCTCACGTCTACGAGTAGCAATACCATCGGTACCGTCAGGTGCATCCTCATCCTCATCCTCCTCTGATTCAGAATCAGATTCAGACGATTCAGACATTTCATCCCTAGGTAACTCATCCTCAGAATCAGACAAACAAACTGGTGGGGGCAAAGGCTCGCCCTCTGGAACATCATACGGATAAATAAGCTCAGCTTCCTCATCATCATCAACCTCAACATCTATACCTACATCCTCCTCGACATCCTCGTCGTCAATCTCATCATCTAACTCATCTAACCCAATCTCATCCTCATTCTCAATATCAGCATTCTCAATATCCACGTCCTCAATATCCACATTCTCAATATCCACATTCTCATTATCCACATTCTCAATCTCATTCTCTACTAAGTCTTCCTGAGGGGCAATCTGATCTCCTAGTCCTAACTCGGGCTCGGGATCCTCAAATGGTTCCTCCTCGTCATCAATATCAAAATCTACTAAGTCTAAATAAGGATCATCTTCTATATTAGGTTCGGGAATAGCATGGTTTTCTACAGGAATATTAGGGTCAGCCATGACAATCTGCATTTATATATATTTCTCGTATTAGGATAACATACTAGTTAAACAATTACATAATGAAATCACGATATATACATATATATAAATTATATTATATATATCAAAATATATATCTTCTCAATAGGGCTTGTTGGTAACGTCGGAGATCTCTGGCACCGTTATAGTCAAAAGATTTTTCAAATATTTTCTCAAATGTTCATTGTCAAAAGATTTTGAAAAGTTTTGTTCAAAACCTTGGTTTTTAAAATCTTTTGTTCTCTATAACGAGAGCTCAGATACCAAACTGTAACACTCTCATTTTTCGTATCGGTACAACGGAAGGGTCTTTCAGAGTGTTACGGGATAGCACAATAACTCCAATCATAGACAACACATAAAAATGGTTGTACAAGGTTTAACAAACATTCATTCGATAAAAAGTTTCAAAAGTGTACAACAGGTCCCAAATTATACAGGTCATTAAGTTTACAAAACACAGATCGAATGAACATTTTTAATATTAGGTGTGGGCCATCAGAGTCGATCTCCATCCGGATTACCTTCAAGCACCTGAGATAGAAAACATGCAAAAATCATATCAGCGAATGCCGAGTGAATTCATAGAGTTTAATGAAAACCGTTATATAAAACAATCATTTACAATCATTTAAAATCAGAACACAAGTATAATATCGGAAGTAAGTCCACATATTGCTAGTCAGGCAATATATATCAAGCATACATCTTAAACCGTCCATGAGACCGTAGTCTCTATATTACCATGATAGGTAATATATGCATCGTTAATAGCGTCGTTATCATATATAGGATACATGGTATCTGAATTAGGTAGGATTATCATTAGCCGCATGACATTGTTACCTTACTGTGAAAACAGCGGGCCGCGAACCCGACAAACAATTTGCCCATCTAAGTTAGCGTGTCGTCACAAAAATCACGCTATGGAATCTTCTCATACATAAATTCGCTTACCAATCAATGTGGTACGACGGGGATCAACCGTCAAGGCGCGAACTAGGGTGATCGTCCCCAAATAGTACTATCAAATGCATAAGCGTCTACCAAATTCCGGTAGTTCACAATTCATGCTAATGGGACTTCAAGTGACATAACCTAACTACTAATAATCCTTTTTGTCTCGAATATAGGGTCATAGCATCATTCGGGTCCATATCATTAAGCATACAATCGGGACTACTTGTGTTCTATTTTTATAAAAATCTAGCATGTTATCTCCCTCGCGGGTTTACAAATCATTTTATAAAACATTTAAAAGAGTGCGAGGCTATGAACTCACGTTGTTAATGAAAGGCGGATTATCGGCTACGGGCGTGCTTCGGTCACGGAAACCTATATAAATAATAATCGGTCTTAGACTCGGTCCAATGACTTTTATCAAAATAACAATATACATATGATGATTTTGTACATATGATGATGAT
The DNA here is from genome assembly GCA_025667525.1 of Glebionis coronaria. Taxonomy (NCBI): domain Eukaryota; kingdom Viridiplantae; phylum Streptophyta; class Magnoliopsida; order Asterales; family Asteraceae; genus Glebionis; species Glebionis coronaria. The sequence goes on along the minus strand of CM046875.1, from coordinate 57,514,295 downwards.
CAAGTGGGTTTATAAATCCTCATTTACTCATTTTAGCGTTTACGTTTTATTATCATCTTACTAGTTCACTAGTTTTACCGATTTTACCTATTTTAAGTTCATTAAGTCTTTTATAAGTTCTTTAACTTGTTTTTACCCATTTTATACCTATATGATCAGTATATATATTTTTCATGTTGGGCCCAAATGGGTTAAGCCCAAATAATTCTTTTTACAAGTTTTTATCTTATTAAGTCTAATTATTAGTCCAATAGGTTTAGTTAGCTCGTAAATGTCCGTAATTCTTATAGTTCGGGTTTTATCGGTTTTTACTTGTATTAGTTACTTATACATCAGTATACAACTTTTATAAACTTTACATTAGACGAGTTTGGTCGTCTAAGTTTTATTTGGCGAAAAACGTTAATTTCACGACAATAGCCGAAAAAGTCGTAAAAATCAAGTTTATAGTTTTTATTACTTATAAATATTATTTTTACCACCATTTATATAATTTACCGATTTAATTAACCTTTTATACATTTATATAATTAAGTTCTATAAGTTAGTGGGTTTATATTTTACATTTTATAAATTATAAAGTGAGTGCTTATATAATAATAATAAACATTATTTCCAAAATCTGATTTTTAACTTCATATTCACCATTTTTATCATATCTACAGTTCTACAATGACTTAGAAGCTCATTTTTGGATGACAACTTCTTCATAATATGTGCTACATATAACTTAGATATAGCTACTGCCCATTTTGAGTCTAAGTTTCCTTAACAGTCCCTACAAAACTGTTTATTCAGATTGTACCACCTAACTTGTTTTGATCATATCTCAATCATTATTTTGATTCCATTGCATGGCCAACTCTCACATGTGTATTGCATCATCTACTTACTGTAAATAGATCAAACCATGCATTTTTATCAGTTCATCTTTTAGTTATCTACTGTTTTTATACAGCCAACTAATTAGACATGATTTTAGCTTCATTTCTTATGGTTATCATCATTTTTAAGCATGTTTATCAACACTTGATCCCCACACAACATTTTTATCATCATATATACATCATATACATATACAAAATGAAAGAAAATACATTTGTTCTTTACAAAATAATAAGAGAAAAATGTAGAGGATGATCTTCTTTACCAATCCAAGTGGATTTCTTATTTTAGGAAGGCAAGAACTTGATGAACACAACTAGTATCTCCAAGACCATCAAATATCAAGATCATATGTTGGAAAATCAGCCCTAGGACACAAGCAAATCACCTCCAAAGTTGTTTATATGGCCACCAAATGATCAAGGCTTCAAGGAAACACCTTAATAGGACTAGTAAACATGTGGTTTATGGCTAGAAAAGATCAAATGGGATGTTTGTTAGCTTATAGTGGACGGCACAAAGGGGTAAGTTGAGAGAGTTTTAGAGTGGATTGCATGGATGGAAAAGGTAGAAGTGAAACCATTTGCTAGTTTTGTAGTAAAGTGGAAAATGGTTAGCTTAACAAGTAAGCACAAGCTTACACTTGTGTAACTAGCTAAGACTTGATGCCACCTATGTGTGGTAGTGTCATCTTGCCGTCCCATATAAGCTAGTGGGGTGGGGCAAAGTGTTTTGTCCCATCTCACTAGTTTACGGGTATTTCTCGATTCTAGTTTTCTCGATTTGCGTGCCCTCGGGTCGTTTTACGAAAAACGTTTTTATAAATTATGAATCACCGTCACAAAACGAATCCAATAAAAATTGTCTCATCAAAAACGGAGTTCAAAAACGTAAATACGTAATCCTAAGGTTTCCGGTTTAGTCGTAAAAGACGCCAAATTATGCACGTAAGCCCAAATTTAAATCCGTAAATTGTGAGTTCGTCAACCAACACAAAAATAAGGTTCAAAATATTATACGAGAAAATATTTCACTACCTGAAAATGTTAGATTTGTCACAAATCTCATTCACGACTCTAAGATTAAAAACCGAGAGTTCCATGTTGGAGACAAAGTCTTACTTTTTAACTCTCGGTTGAAAATCTTTTCGGGCAAGCTCAAATCTCGTTGGTCCGGCCCATTCACCATTGCCCAAATTTTTCCATATGGTACTCTCGAGCTCGCTCAACCTGATGGACCGAATTTTAAGGTGAATGGCCAACGAGTGAAGTTGTACTTTGGTGAGGACACCTCTCAGGAGGTGATTCCATCCCTCACCACGTTCCCCATGAACTAATTTTTGGTCGAGTCAGGCTCGTGACTCGGTTATCAAAAACAAGCGCTCCTCGGGAGGCAACCCGAGTATCTATCCCTTTAACCCCCTAAGTGTAGGGGAGGACCTATTTTGGTCGTTTGTGTTTGTGTGGTGATGTGATTACAGGGATAACTGTACTCTTGAAATCTTTGAAGAACCGTGCTCCCGTGTTATCCGAAATCCGGTTCTATCTCTCAACTATCGTGATTCAATTTTCTTCATACTCACATTTGAAATTGATCACTTTAGTCGTCTCTTCCTTAACTTGAGTTAACCAACGTGCACAATGTCATAAGTGTAGGGGAGACTTTTCCCACATGCTTAAACATTGAGGACAATGTTTATCTTAAGTGTAGGGGGGACTTCTATCGAAGTTTTAAGTGGACTTTTCCATGAAAATGCCTTCATTTAACCAGAAAATCCTATTTTTCAACATTTTTCAAATTTTTAATTAACTTTGGCCATTTAGTCGTAATTTTTAAATTTTTATCGTTGCTTTCATATGTATATATCCCGCAATAAAATCAAGAATATTAATAAAGTGGTGTAGCTAGTTTAGAAATCTTTGACATATTAGGCCCGTTGCGTTTATTTTGACTCAACCTGAATAGACTTATTCAAGTTTATTCTAGCTAGTATCCTTAACCATGTAGACCTTAATTGGTTTATTAGGCTAAGTGTCCACGAGTCTCATTACTTGAGATTTTAAATTGTGGAGGACGAGAAATGATAGAGTCAATTATAAGTTGGTATTCTTGCGCAAGCTCACTTGGTGTAATTATTTGCCTATTCTCCCATCACTTGCTAATAATTTATCTGCATTAAGTAAGGTCTTACGATTTGAAAAGTTACTTAGCTTCTAGCCCAAGATCGTTTAAAAGTTGCTCGGTAATGATAAGAGTTCATAGCCAAGGCATAACTTATGAAGCGGGGCGCGAAGATTGGCGAGTCCGAAAAGGCCCAAACAAGGCATGAGGATTCAATTTTATTGCTGAAGATCCAAAGTGATGTGAAAAGCATTATTCCTAAAATCAATATGAAGGATCAAGACTCACGACGAAAAGCAGTCAACTCCCATAAAGATCATGGAGAAGTCTATCTGAAAAGACCCTAACAAGGTATGAGGATAAATAGATCCAAGTCCGAAAAGGAGGCGAATCGTTGTATCTCAAAATCCCAATTAGAGATTGAAGAAATAATCATGAAGTCGTGGTCAACAAAGTTGGAGTACCCCTCAAAAGTCTCCAAGTGAAGAAACTCTATTATGATGAGAAGACCATTATCTCAAGAACGTCTCTCGAAGATATGAAGTATGAAGTACATGCCAAATATCGGCCCGAGAAAGGTCTCAAATCGTGAACCAAGTTATGCCAAGATATGAAGTTTTTGATATCCCGAGAAGCAGTTTTAAGAGATTTTGTCCTTTAGCTAACTATTGATCAAATCGTCCTACTTTGCTTTCAAGCCTAAATAAACTATCGAAATAAGTCCAAAAATGCATCTTCATGATCATTCTAAGACAAAAATAAAATAAAAGAGATACACCTAGGAATAAGGGGGTTTAAGCATTTAATTGAGCCATGTGTGTAAGTGTTTGATTTACTAACTTATAATAACAATGATCTCGTTTTTAAGCTTAGTTTGGGGAACGTGAAACTTGAGGGTGATAAGTCTTCGCAACACCAAAGCCCTAATGTAAGTCATTAGTTTCTTTGCAAGTTATTTCTATTCTTTTGATTCCTTTTAATTTTAATTTCTTTTAGTATTTTAAATTTTTGTTTAGTTGTATTTGAATAAGGCCAAGGTTGATGGATTATGAGAAAAGTGTAAAATTGCTTTATCACTAAGCATTGCATGAGGGCATGGCAATGGTTAAGTGTAGGGGATTTGATAGGTGTGTAAACACCCATCCTTTTACCACTTAATTCGGGCTAAAATGAGACCAAAACACGTATTTAATATCATTTGTTTGGAATTATGCGTGGTTTTTGTGTTTATTGTGTTTTCAGAGCCAACCGGATGAATATTAAAGAAAACATGGGATTGCACGGGTTTTACTGAAGAAAAGGACTCAAGATAAAGTCTATTGTCCAAGAGATGCAAAAGATTTGAAGTCACTGGGCCTATTCGAAGATTTATCGAAGAAAAGGACCAAAGACGGAAGATTTACATAAGTCGAAGAAACTCAAGTCTATTTAACGAAGAAATTAAAAGACGAGTTGGATTTAATCGACGACAAATACCGAATCAGAATCGAAAACGTCAACTTTTCTGAAAAGACGAGAAGACAAGAAGAAAGGGAGAAAGCCCACTCATCAACCAACCACTAGGACTATTTATAGGATTTCCTTCACATTTTAGAGATCTAGCTTTCATTTTTCTTTTCCCAGTTCCTTAGGTTCGATTCATCACCAACACCATTAGGGTGTTTGGTGATTTTTAATTTTCTTTCAATCTTGTAAGTTTTAATCATCACTCTTGTTACTTTTACATTAATCTTTCAATTCCATCTTTTCATTCATCTTGTTCTTCATCATTTTCTATTGCAAGTTCTTAAGTTTTTTATTTGATTCAAGTTTGATCTTAAAAAGTTGTTGATTTAGTGTTTTTATTGGTAGGATTTGTTACTTATGGTGTTTAAATGATTATTGGTTAGTTTGGTAAAACCTTTTTGAGTATTTAAGTCGATTTGGATTAAAATTCGTATGCCCTGTTTTGTCGTTGCTGTTATTGTTCTTCATCTCAGACTTTCCGAACAGAGCCCATATTCCGAATAGACGAATTCATATTTCCCTTACTCGGAATATCCTCAATATTCCGCATAGCCAGTTTCTTCATTTCCTTACTCGGAATATTTTCTATATTCCGAGTAGAACTTATTTTTCTGAGTAGCATCTTTTTCCGAATAGGCATGTTTTTCCGAATAGAGCAATTTTCCGCATAAGCCATAATATTCCGCGTAGACATGTTTTTCCGAATTGAACCCTTTATTCCGCATAACACAATTTTTCCGAATAGGGCATCTTTTCCGCATAAGGGTATTTTTCCGAATAGGAGATTGTTTTCCGAATAGGGACCTTTTCCGCATAAGGGTATTTCTCCGCATAAGGTATTCTTCAGTTAGGGCATTTTTCCAGTACTGTTTTGATTTGATTTCTTATTTAAGTTTTACTTTGTAATTGTTTTAAGTGTAAATCTTTATTACTTTATTCTTTCCCCTGTTTTAGTAAAATAGAAAACCAAAACCACTTTTTGTCACCAAGAACAAATCATTCCACTTAAAGCCGAGATCCATTCGAGAAGATACCGAGAATAACGAACTTTCAACGAGTAAAATCTCTTGTATCAATACTCTTCAACTGGGATAATGACTCTTGGTGGAGGAATAAATTCCTCCTCTTGGAGTTCTGGTAGACCAGTCCAAGATAGGTCCTTTCTTTAGACACCATAGAAGTCCGCAGCTGGTGGTGGAACCACAGTATAGTCTTTCATCCCAATCCCAATCATGTCCTTAGGATCCCTTTGTTTATTAACACATCCTCCTAGGGTTTGTGTGGCCTTATCAAATCTCTGAATTTTAAGGCCAACATTATCTTTATTCTTAATGGCCTCATCTAACTTAGCCTGTAACTCACCATTAACCCTTTCCATGATGCTTCTAACATCATTACTAGCATTTAAGTCATGTTTTAAGATATTTATTTTGTCTTTTAAGTCAAATTCCATTTTCTTGTACTCAAAAACTGTCTTCTCAGTTTGAGTGAGAGCAAGTTGATAATTAGACAGTTTGCATCTTTCAGTACTCACATTATCTAATAATCTTAACACCTCTTTGTTAAGTTTCTCAGTATTTAACCTACAACCCTTACTACAAAAAGCATCATCGTATACATCATTATCTGATGAAGAGGAGGAGTGTGCCGTGAGAGCATATTGAACATGCTCTTCTTCTTCTATCTCAGCAACCAAAGCTTTATCCTCTTCCCCATCCTTAGCCAAATAGCTCCAATCCCATCCCATACCATCAATTTCTTGCACTGCAACCATGGCCTTAGGATCCTGAGCCTTAACAATCTGGCTTGAGGGTTTGCCAGCATCAGATCTTCTTGGAGATCTACATTCCCTCTTGAAGTGCCCCATACGATGACAGTTGTAGCACTCAACTTTGGATTTATCAAATCCAACAGTGTCCTTTGCATTAAAGGTCATCTTCTTCTTAAACATTCTATTCCACCTGTTTGCTCTTATACTAGCAAGAGCCATGTTCCACTTAATATCCATCTCCTCCAAGTGCTCATCACTTATTTGCTCAAGGTCCTCAAATGTAATCACTGAACCATTGGGCAAAGAAGCAATGTAAGCACATACATTATCAAGATCCAAACCAGCAGGTTTAACTCTTGGTGAGTCACTTTTGTATGTGTCAGCGTCTGAATATGAGGCGTTGACAGGACATGTTCTAGCGTTGACACATGTTGATCCAGTAACTGGATGCATGTAAGAGTCCTTCTGATTGAATTGACCTTCACTATGTGAGAAGAAGGCCATGTTACTGTTGGTAGACTTGCTTCCATGCTCCAAAAGAGTTTCATTCTCCAACAGCCTTAGTTTGTTGTAGATATCATCAAAAGTAGAACTTTTGTGAGTGTTATTGGCAAGTATAGATCTTGCCTCAATCTTCTATGCTTCACCAAGGCTTTTAAGAAAAGTGGCAATGGTGTCAACGTCACCAACTTGTGTCCCCATGAAGGAAAACTTGCTCTTAATGTCAAGGAGTCTGCTTCTAACACTGCTAAGCTTCTCATTAGGTTGAGCCTTGAAAACAGCATACTCATGCATGAGTTGCTTCTTCTTCTCTTCCTTTGTATCATCATTGACACCATATGCAACTTCAAGAACTGCCCAAAGGTCTTTTGCAGATTCATAACCTCTGTATTTATGCTGGTTCTCTTGTCCCAAAGAGAGTTTCAAAATGTTTAGGGTTTTCATATCAACCCTTTTCTTTGCTATGTCTTCAGCAGACACAGCTCTACCATCATCAGGTTTTTCTTTCTTATCTGATTCTGAACATCCAGCAACAGCTGCTCTTACAACAATGGCATTAGCAATCTTCTGAGCTTTATTGAATGTGTTTCCATATTTAATAATCTCCCAGAGAGTGTAGTCATAGATCCCCAGATATTGTTCATAGTTGAATTTCCACAACTCAAAGTTGGTTGCATCAAGCATGGGAATCTTGATGTTAGTTAAATGTGAGGAGGACAAGGCTACTTCTGGATTTGACATGATGTTTTTAGGGTTTCGTGAAAATTAGGATTTTGGTGATTTTAGGGTTCTTGTGTTCTTTAAGATCAAAAGTTTCTCAACAAGCTCTGATACCACTTGTTGATCCCAAACTTAGATCGATTTAGCTTTATGTATAGGAGATTAGATCAAGTAATACACGTAGAGAAACCTTTGTATATGTATATGATAATCTAAGTGTTATGCGGAATTAACACTTAAACAAGAACACACAAGATGTAAACAAACTTTCACTTGATTAATGATAACAAACTTTCTTACAATGAAAGTGCTTAACGTATGAAAACTTATATTGAACATTAACCTAAAGGTCTTCTTTTATAGACATAAGAAGCCTTGTACAAGAGTCTACGTATCAACTATTCTAGGTAAAGATAATTATAGAAAATACATTGTTGAACTTATCCTTACTAGAAACAAACTAGAAACAATATACGCGTAGACTAAATCTTTCCATCAGTGCTTATCTTTAATGTATCAACGCTTGACTTCTTCTTGTCAACGCTTGATCTGTCAGCGTTGGTGTTCTTCATATCAACGCTTGTTTTACTCTTGTCAGCGCTCAAGTAGACTGGCTATATTTTATTCCCAACAACAATAACGGGTAACGTATTATTAGGACCTAGAAAAGCATATTTTAGATTAGATGGCAAGGGTTTTAGCTCAAGAGTTGGAGGCACCTCTAGAGACGGCTTCGTGGTCGTGTCAAAAGTAGAAGGCAAGGGGTCCACTTTATAAGAACAAGGTGGTTTTTGATGGTCCAAAGAACTGACCAAACACTCTTGAATCTCTAGAACTTCAGCAACATCAAGAATTTCCTCATTATCACCAGTTAGATATAATTCCAAAGGATCATCCTTAAGCATACGGGATGCATGTTTTTGAACTTCTTCGTCAATCACATCTACTTGTTAACATTAATTCATCGTAGGAGAATTCATAGAATTAAACACATTCAATCTTATCTTTTTATTACCGAATGCAATATCCATGGAGCCAGTACGACAATTAATCCTAGCATCTATCGTGGCTAAGAATGGGCGCCCAAGGATAATAGTTGGTTGAACATCTTTGTATTGTGACTCGGTGTCCATAACAAAGAAGTCAACTGGGTAATAGAAATCATCAACTTTCACAATAACATCCTCTAAGATACCTCTAGGAGTTTTGGCAGATCGATCGGCTAAGGACATAATGGTGTCTGTCTTACGAAGAGTTCCTAAGTCATACTTATCGACCAAACTAGCAAGAAGGATGTTGATACTGGCACCAAGATCAAGGAACGCCTTCTTAATGGCAATATTTCCGACCACAACTGAAATCAACGGTGCTCCAGGATCTTTGAATTTAGGAGGAAGGGAGCTAGATAAGACTGCACTAACATGCTCAGTTAGGTCAATCTTTTTAGGCAAAGACGCCTTCAGCTTCCTCTTTTGAGTACACAAGTCCTTTAAAAACTTGGCATAAGAAGGAATTTGCTTGATAGCGTCAATAAGGGGGAGAATGATTTTAAATTGCTTGAAAGTCTCCCACATATCCTCAGCATGAGGACCCTTTTTAGCTAACTTTGCGGATGTCGATTTCTCCAAAGCCGTAGGGTAAGGTGTGCTGGACACACCACCCTCCCCAACTTCAGGAGATTCAGTAGCTTTAGGATTCGGTGTTGTTGGTTTAGGAAAATCATTTAACAAATCATTCACCAACTCAGAACCGGACTTAACATTATCAAAATTTTTACCTTCAACAATAATTTCGTCATCAGTAACGAAATCCTCGACATCAGGAGAATTTTGAATTCCCTTGTCATTGTTGTAGATTTTACCGTTTCGAAGAGACGTCACCATATTCACGTGCTCATTTCCATTTTTCTTGTGTGCGGGATTCATGGTGGGGTAGCTCGGTAGCTTTACCTCATCTCTTTTGGTTAATTGATCGGCTAATTGACCAACTTGTCTCTCAAGAGCTGCAATAGATTTAGTAGTGGTCTCGTGTCTTTGATTAGTGACCTCGAATTTTCTATTAATCTCTTGATTGTAAGTAGACAATGAATCCATAATCCTATCAAACTTTCGGTCAAGGTTCAAGAGATGGTTAGCATCTTGGCCTTGGCCCTGATTTGGATATTGTTGTTGTGGCTTATGATTGTAAGAATTTTGTTGGAGGTTAGATGAGTCGCCACCATCATACCTTGGTTTGTAACCATAATGTTGTTGTTGGGCATTATTAGGGCGATTGTCTTCATCTTTCCAACGGAGGTTGGGGTGATTGCACCATCCAGGATTATAACTTTCGGAGAATGGGTCATTTCATGGACGACCACCATAGACTCCATTTACCTCCTCATTTGGTGGTGCCCCCCAACTTTGACAATTATCGACAGAGTGACTCGGATCACCACACATTGAAAACCCACTATGCGACACATTAGACACATTTGGAACACCTTTTCCTATATTTTTCAACAAAAGATCAACTTTCTTACTTAACTCGTTAATTTCAGAATTTGTGGCACGTTGGTTAGACACATAATTGGCGGAAGATGGGTGGTTGTTTCGATCCACCGAAGCTTGGGTCTTAGAACCTTTGCTTAGTTTTTCAAAAAACTCCCATTCTTCCTCTATAGGTCGCGAGAAAAACATAACCTCACTAGTGGCCATCACAAATTGTTGGTTGTTATAATCCAGCCCATCATAGAAGACTTTGATAAGCTCCCATTTTGGAACATCGTGATGAGGGCATGTTCTTAATAACTCCTTAAGTCTATTAAATTCTTCATGTAACTGCTCGCCTGGGATTTGACGAAAGGATTTAATGTAACACCCCATTTTGATAAATGGAATGTCACGCGTAATTATGGTGTGTCATTAAAGCATACAAGGATAAATGTCTGAAACATTACATGACAATAGGGATAACCGGAATCAAACATCGGTTCCCAAACATAAGCCCAAAACATAATAAAGTAAAAGAAATGAATGAAAGACTAAACAAGCATAAGTATATGAAGGCAAAAAGGAAAATAAGTCTCTAGCAACTTCCATCCTATGCACGTCCCCCAAATGCTCGAGTCTTTCCTAGGGTACCTGCCGTTTTGGGACATGGAAAGGAAAGTAACGGCTGAGCAAAACGCTCAATGCACGGATATAGACATAGTATGAATGACTAAGCATAATAAAGACTTAATAGCAGCGGAAATGTATAAGTCCTGGAAAACATGGAACATGTTCATAAAACTGGTTTTATAGTTTGAAAAGCCTTATGTTTATCTTATGAAAACTGTTTAACATATTTTACCATTAGCCAATATAGGTCATGAAAATCCATCGTGCATGAATACTTGGAGGGGTGACCTCATCATGCAAATTAGAGGGGCTGCCTCTAATTTAATATACTGGTTCTGGGTAGGAGGGATCAGCTCCTTGTGAAGGATGCAAGGCACACACCACATTCACCATGAAATTCTGACTGAAACATGTAACTAGGATGCACCCATACACCCCACAAGATAAATATATTATAAATGGCCAAAAGCTGAAGGGACGCCACGAGCAATCACTCCGCCGTGGTGAAGTCATAACATCAGTGCCTCTAATGTTAAGGTTATGGTACCTCCATAACTAGGTGAAACTGGTCATGCATGTATATGGCTTTAGGTATTCTAATTAACATAAGCAATTCAAAAACATATAAAACATATACTGGGGAAAACAGTTGTCTGCATACGAGAAATCCTAATAAGGAAAGAATGTCCATACTGAAAGGACGGGAATCCGTACCTTATGTCCAGTGAATGAAGAAGACGAACTGAGAGGAATCCTACTTCCGTATCACTAATGCTACATAAATACATACATGAATAAGTATCTGCTTACTAAATACGTAACTGGTTTTATGTCATGTCTTAGCTTATTTATATGTTCTTATCATGTTTTACTGTTTTAAGCCTTAAACTGTGTTTATCTTATATTCTGTCTACCCTGATTAAGTATTCCTGGTATTTAATGTAATAATATACTTACTGTGTAATAATAAGTAACTTCCCAAAAATAGCAGGTTTCCTAAAATAGAAAGTTTCCAAAAATAGGAAGTTTCCAAAAATAGAAAGTTACCAAAAATAGAAAGTTTCCAAAAACAGAATTACTGCTTAAAATAGATAAGTTTCTAAAAATATAAAGTTTCAATAAATAGATTAGCTACCTTATATAAATAAGTTTCCATAAATAGATTAGCTGCCTGAAATAAATAAGTTTCTAAAAATAGAAAGTTTCCATAAATAGATTAGCTGCCTTATTTAAAAATAAGTTTCTAAAAATAGAACATTTCCATAATTAAATATAAGCTGGTTAAATAAGCTAAGTATATAAGCCTAAGTGTTTTCATGATTATTTTCTAAGTCATATGATATAATATATAGTTTATTAATTATTTCATGTAATTAAAATAAACTATAGGTTAAAATATTTAATTAAAGTATATCATGTTTTTATTTAAATAAAGTTAAATACTTAGGTTAAAACATGTATTATTATTTATTAATAATATAACATAAGTCATGTTAATTAATTAATTATAACCATGGTTTTTAAATAATTAATTAATTATAAGTCTAAAAATATAAAATACTTAGGTTAATAATTTCATGATTTTAATAATTAATATAACCTAAGTCATGTTATTAAATTAATAATGTCATGTTTATTAATTTAATTTTAACATATGATTAAAAAAAATAATCTTAACATACACCGTGAACCGGATCTTGACTAAGAACCATTAACCGGACATGAAATCGACACCATACCCCAAACCAATTTGGGGTTACCCTTGTCTTGTTGCTGCCGTGGGACCCACACCAACCAACCGGGACCATATGGTCTCGGTGGTGGTCGGATGGCCAAACCGAGACCCTCTCGGGTTCGGTGTAGGCTGCGGCCAAAACAAAAACACCCCTAAACAACCCTTTTGATTAGGTTTTATGAAAAAACATAACATGTTCTTAATTATTAAAAAGATTAAATCAAAAGAAAAGGGTTAAAATAATTACCGAATGCGTGGATCTAAATAATGATGAACAAACACGAACACTAGAAACAAATCCAAGATCAAAGATCAATAAACACCCTCTAGGTGTGTTATATGGGTGGCGGCCAAAAGAGGGAGAAGGAAGAGAATTAGGGTTTTTGATGTTTTCTTGTAAAGTGAAAAATGACATGTTTTTCCCTAGTTTTTCTTGTTTAGTAAAAATTGATGGGCTAAGCCCATTATTCCTCCCTAATTTCGTGGTAAGGGGCCCACATGGGGTAACCCGATCATTTTTCGTGTCTAATTAATAAGTGTGTTCTCGTGTTCGTGTTTTTACGTGTTTGTTCGTGTTTATTTGTGTTCACGTTTTGTGTGTTCTCGTTAAATAATTACCGTGACCTAATATATTTATTTACGCTCATAATAAATATATATATGTAATTAATAATAGTTCATGATTTAATTACGTTCGTGATTTCATGACCGCATGTTCGTGATTAATTATTGTCAAATAATTATTGTGTGCTCATGTGTAGTAAAATACTTATCGTGTTCTAACACGTACGTAATACGTAAAATCCTAACACGAAATCGTAATCATGCTATAATAGGAAAGTTTTAATCTAGTACGTACGAGCTTAAGGGTACTATTCATGGTAAAAGCATGCGGGTTTTACAACTCTTCCCCCCTAAAAAGAATAATTCATCCCCGAATTATAGATAACGTAACTGAAAGAGAAACATACCCGAATCAAACTAAGAGGGTATGTAAGATTAATGAACGTACAGGTGACATGGTAGAAGGAAGGTGGAACGTGACATGTCTTGAAAGGACATGGAACGTGACGTGACTGAAAGGACATATCTAATTGATGAGAGAAAATGGATAAAAGTCCGGATGAACTTGTCCGTTTCCAAGTGGCCTCCTTCTTGGGACGGTTCCTTCAGAAGATCTTGACACAAATGATAAATCTTGGTCCTCCTGACCTTGACTTGAATTACGAAGAAATTCTTGGTTATCAACGGAAGGTAGATCCCCTAAATTCGATCAAGGAAAATAAGAGTTAACGTGCTAGGGTAACTGAAACGTTACGATGCAAGACAATCTAACTTAACAGATAATTAGAAACGATGCGCGAGACATAAAAAAACGTAGTACGTGAAAAATTTTGAACGTGATATGTGAAAATTTTTGAACGTGCTACGTGGAGATATGGCGAGTGTAGTATGAGTAAACATATCGTGATCCATGATACGTGTAACATATCTTGATCATGATATGAGGAACGTGGAATGAACATGACATGTGAAACATATCGTGATCATAGAATACCATGGCGGTAACGCCAAACACTACAAGGTGAGACGTGTAATATGACGTGAAACGTCTATCTGATGATGGAGAGTTATAATAAACTTGGGTCTGGTCTCTCAAGTTCTTGCAAAACTTCCCAGAACGAAATGAACGTAAAATCGTAAGCCTAGATACGATCATGAACATGAATAGCGTCATGAACGCGAGCGCGAAAGCAAGTCGTGGAATCCGAAGGAAGACGTGAAGTAATTTAGGAGTACAATTGCGAATCTTTGTCTGACCCGATAGCTGAGGGATTACCAAGTGGTCGGATGAGCCTTGGCTGGAACATGTCCGATCAATCTGTTGGTTCTGCAATCCTTGCGGATGTATGGATTATGCAGACTTGATCAAACTGTTTGCAATAACCCAGATAGCATCATGCTTCTTCTGAGTTTACATTAATCTGGTAACCAAAATCCATGGAGATCTTGTCCCATTTTAGTTCACAAATTCAGATAATGAAACATCCAAGTTCGTTGGTGTCCTATCTTATCCTGTTGGTATGTCAGGTACATAGATATGTACGTAGCTGTATCCTGCTTCGTAGAAACTTGATACATAGAAGGTTACGAAATTCTGAGTCTCTGAATCTAGAGTTCTCCTAGCGTAGGATTTCCTAGAACACCTAATGTAGTGTAGGGTTCTCTCCTTTACGCATAAGCAGAGTCATGGTAAGATTTACCGTAGAAACCAATGTGATTCAGCGTGTCACTGTAATCAAACAGAATTGATATTGGAAAATTTATAGGGTAAAATTTCTCTTGTCAAGAATTTGCAACATAGTGTAGATATGGTTATCCTCAATGAAAACGCTGATGAATTTGTTTAGGAGTTCATGGAAACTCAATTTATTAAGTCCATAATGCTGTTGGAGCATTGATGAGACTAAATCAAAATCATAAATCTAGCATGACCGAGTCGTGCACGAATAGCAGTCACGGACATGTCCTGCTCTTTCACCCGTCACTATTGGCAGCATGATCATGAATCCGATCTTGTCAATACATGGAGGAGAGTAACGGTCGTAAATGGTGATTTGTTTATAATCGACGGTAGTCGACACATAATCGTATGTTACCGTCCTTCTCCTTGAAGGTTCTTCTGGTGTGTAAGGAACAATTTTGAAATAATCCGTTGGTTATGCGTAAAAGGACTTTAGTAGTCGTGTGTTACTGACAGCTAGAAAATCTTAGCAATCATGGCTAACAAAGCACGTGCTTGGAAAGCATAGATAATTTGAACAAATTTTCTTGATGAAAAAAAAATCAAGCTGAATGTATTCAGGAGTCTGAACATTACTGTACATATTTATGAATCGTAGCATGGTGTGTTGTTCATAGTCCATAATTAGGATAAAATTCATCTCGTGTCTGTCCGAGGAAATGCGTTAGCAACTTGGATCTCATGATTAAGCAGAAGGAAAACCTTCGTATACGTGGGAATACGAAAGGCGTCCTTCATGGTCATGAATCAATGATTTATGGTTACAAGAATGAAAGTGACATCGGCAACGTGACAGTTCTCACTGATGCGCCGGTAATGGTATTGAAATTCTTGTGGCCTGATTAATACATGGCACAACAAAATGGATATACCCTTGGAGGGTACCCTGAATTTCTTAGAAATGTTCCATAGTTAGACGTGAGTCATGTGTCTTGACTCGTGTCTTGAGAAATGTAAGCGTGACATATGTCTTGACTGGTATCTTGACATGTGTCTTCAGAAAGTATACGTGAGACATGTGTCTTGACTGATGTCTTGACATGTGTCTTCAGAAGTATACGTGAGACATGTGTCTTGACTGATGTCTCGACATGTGTCTTCAGAAGTATACATGAGACATGTGTCTTGACTGATGTCTTGACATGTGTCTCGAGACGTAAAACAATAGAATTACAATATTAGGTTATTATGCTAGACTTGGCGGATCGGTTGGACTACTGATCCTTTGTATGTCTGATCACGTCCACGACCGGAGCCTCGGTTGCGATTTCTAGGATAGTTTCTGTCATAGTAGTGGTTACTATCGTCCTGTCTGTCAGTTCCATGACGGTCATTCTCATGACCGTGATTCATGTAACTATTCATCTGAGTGGCCGGCTGGTACCGGTTTGCACTCATATGGCTGAAATGACAGCCGAATGACGTGTGACATGTAACTAAGAATTAGGGACAATGATTGATGGAAATTGTCTGATGGTGAAGCATCTTCTCGTCCAATTGCTTTGCTGCGACGCCTTTGTCTTCGTCTACTAGGACCTCTAGGTTGTGAACTACATCCGCATCTCGTAGTGTTTCCGAACGTCAGCATCATCAACCTTTAGTAACATCTCCAAGTTATGAGCGGCGTTAGCAATCTTGTAGAATATTAGCAATAGAAAATACGCCTGAGGTGATTCAGAATCGACTAGGGAATACTCGTGAAGTATTGCAAGTGGAATATACATGGATTAAGGTACGTGTAATACACATGAAATACGGTACGTGGAATGCACGTGAAATGATCGGTATGGGGTCGATCATTTGTCATGATTTAAGGAAAGTATATCGGTTAAACGGTTAGGAAAACCATCATGATAACCTGGTAGTATTAGCATAGACATCATTCTGGTTGCAACAGAAATGTTAAATTGTGGTTACACAAAATTCAACGATGATTTGCCTGACAGCATGATCAATGAAAACCAACCATGACTATCATGAAAGCAGGATTCAATGAAATCTAACAATGTCTTGCAGGACACCGTAAATAACAAAAGAGGCGTAAGACATAATCAACATGAAGACGTTATTATCATGAAGAAACATGAAACGATTTAACATGGAGGAGTGTGTAACATAATCAGCATGAAACTGAGTTTAACCATGAAAGTATGAAAACATACTTGACATAAAAACATAGTAACTTATGATGGGACATAAAAAAAATTTATGCCAATAAATCATGAGAAAAAAAAATTTTATGCATGAAAAACAATGCATGAATGCGTAATGTAGTTTATAAAAACTTTTATATGTGCGAGGGGACGCCTATGGGTCGGTCCCAAAACAAAAGACCATGGCGAGGGGACACCTATGGGTCGGTCCCAAAGTTAAAAGTTTCGATAAATGCACATGCGACCAAATAGGGCCAGTCCTGTACCAACCATTACATAGTCATAATCCCTGCAACAATGATACATGAAACATAAATAAATGAAACTTATCTGTCAAAACTTATCGGAAAAAATTTTTATGTGACTAATTATGAACTACTGTGGTTCAGTCCACATAGTCACAGTTCACGAGGAACATTATGCATGAAACAATGACACATAACTAAATATGAATGATGGTTGTCCATCCATATTAGTAAAACAATATCGATGAAAACATCAAGGTTAAAACCTCAAGGTGCTGAAAACATCATGGTTAAAACAACAATGCGCTGAAAACATCAATACGTGGTATAACAAACATTGGCTTAGGAAGCTCCGGGTGACTACCCATTAGTCACATGTCAAGTTTTAGAGCCTACAGGTCGAAGCCTTGGCTCTGATACCATAATTGTAACACCCCATTTTGATAAATGGAATGTCACGCGTAATTATGGTGTGTCATCAAAGCATACAAGGATAAATGTCTGAAACATTACATGACCATAGGGATAACCGGAATCAAACATCGGTTCCCAAACATAAGCCCAAAACAAAATAAAGTAAAAGAAATGAATGAAAGACTAAACAAGCATAAGTATATGAAGGCAAAAAGGAAAAGAAGTCTCTAGCAGCTTCCATCCTATGCACGTCCCCCAAATGCTCGAGTCTTTCCTAGGGTACCTGCCGTTTTGGGACATGGAAAGGAAAGTAACGGCTGAGCAAAATGATCAGCGCACGGATATAGACATAGTATGAATGACTAAGCATAATAAAAACTTAATAGCAGCGGAAATGTATAAGTCCTGGAAAACATAGAACATGTTCATAAAACTGGTTTTATAGTTTGAAAAGCCTTATGTTTATCTTATGAAAACTGTTTAACATATTTTACCATTAGCCAATATAGGTCATGAAAATCCACCGTGCATGAATACTTGGAGGGGTGACCTCATCATGCAAATTAGAGGGGCTGCCTCTAATTTAATATACGGGTTCTGGGTAGGAGGGATCAGCTCCTTGTGAAGGATGCAAGGCACACACCACATTCACCATGAAATTCTGACTGAAACATGTAACTAGGATGCACCCATACGCCCCACATGATAAATATAATATAAATGGCCAAAAGTGAAGGGACGCCACGAGCAATCACTCCACCGGGGTGAAGTCATAAAATCAGTGCCTCTAATGTTATGGTTATGGTACCTCCATAACTAAGTGAAATTGGTCATGCATGTATGTGGATTTAGGTATTCTAATTAACATAAGCAATTCAAAAACATATAAACACATATACTGCTGAAAACAGTTGGCTGCATACAGGAAATCCTAATAAGGAAAGAATGTCCATACTGAAAGAACGGGAATCCGTACCTTATATCCAGTGAACGAAGAAGACGAACTGAGAGGAATCCTACTTCCGTATCACTAATGCTACATAAATACATACATGAATAAGTATCTGCTTACTAAATACGTAACTGGTTTTATGTCATGTCTTAGCTTATTTATATGTTCTTATCATGTTTTACTGTTTTAAGCCTTAAACTGTGTTTATCTAATATTCTGTTTACCCTGATTAAGTATTCCTGGTATTTCATGTACTAATATACTTACTGTGTAATAATAAGTAACTTCCTAAAAATAGCATGTTTCCTGAAATAGAAAGTTTACAAAAATAGAAAGTTTCTAAAAATAGAAAGTTACCAAAAATAGAAAGTTACCAAAAATAGAAAGTTTCCAAAAATAAAATTACTGCTTAAAATAGATAAGTTTCTAAAGATAGAAAGTTTCCATAAATAGATTAGCTGCCTTATTTAAATAAGTTTCCATAAATAGATTAGCTGCCTGAAATAAATAAGTTTCTAAAAATAGAAAGTTTCCATAAATAGATTAGTTGCATTATTTAAAAAAAAGTTTCTAAAAATAGAACATTTCCATAATTAGATATAAGTTGGTTAAATAAGCTAAGTATATAAGCCTAAGTGTTTTCATGATTATTTTCTAAGTCATATGATATAATATATAGTTTATTCGTTATTTCATATAATTAAAATAAACTATAGGTTAAAATATTTAATTAAAGTATATCATGTTTCTAATTAAATAAAGTTAAATACTTAGGTTAAAACATGTATTATTATTTATTAATAATATAACCTAAGTCATGTTAATTAATTAATTATAACCATGGTTTTTAAATAATTAATTAATTATAAGTCTAAAAATATAAAATACTTAGGTTAATAATTTTATGATTTTAATAATTAATATAACCTAAGTCATGTTATTAAATTAATCATGTCATGTTTATTAATTTAATTTTAACATAAGATTATAAAAAAAATAATCTTAACATACACCGTGAGCCGGATCTTGACTAAGAACCATGAACCGGACATGAAATCGACACCATACCCCGAACCAATTCGGGGTTACCCTTGTCTTGTTTCTGCCGTGGGACCCACACCAACCAACCGGCACCAGATGGTCTCGGTGGTGGTCGGATGGCCAAACCGAGACCCTCTCGGGTTCGGTGTAGGCTGCGGCCAAAACAAAAACACCCCTAAACAACCCTTTTGATTTTATTCAAACCCAAATTCATGTTAGATCTATGATTTAATTAGGTTTTATGAAAAAACATAACATGTTCTTAATTATTAAAAAGATTAAATCAAAAGAAAAGGGTTAAAATAATTACCGAATGCGTGGATCAAAATAATGATGAACAAACACGAACACTAGCAACAAATCCAAGATCAAAGATCAATAAACACCCTCTTGGTGTGTTGTATGGGTGGCAGCCAAAAGAGGGAGAAGGAAGAGAATTAGTGTTTTTGATGTTTTCTTTTAAAGTGAAAAATGACATGTTTTTCCCTAGTTTTTCTTGTTTAGTAAAAATTGATGGGCTAAGCCCATTATTCCTCCCTAATTTCGTGGTAAGGGGCCCACATGGGGTAACCCGATTATTTTCCGTGTCTAATTAATAAGTGTGTTCTCGTGTTCGTGTTTGTTCGTGTTTATTTGTGTTCGCGTTTTGTGTGTTCTCGTTAAATAATTACCGTGACCTAATATATTTATTTACGCTCGTAATAAATATATATATGTAACTAATAATAGTTCGTGATTTAATTACGTTTGTGATTTCATGATCGCATGTTCGTGATTAATTATTGTCAAATAATTATTGCGTGCTCATGCGTAGTAAAATACTTATTGTGTTCTAACACGTACGTAATACGTAAAATCCTAACACGAAATCGTAATCATGCTATAATAGGAAAGTTTTAATCTAGTACGTACGATCTTAAGGGTACTATTCATGGTAAAAGCATGCGGGTTTTACATTTAATCTTATTCCTAATGGCAGCAGTTTTACTTATAGAATAAAATTCCTCAAGAAAAGCAGATTGCATTTCAGACCATGAGTTAATACTACCTGGCTCAAGAGATGAGAACCAGTCCTTAGCTTGATCTTTAAGAGAAAAAGTAAAAAGGCGAAGTCTTACCTCATCCTTGGTAATGTTATTAACCTGATGTGTGTCAGCAATTGAGAAGAATTCTCGTAGATGTGCGTAAGGCTCCTCACGACCTCTAAACACTGGCAAGATTGCTATGAGGTTCGGCTGGATCTTGAAGTTACTTGTTACCCCTTTAACCGGATCCGGATAAACGATAGGCGTGGGATCCTCGAAGATCCCCGGCCTGTAATAAGAATCAACACCCTGTGGTGGAGATTCTTCTCTGCTACTACTGCCGCTAGCACCTCCGCCAACATCTTCGTCACCTTGCATTTCAGCGAAAAGATCTGATAAACCTGAAAAAATAAGATTAGTGGAAAACTGTCGAAACTTTTTCCTCTGCAGCCGTGCACTTTTCTCAACCTCAGGATCGTAAACAACCTGCACACTCACAAGAAACAAAACAAAACAAACAAAACAAAACAAACAAAACAAGAAAAACAAAATCTTTTTGTATTTTTGTATTTTATTAAAGAAAAATATTAACAAAAAATTAAATGAAAAGCTCACTGAGTCCCCGGCAGCGGCGCCAAATTTTTGATCGATGTTGAAGTGCCGGTCAAAAATAACCTAATTACCTTATACTAGATAGGGTAAGCGGGTATCGATCCACGAGGACTATCTGGTTTTAGTTTAAGTTTTGGGGTGATCACTGATCAATAAAAGTTTTGGTGTTGAAATCTGACAACTAAAATACTTTTGATAATAAAAATGCGGATTAAAAATTAAAATAATTATTAAGCCAATAATAAAGCTATAAAAATGTGATAAGGATGTAAACAATTAAAAGAAAAATGTAATCCCTTCCAGCTCCTAATATTTATGGTTGATCACACTTATGGATTATCGAAATTTTTCAATTCGTTTAAAAAGATTATTTTGACTTAATATGAATGAATTAAGGTTGGCATTTATTATGTTTATCAACGACTCGCGAAAATAAATCTTTTATTAATCCAACCAATAATTTTGTTTTAACAATTTATTGAGGTACAATTTATATCGATTATACGACCATCTTTTTTTAACTAAATAAAATAAGTATGAATCATTAACTAATAATAAATTGTCTCGCACAAATAATTAAACATAATATGAAGTCAATAAAAATAATTTATAAATAAATCATAAATCAATGTAATAAAAATATGATAATCCAAAAGTAATGATCAAACCATAAATAAAGTTACCGGAAGGAATTACAACAAAATTAGCCGGACATCACGGTGCACTCGGCCAACTGCGTATCAACCATCATACTTTTTTTTATATCTGTCCTCTTTACAATTGTGAATGTGTTCCCCACTGTCCTCAATAAGTGGCCCTAACAAAGAGCACTTACACCAAATTGATTTCTTTTATTTCTTTATATGTCAACTCCCTAGTTGATATGATGTCCCTTCTTTCTTGTTTTTATAATCTCCTGCGGCATCTTTTTTTTTTTGATTTCTTGTTTTCAATCGGCCCCACCAAACGAATCTTGTATCCTCCTTTACTAATATTCCACTGTTTTTTTTTCTTTTTCGATCTGTCAACTGAGTATTGGCCCCCCTTTTGTGTCTTTTTTTTATAGTATCCACCAGTGGGTTATTGGGTATTGGGCCCAAAAATTATTATTATTTATTTTTTTATTTTTTTATTTTCTTTTATTCTTTTGGCATATAATAATTTTGGCCCAATAAAAAATAACCCAACATTAATAATTGCTCGAACGAACCCGGCCAAATAAAAGATGACCGAAAATATTGCGACGCCCTCAAATATTTTTCTTCAATAATTATTCTTCATTTATCGGCGCTCACAATGTCTTTTCTCCAAAAAATTAATTAAGCGTCCATTTTTATTCCATTTCGCTCGTAACCTACATAATCACAAAACACACTCAAAGTACATATATAACGACAAATAAATATACCATTATTCTAAATTAACATGCTATGAGGTGAATGCAAAATACACCGATTAATGCACGCACGCACGCACGCACGCACACACGCACGGACGCACGCACGCACGCACGCACGCACGCACGGACGCACGCACGCACGCACGCACGCACGGACGCACGCACGCACGCACGCACCCACGCACGCCCACACGCACGCACGCACGCACGCACGCACACACGCACGCACGCACACATGCACGCACGCACACACGCACGCACACACACACACGCACACACACATGCACACACACGCACACACACGCACACACATACACACACACACAAAAATTAAAGACTTGTCACTTTTAGTCCTCCATGAAGACAAAGATATAAGTGAAGACCTTGAAGATTGAAGACATGCCAAAATTAGCCCTTCAAATATCGTCAAATTACAAAACAAGTCCTTTGAGAACCCTTTGAAAAGTTTTTGTGGTCAAATTGCAAAAAACAAAACTTTCATTACAAAGGAAATCAAGTTTATATGCTGAAAACTTGAAATTAAGAAAGAAAGAAAGAAGGAGGGTTAAAACTGCCAAGACAACCTAAGACACCTAGACCTATCCTGGCTTGCCACTCACCCCACTCACCCTTTACAACCAATCACAACACACCATTATGCCACATCACATCCCACTCACAACCAGTTAATGTGACAACCATGGTTTTTGGGGGTCGTCACTTAGACTATAGTTTAAGGTGTTTTGTGCAAATATGTGCTTTTATGTGCTTATGTGTTTATTTTGTGTGTTTGGAGTGAGGTTTGGATATCGTTTATGGGTATATGGTACTCATAAGTAAATCAAGGAACGGTTATTTCATGTCCATGAGACCACATGGTAGTGACAATGAAATGAGATGGTGTTACTTAGTGGTTTTACGTATACGTATATGTATTATAGAAAATCCTATTTTTACGGTTTAGGGTTTTGCATTTAGGGGTCTCGGAAGAGGTATTTAGTCACGGGAGTATTTTTTGGGATGGTTTTAAGTCATTTAGGACTTAGTTAATTAGTTTATTTAATATTTCAAGAGGTTTTAGAAAACTTTATATTTTTACGTCTTTTACGGTATACGCGTAAATTTGACTAGTTTTACGGTTTTGAGGTTTTGGAGGCTTTAGGAGCTGAAATAAATTAAGGAAATATAAGGTAATATTGTTATTACAATTATTAATACTCCCTCTGTCCCACTTTAATTGTCCTCATTTGACTTTCTTAAGTCTTATTTTTTCAACTTTGATCTTAAATATTTTTGTTTGTATTATATAATACTTGATGTAAAATATATGAATGCATTGATTTTAAATGTATTTTCAATAATATCATTATCATCAAGTATTATATAACACAAACAAAATTATTAAAGATCAAAGTTGAAGAATTAAGACTTCAAAAATTCAAACGAGGACAATAATAGTGGGACAGAGGTAGTAATTTAAATAAAAAAACGAAATTATGGGGGTAAGGGTCGGTTATGCACGGTTAAAACAGAAGGAAGGAAAAAAAAAAGAAAAAAAAGGAAAGTAGGCAATTATACTTGGGCTAGGACTTGTCAATAACTATATAAGGTGTAAAATAAGATTGAAAAAAAACATAATCTCTGGAGGTCGACGGTTTTTCTTTGGTTTAGGGTTCTTCATATTTTTTTTGGTCTTCCATTATTCTTAAGGTAAAAACCTTCAAATCTCTTTTCAATTTATTTGTTTTTAATGTTTTCATAATCAATATATGATGGATCTAGGGTTTATTATAAATTAAAAACCTGAGTTCTTTTGATATAACAATGTTTAGAATAATTAGGGTTTGTGATTAAATAAGTTATGAATAATTAATTAGGTTAATCATGTTAAATTCGTCATTAAAAACTGGGCAAAATTTTTGGGTCATTGTTTTGATCACATCTAGAGTTTTACAAACTTTTAATTTTCGAATCCTATGTCCCTGTAAAGGTAATTGAGTTGGCTTTCAAATTCAAGAAACGAGAACAAAATTGGAGGTCTGGAAGTGGGTCAAAAACAGGTTACATCAGTCGGGTGTCAAAACAGTTTTTGGATAAGCATGTTTTCTTTTTATGTTTTGAATTGTTTGGGGTACTTAGGGTTATATTGGAACCTTCAAACGAACATGAGACCTAGATTATATATTAAATAAAAGATCTGGAGGAGGTCTAAACAAATGGGTTAGGGTAAGACCCTCTGATCATAACAAACTTTTCATATATTCAAAATCAGTAAATTCTGGATAAGTAAAAGTATATATACATAGATGGAGGCCTTAACAGTGTCTTCAAGGTTGCGGCCAAAGGGGAGAGTTAGCTAACACATGTAAGGGCATAGGGTTTCCTTTACAGAGGAAGTTAATTTGGTTAAGGGGGTGTTCGACCCATAGTTTAAGGTATGAAAAACGGGACTGTTTTGGGTTAAATGTTAACGGGGCGAGTTATGAACTAAACTAAGTTAAGGGCTTTATAGAGGGGTGTCATGAGATGCATATGGCATATAAATAGGGTTAAGTTGTAGGAAAAGGTTAGATATCAATCATAGATTTATGAGCCATTTTGGTATGTGGTTCATGTCTTGATTGTATACATTTGTGTGTTTAGATTTTGCTAGAGTGCGGGTACTTAGAGAAGCTTCTTCAGGTGAGTTTCATAGTCCCATGTTTTTATGATTTATAAATGATTTGACTTCCAGATGGGATGGAAGAGACACTGTATGGTTTTGTAAATAATGTTGTGAATGTTTTATGGTTTGTAATGGACTTCTGTGTACACTTATGTGATTAACTACAATGCGATTCTTGATTGTTATTGTGGTTTGACTTGGTACCAAGGGGATGTTGACAAGGCGGGGCCTTGGGATTGGTTCATATGTGTATGGGCGCCTATGGGACCATGGTTATTGGTCATACTGGAAGCCTTGGAAATTATGGTTATTGGTAAGGCTTGGTACCTTGGAATTGTAATTGTATGGTTAATCTTGAATGGTAGTTGTTAATGCATAATTGTAACACATTGTACATATGTTCTTTTATTGATGGTTGTTATTCACAGCTTATAACTATTTTGGGGTTGGAGTCTAAACCTATGACTCTCACCAATTTTATGTTGACGTGTTTTAGTGTCTCTTTCAGGTGAGAATGTGGTTAAGCGTGAGAATAGGAGTGGCTAGCTGGGAGGCTTAGGATTGCATTTGGAGGAACCCCTTTCCTCTTGGTCTTTATTTATGTTTGAATAAGTTATACTTTGTGGATACCTATATGTTTGTAATTTGTTAATTGTATGTCTTTGGTAAGAGGTTGGCCTGTTACCTACTTACTTAGACGCCTGCATTGTTTGAGATATCTTCATGACATTGTGTCACCATTTATGATATTTCCATTTCATTTAGTTATCTCTATAGACACGCTATTGTTGTGATGATATCCATGCGCCGCGCCCCATATTCCGCCATGGTGGGGTGTGACAGAATGGTATCAGAGACAATGGTTATAGAGAATTAGGTTACCTAGCCTAGTTTATAGCTTAAGGATCCCTGCATATAGGCGTCATAGGTTATTTGTATGGTCTTGATTGTATTTTCCTAAATTTTATTTTTGTGAATTTTGACTTGTATGAGTTGATCTATAGTTGCCCATACTTAGTCACCTGTTAATTTCGGTTTTGATTTTGATATATGAATTACTTTCACAATAATTGATGAGTTATTTTGTGTACCTAATGTATAGTATTTTTCTTTTGATGTTTAAGTCAGGTTCCCTAAGAATCGTGTGGTGATTCGATTTACTAGGAGTAGGTGGATAGGAAGGATTTTAAGTTGTTTCCACTCTTATGGGCGAAATGACTTATAACTGATTATGATGTTGTTTTGGAGTTTGTCTATGTTGTTTTAGCTAGACTACAGATTTATGTATTCCAAGAGTTTGGTTATGTTATTTTAATAGATGGAGTTTTAGACCTTGTTGGTTATGTGGTTATGTGGTTATGAGCTTATGTGAGTAGATGAATTTATGTGTTATATGTTGTATTGACTCTTATAAGTGTCATCATAGGAGGGAGTGCATATAGGAAATGGTAATTGTATAAGTATGGTGGCCAACATAGTTATACAAGTACCACAACTTCAATGGGTTCTCAAGTATGATTGCATGAAAGAGGGTTAGTACATGCATGTATATGACGAGATGTGGACTTTGGGTATATGTATAATATATGGGTTTATGTAACGGTTGCCTACGATATGGATATTTATGAGTGTGTTATTGTTTTGGGTTATAGTCATGTTGTTTGACTATGGGGTCGCTCGATATGGACTGGTTTTAGTGATGGGTTTTATGCCTTGTGGTATGATGGTGATTACTCGTATGAAAAAACGAGTGTATGACGCGATTGATTGATCTGACATGTATGGTAACGAGTATGTTTTGGGTGATTTAATAGGTATATATATGCGGATGTATATATACTAGTATGTGTTAAGTTATGATATATGGTCGTTCAGTAGTTATTATAACTTGAACGTACCTTGTGTTTGGTCGTGTTTTTATGGTTCTAGAGTTCGATGGAGTTTCAACAATGTTTTGAGTCTTTTGATGTGTGTCTACATTCAGGAATGTATTTTAATTAATGAAAACTACTAAATTTTCTTGCAAATAAGTCTGGCTAATTATAGGAAAATGGTTTTGAAAATAATTTGTAAGTGTATGGTATGATGTCATGACTTACATATTCTTTTTTAAGTTTGTGGTAGTAAGCTATAAAAATAATTGTCTTGAAATTAATTGGATTTGTTTTCTATATAACATGAGATAATACATTTTAAAAGGGGTAAAGAAATTTTACAATAATTTTTTTGGGTGGAGTTAAAATTTTAGAAGTATTTAACTAAGACGGAAAGAGTAAAAAAAGAGATTTTATTATAGTAATAATAATAATAACACCACACCTTGTGAACGTGTAATAGTTTAGTTATAACCAGCCTAAATGGATTATCTAAAATAATAATAATAATAATAATATAAAAGAAAATGAAAAACGGTATTTTATAAACATGTATTGGTTTCATAATAACAAATGAAATAATTTTAATATTGGTAAACAAGATAATGGTTAGAATAAGATTGTAGTATACTAACTAGTTGATATCTTGATAATATGATGACGATAAAGGATGAGTTTATGGTTAAAAATGAGTATGATTGATTTTAGTAGTATGGGAATTTGGTTCTTATGAGAAGTAACTAATTTGGACGAAAGTTTAAAATTTTCTAAGGTATCAAATTTTGGTAATACTAATCGTGACGAGTCTAATTTTTCGTTGTTGGCACACTCCATTGATCTTTCGGATTACATTATTTTCTTTTCAGTTGTTTTGTCTAGGGTTCGTTTTACCCTATATTTTATTTTGGGACACGATTGTTTAGAATTTTTTGGTACACGTCATGGTTGATTTAGTTATGCGGTTGTGGGAATGTTAGGATGAGAGGATAGAGTTGGTTAGTATTACTTATGGTTAGATATTAGAATGGAGAGATGTATTTTGGTTTAAAGGTTGTGTTGAAGGAATGATTAAGATTTGTGGAGTTTTGGAACTTAGATTGGTTGCGGGAATTAGGGAGTAAGTAAAGTTAGTTGACTCGTCGTGGGCACGAGATGTCATTGTAATACCCGCATGCTTTTACCATGAATAGTACCCTTAAGATCGTACGTACTAGATTTTAACTTTCCTAATATAGCATGATTACGATTACGTGTTAGGGTTTTACGTATTACGTACGTGTTAGAACACGATAAGTATTTACTACGCACGATCACGTAATAATTATTTGACAATAATTAATCACGAACATGCGATCATGAAATCATGAACGTAATTAAAACACGAACTATTATTATTTACGTATATATATTTATTACGAGCGTAATTAAATATATTAGGTCACGGTATTTACGTAACGAGAACACTTAAAACACGAACACAAATAATCACAAACGTATAACTTAACATCGGGACACGGAAAAAGGTACGGGTACTCCAAGTGGAGCCCCTACCCGCGGCTACAAGGACAAATGGGCCAAGCCCATTTGTCAAATTTTACTAAAAGGGAAAAAGGGATTTTTCACTACTCATTTAGTTTTACAGAAGATTTTTAGCAAAAACCTAAAAACCCTCTTCCTTGTTCTTTTTGTGCCACCACCCTAAAACACCACAAGGAGGTGGTTTGTGATCTTGGATCTTGGAATTTTGCTTGGTGATCGTGTTTGTTCTTCATCCTTTTGATCCACGAATTCGGTAAATCCTTTTCTACTTTTGGTAACTTTCTATTTTTGGAAACTTTCTATTTTTGGAAACTTTCTATTTTAGGAAACCTGCTATTTTTGGAAAGTTACTTATTATTACACAGTAAGTATAATAACACATGAAATACCAGAAATACTTAATCATATTAAACAGAATATAAGATAAATACAGTTTAAGGCTTTAAAACGGTAAAACATGGTAAGAACACATAAAATAAGCTAAGACATGATATAGAACCAGCTACGTATTTAGTAAGCAGATACTTATTCATGTATGTATTTATGTAGCACTAGTGATTCGGAAGTAGGATTCCTTTCAGTTTATCTTCTTCGTTCACTGGACATAAGGTACGGATTCCCGTCCTTTCAGTATGGACATTCTTTCCTTATTAGGATTCCCCGTATGCAGCCAACTGTTTTCCCGTAGTATAAGTTATGTGTTTGATTGCTTATGTTTAATTAAGATTACCTATAGCCATGTACATACATGACCAATTTCACCTAGTTATGGAGGTACCATAACCATAACATTAGAGGCATTGATGTTATGACCTCACCACGGCGGAGTGATTGCTCGTGGCGTCCCTTCAGCTTTTGGCCATTTACTTATATTTATCATGTGGGGCGTATGGGTGCATCCTAGTTACATGTTTTTATTCAGGATTTCATGGTGAATGTGGTGTGTGCCTTGCATCCTTCACAAGGAGCTGATCCCTCCTACCCGAAAACCATTATTTTAAATTAGAGGCAGCCCCTCTAATTTGCATGATGAGGTCACCCCTCCAAGTATTCATGCACGGTGGATTTTCATGACCTATATTGGCTAATGGTAAAATATGACAAACAGTTTTTATAAGATAAACATAAGACTTTCAAACTATTAAACTAGTTTATTTAAGACTTAACCAGGTTACTCGAAACATAGTTTTCTTCCGCTGTTATATGTCATATGCTTATCCTATTCATGCTTTATTGTACATCCGTGCACTGAGCGTATTTGCTCAGCCGTTTTCCTTTTCTATGTTCCCAAAACGGCAGGTACTCAGGGACGCTCGTAGACACTAAGAGTACGTGCATATGGACTGGAAGCTGTCTAGCCTTCTTTACTTTATGCATTTCCTTTCTTATGATACTTATGCTTTGGACATTGTTGAGTCCTTTCCTTTATTATACTATGTTTGTGTGTGATGAGCTTTACTTTTGGACTATCGATGTTTGATTCCGGTATTTTCCTTTTATGGTCAAGTAATGTTTAGACATTTTTCCTTGTATGCTTTGATGACACGAAATAATTACTGTGACATTTCCATTTCCAAAATGAGGTGTTACAATTATGGTATCAGAGCCAAGGCATCGACCTGTAGGCTCTCAAATATGACCTGTGATTAGTGGGTAGTCACTACGGTCTTCCTAGAACTAACAGTTGTTTTCATGCATTCATCATTTTTAAGCATACATATACATGTCATTGTCGCAGAGTTTTTGACTAAGTAATGGTTGGTACAGGACTGGCCCTATTTAGTCGCATGTGTTTTATCGAAACTTTTAGATTTGGGACCGACCCATAGGCGTCCCCTCGTTATGTCTTTTGTTTTGGGTGAACTGACCAGAGGCGTTCATTCTCGAGCATACAAAAGTTTTCATAAAACTGCATCATGCATTCATACACAAAATTTTCTTGCATAAAATTTTTCTCGTGAAATTTTGGTATAAATTTTTTTTCATGTATATATATATTTTATGTTTTGATCTGTTTAATCATATGTTTTATGTTATACTGTCAGATGGTTTTCACACGCGAACAGGAGCAGCTCAATGCTGCAATTCAGGCCGCTATGCAAGCTTTGCTTCCTCAACTGAGGAATGACATCAGGGCTGAAGTTCAAGTTGCCAACAATCAGCAGCATAATCAGGCACCTCCTCCTCCTCCTCCAGTGACATTAGCAGTATGGCTGGAGAGATTCACCAAGCTCCGCCCTCGAGCTTTTGAGAAGACAGATAGCCCCAGCGATACTGAAGGCTGGTTGGCTCACATCGAGAAGATTTTCAATGCTATGGGCTGTGACCCCGCATACAAATCGAGGTCGGCTTGCTATCGGTTCGAAGGCAATGTACTTAACTGGTGGTTAGCATTGATGCAGTCTGAAGGTGGTGACGAGTGGGTTGCTGGTTTAACTTGGGCTCAGTTCAAGGACAGGGTGATGGAGCAGTTCTTTCCCAAGGCTGAGCAGGACAAGCCCAAGAGAGAGTACCATGGGATCCGACAGAGAGCTGGGGAGAATAGCAACGAGTTTATGCAGCGCTTTCTTCGCTTAGCTGGTTTCCTTGGTGCGGCATCAGGTACTCCGGAAGAGCAGGCACATCACTTTAGATGGGCTCTTCGCACATCGATCGCAAACAATCTGGTGTGTGCTACATTCAACACTGTAGCACAAGTGGTCGATGCAGCACGAAAGATGGAGATGCTGCAAGAGAGAGATGAGTTCGGAGAAGCTGAAAGACCCGACAAGAGGTAAACATTCGTATTCAAGTGGTGACCAATCCGTATACTTTCCATATGTCAAATATGCATCTCTTAAATGTATCTTCCAGGCAGAAAACTGGGGACCGGTCTCAGCCGACTACTCAGCAGCAGCCTCATCAGCCCAAGGGAAACGGTCAGACTAACGACCGTTCTGCTACGGATAGGCGTGGCGGTAATGATAATTACCGTAACAACGCTGGGCACTCCAACAGCAGCAGGTCCTAATACTTACACAATTTCCTTATGTTTTTATGTTGTAACTCATATTCTGACGCTACCAGGAACCATGGAAACGGTAGGGACCAGAAGCAAAGAAGTTCGCAGCCTAGCCGTCCAGCTATCACTGGTATTAAATCTTACGATTATCCGCATTGTCCTTGTACCCAATTATCATGTCTTATGTAAAATGTTTATCAGGTTCTCAGCCAGCCAGAGCATCTGCTGGAGGATACACTCATCCTCTTTGCTCTACTTGCCACCATAGGCACCCAGGACCATGTCGCCGTAATACTGATGCATGCTTCAAGTGTGGTCTTCCTGGCCATATTATGAAGGATTGCCGTAAGGGCGAGATGGAGGGTACATCGGGACATGCTGATACCAAGCCGCCTCCTACTACCGGGCGTGTCTACACGACATCTTGAGACCAGGCCAACAAGTCTATAGGTACCATCACTGGAATCTTGTATATGGATGGTCAAGCTGCATGTGTTCTTTTCGATACGGGTGCTACTCACTCGGTTATTTCTACTGCTTATGCTAAGAACATTAGGATGCCTCCCTTGCCACTAGAAAATAGGCTTACTATTTCCACGCCTTTGAGGGACTCTATATTAATCACCCATGTATACAAGAGTCTTCCCCTAAAATTTGACGATAAGGTTCGACCTGTCGACGCACTTCCGCTGGACATGAATGACTTCGACTAGAATTTTGGGCATGGATTGGCTATCCAAGCATCATGCTACCATAGACTGCCATTCATATCGAGTTATCTTCGGTGATGTTAATGCACCAGAGTACATTCATAATGGGTTCATACCCGGACGATCTGTACAAATCATATCTACCCTGCAAGCGCGTGCACTACTATCACATGGCTGCGAGGGTTATCTAGCTACGGTTCACGACATGGATGCTGAATCTCCATCAATTCAGGATCAACTTATAGTGTCGGAATTCCAAGATGTTTTTCCAGCAGAACTTCCGGGCATACCACCTGCACGAGAAGTGGAATTCAGTATCGAGCTGGTTCCAGGAGCTGAACCAATCTCCAAGGCTCCTTATCGCATGGCTCCCATAGAGCTGAAGGAGCTGAAGGATCAACTGCAAGAACTTCTTGAACGAGGTTTCATTTGACCGAGCGCATCTCCATAGGGCACACCGGTCTTGTTTGTTAAGAAGAAGGACGACAGTATGCGTCTTTGCATAGACTATCGCAAGCTCAACAAGATTACCATTCGGAATAGATATCCACTGCCACGCATTGACGATCTGTTTGACCAACTCCATGGGGCCAAACACTTCTTCGAGATTGATCTTAGGTCAGGCTATCATCAGCTACAGGTCAAGGAGCAGGACATCGCTAAGACTACCTTTCGTACCCGTTATGGCCACTACGAGTTTGTAGTTATGCCATTTGGCATGACAAATGCTCCAGCAGTGTTCATGGATTTGATGAACATAATCTTCCATGAATTTTTGGACAAGTTCGTCATTGTCTTCATCGATGACATCCTGATTTTCTCAAAGTCCAAGGAGGAACACGAAGACCATCTTCGTACAGTACTACAGATTCTTCGCCAGAAGCAGCTCTATGCTAAATTCTCCAAATGTGAGTTCTGGTTAGACAAGGTGGCATTCTTAGGTCACATTTTATCAGCAGAAGGAATCACTATGGATCCAGCGAAGGTTGTGGCCATTACTATGTGGCCAAGGACGACATCAGCGACGAAAGTCCGCAGTTTCTTAGGCTTAGCTAGCTATTATCGTAGGTTCGTGGAGAACTTTTCCCGCCTAGCACTACCATTGACCAAACTGATGCGGAAAGGAGAGAAATTCGTCTGGACTGAAGATCGAGAGAAGAGCTTTGAAGACCTGAAGCAGAAGCTAGTATCTGCACCTATTCTTACTCTACCATCTGGTACGGGTGGATTTCAAATCTACAGCGATGCATCGGGGAAGGGACTTGGCTGTGTTCTCATGCAACATGGGAAAGTGATCGCGTACGCTTCATGGTAGCTAAAGCCTTATGAAGAAAATTACCCCACGCACGACCTGGAACTTGCTGTAGTCGTGTTTGCATTGAAGATATGTAGGCACTACTTAAATGGAGAATCATGTGACATTTTCACGGACCAAAGAGCTTGAAGTATATCTTCACTCAGCGTGAATTGAACATGAGGCAGAGGAGATGGTTAGAGCTGTTGAAGGATTATGACATTAATCTACAGTATCATCCCGGAAAGGCAAATGTAGTAGCAGATGCTCTTAGTAGGAAGTCCGGAATGATCAACGGCATTAGGATCGAAGAGGAAATCATAAGAGACTTGGAGCGACTAGACATCGAGTACATGGTACGTGGACAACACGGTTACTGGGCTAATCTTAGAGTAGAACCCGAGTTACTCTCTAAGATCAAGGAAGCTCAGAAGGATGACAGAGAAATCTGGGCGATAGTACAGAATTTGGAGAAGCAGACAGAATTCAGAGTAGATGCAGACGGTATCGTATGGTAGGGCACGAGACTTTGTGTTCCTGATGACCAAGAACTCTGGGAAGCTTTGCTAGCTGAAGCTCATAGCTCCCCATTCTCTATACATCCTGGTTCGACTAAGATGTACCATGACATCAAGCAGTACTTTTGGTGGAGTGGTATGAAACAGGATGTGGCCACTTACGTCTCCAAATGTCTTACCTGCCAGCAGGTTAAGATCGAGCATCAGCGATCTGGCGGTCTCCTTCAATCGTTAGATATCCCAGAGTGGAAGTGGGACAAAATCACCATGGATTTTGTTACTGGTCTTCCGCCTACCAAGAGGAAGCACGATGCAATTTGGGTTATCGTTGATCGACTTACCAAATCAGCTCACTTCTTACCGATCCGCAAGGAAGATCCGGTAAGTAAACTCGCAGATACATACAGAAGAGAGATCATGAGACTCCACGGTGCACCATCCAGCATCGTCTCAGACAGAGATCCTCGATTCACTTCGCGCTTTTGGAAGAGTCTGCAAAAAGCTTGGGATACACAACTTAAGCTTAGCACGACTTTTCATCCTCAAACGGACGGACAGTCGGAGCGAACCATTCAGACATTGGAGGATATGTTGAGGTCATGGGCGTTGGAATGGACGGGCGATTGGGAAGATTACATCTGTTTGGTGGAATTTGCATACAACAACAGTTGGTACGCAAGTATCAAGGTTGCTCCATTTGAGATGTTGTATGGCAGAAAGTGTCGCGCCCCAATCTGCTGGGATCAGTTTGGTGAGCGAACACTTGAAGGACCGGAAATCATAGAAATGACCAACGAGAAGATCATAGTAGCTAAGCAAAAAATTCAGGAGGCACGGTCACGTCAGAAGAGTTACGCCGATAAGCATCGTAGGGATATACATTTTAACGTAGGAGATCACGTCTTCCTTAAGGTTTCGTCGGCACGTGGTGTTAGACGCTTCGGGGTTAAAGGGAAGCTCAGTCCTCGTTTCATCGGACCGTTTGATATCATTGAACGATTCGGTGAAGTATCTTACCGTTTGGCGTTACCTCCGCAGCTTTTGCATGTGCACAACGTGTTTCATGTGTCCTTACTCAGAGGGTACCAGTATCATCCCCTTCACATGGTTTAGTATCCAATGGAACAGATACGTGAAGATCTCACTTTTATAAAAGAACCCGAACGAGTTCTTGACAGACAAGAACGAGTCATGAGAAAGAAGACGATTCCATTCGTCAAAATTCTATGGAGGGATCATACCGAGCGGGAAGCCACTTGGGAAACAGAGGAGTCTATCCGGGCTTCTTACCCTCATTTCATATTTTGAATTCGGGTATGTTCTTCTTCCAGTTTACTTTATCTATAATTCGGGGACGAATTATTCTTTTTAGGGGGAAGAGTTGTAAAACCCGCATGCTTTTACCATGAATAGTACCCTTAAGATCGTACGTACTAGATTTAAACTTTCCTAATATAGCATGATTACGATTACGTGTTAGGATTTTACGTATTACGTACGTGTTAGAACACGATAAGTATTTACTACGCACGATCACGTAATAATTATTTGACAATAATTAATCACGAACATGCGATCATGAAATCATGAACGTAATTAAAACACGAACTATTATTATTTACGTATATATATTTATTACGAGCGTAATTAAATATATTAGGTCACGATATTTACGTAACGATAACACTTAAAACACGAACACAAATAATCACAAACGTATAACTTAACATCGGGACACAGAAAAAGGTACGGGTACCCCAAGTGGGGCCCCTACCTGCGGCTACAAGGACAAATGGGCCAAGCCCATTTGTCAAATTTTACTAAAAGGGAAAAAGGGATTTTTCACTACTCATTTAGTTTTACAGAAGATTTTTAGCAAAAACCTAAAAACCCTCTTCCTTGTTCTTTTTGTGCCGCCACCCTAAAACACCACAAGGAGGTGGTTTGTGATTTGGATCTTGGAATTTTGCTTGGTGATCGTGTTTGTTCTTCATCCTTTTGATCCACGAATTCGGTAAATCCTTTTTAAACCTTTTCTTTTGATTTGATCTTTTTATAAATCAAGAACATGTTATGTTTTTACAAAAACCTGATAATTAAACATGGATCTAACATGATTTGGGGTTTAATAAAATCAAAAGTATGTTTTAAGGGGTGTTTGTTTTTGGCCGCAGGCTGCACCGAACCCGAAGGGGTTTCGGTTTGGCCAAACTGACCACCACCAAGACCATATGGTCTTGGTTGGTGTGTGTGGGTCCCATGGCAGCATCAAGGCACGGGGTACCCCGAGTGGGTTCGGGGTACGGTGTCGATTTCATGTCCGGTTCATTGTTTTTAGTTTAGATCCGGTTCATGGTGTATGTTTAGTTTTTTTTATGTTTTATGATGTTATGTTAAAAATTGAATTAATAAAATGATATGATTAATTTAATAACATGACTTAGGTTATTTAATTATTAATAATCATGAAATTATTTAACCTAAGTATTTTATATTTTAGACTTATAATTAATTAATTATTTAAAAACCATGACTATAATTAATTAATTTACATGACTTAGGTTATATTATTAATATATAATAATACATGTTTTAACCTAAGTATTTAATTTTATTTAATTAAAAACATGTTATACTTTAATTAAATATTTTAACCTATAGTTTAATTTAATTACATGAAATAATTATTAAACTATACATTATATAATATGACTTAGAAAATAATCATGAAAACATTTAGGCTTATATACTTAACTTATTTAACCAGCTTATTTCTAATTATGGAAACTTTCTATTTTTAGAAACTTAATTAAATAAGGCAGCTAATCTATTTATGGAAACCTTCTCTTTTTAGAAACTTATTTATTTCAGGCAACTAATCTATTTATGGAAACTTATTTAATTAAGGCAGCTGATCTATTTATGGAAACTTTCTATTTTTAGAAACTTATCTATTTTAAGCAGTAAATGTATTTTTGGAAACTTTCTGTTTTTTGAAACTTTTTATTTTTGGAAACTTTCTATTTTTGGAAACTTTCTACTTTTGGTAACTTTCTATTTTTGGAAACTTTCTATTTCTGGAAACTTTCTATTTTAGGAAACCTGTTATTTTTGGAAAGTTACTTATAATTACACAGTAAGTATAATAACACATGAAATACCAGAAATACTTAATCAGATTAAACAGAATATAAGATAAACACAATTTAAGGCTTTAAAACGGTAAAACATGGTAAGAACACATAAAATAAGCTAAGACATGATATAAAACCAGCAACGTATTTAGTAAGAAGATACTTATTCATGTATGTATTTATGTAGCACTAGTGATTCGGAAGTAGGATTCATCTCAGTTCATCTTCTTCGTTCACTGGACATAAGGTAAGGATTCCCGTCCTTTCAGTATGGACATTCTTTCCTTATTAGGATTCCCCGTATGCAGCCAACTGTTTTCCCGTAGTGTAAGTTATGTGTTTGATTGCTTATGTTTAATTAAGATTACCTATAGCCATATACATGCATGGCCAGTTTCACCTAGTTATGGAGGTACCATAACCATAACATTAGAGGCACTGATGTTATGACTTCACCACGGCGGAGTGATTGCTTGTGGCGTCCCTTCAGCTTTTGGCCATTTATTTATATTTATCATGTGGGGCGTATGGGTGCATCATAGTTACATGTTTTTATTCAGGATTTCATGGTGAATGTGGTGTGTGCCTTGCATCCTTCAAAAGGAGCTGATCCCTCCTACCCAAAAACCAGTATATTATATTAGAGGCAGCCCTTCTAATTTGCATGATGAGGTCACCCCTCCAAGTATTCATGCACGATGGATTTTCAGGACCTATATTGGCTAATGGTAAAATATGACAAACAGTTTTTATAAGAAAAACATAAGACTTTCAAACTATTAAACCAGTTTATTTAAGACTTAACCAGGTTACTCGGGACTTAGTTTTCTTCCGCTGTTATATGTTATATGCTTATCCTATTCATGCTTTATTGTACATCCGTGCACTGAGCGTATTTGCTCAGCCGTTTTCCTTTTCTATGTTCCCAAAACGACAGGTACTCAGGGACGCTCGTAGACACTAAGAGTACGTGCATATGGACTGGAAGCTGTCTAGCCTTCTTTACTTTATGCATTTCCTTTCTTATGATACTTATGCTTTGGACATTGTTTAGTCCATTCCTTTATTATACTATGTTTGTGTGTGATGAGCTTTACTTTTGGACTACTGATGTTTGATTCCGGTATTTTCCTTTTATGGTCAAGTAATGTTTATACATTTTTCCTTTTATGCTTTGATGACATGCCATAATTGCTGTGACATTTCCATTTCCAAAATGGGGTGTTACAGTCATGCTATGAGAAGTTGGTTGAAGTACCATTAGGAGATTGATGAAAGTACCAGCGAATGTGAGGGTAGAGTAGAAATTTTATACTAATGTAAAGATTGGGAAAATAACACGCAAGGGAATTGGTATAGTTATGGAGGCAAGGTAGTAGTAGTAGACACGTGAAGGAAAACATGGATGTGGAAGAATGATTGGTGGGAGGCTGATTAATGGTGATTACAACAAGTAAGGAAGAGTGAGCCATTGAGGGGTTGAAGTACATTTAGAAATATTGTGGTAGATGAGTTGAAGTTAGAGGCTACTGGGTAGTGTGAAGTTCCTTGGTAACATCATAGAGACGAGAAGGAGTGCGTGGAGAGCTACATCGTGAAGCAAGGAGCTGAAAGGACTACGTGCCGGCTGCTAGAAGAATGCAAGAGATCTCGAAGGAGCCGAAGAAGCTTCAATGACTGGATTAGTGACAAGTACATTGATGGAAATTTTTCTTATGGTTCGAGACGAAGAAAAAAGAAAAAAGTAGGGTACTGGAGTGGAGCTACGAAGAGCTGGACCAATAGATCGTGATGGAGTGACTACACAGCATAGGAGTAAAGGACTCGTGGAAGTAACAAGAGGGATTCGCGTGACTACACGATGATAGAATTTCAAGGTAGTCGATATCGAAGGATGAGTAGTGAAGTTGAGCTGAATAAGTTCGTGGAGAAGTGATTAGACAGTCGGTTTTGTGAAGGTGTTATGAAAGATCTTTGGAAGAGACAACTATGCATTATCTAATGCACTAGCAATTTCCATAGATTTGATGAATGAAGTATGTAATTTCTGTTGGATGGGATAGTGTAGGAATAAGGGAGAACCAAGTATTCCTAGAAGATGATGATAAAAATACCTCATGTTTGGTGAAAGATCAAAATAGAAGTATGAGATTTGAGTAAGAATTTAGAATATGGCTTAGTTTAGACAAATGGAAACTAATGTGGGAAAAAGATGAGAGTGTGATCTGCATGGAGTCACATGAAACTCTAGTCTGTCCGTATTAGGAGGAGTAAAAGAACTGGTCGTGAGAAAAACAAGTGAAGTTACTTGGAAATTTGTTTGAAGTATAGATGACTTGAAAGACGGGAAGCATAACACTGTGGTGTACGCCATGATCTGAGGAAGAAGAAGGAAGTGTGGATAAATGCGAATCATGAATGAAATAGGTCAAGATAAGAACCAAAGGTAAAAAGAATTGGTATAGCCTAATGAGTATACTAAGGCACTAAGCATGCTAATATTGTTGTAGTGTGGAAAGGAAATGGCACTGACCTATACTTTTTGATTGGGAGGCTTAGTATCGATAATCGAATGGATGAGGAGTTATAGGTGTGATGTGTCATGAGGGACGAAGGGCTTGGGCTAACTGAGACAAGATGAGGAGCACTATGACCTTGAAGGTAAGACAGTGTGTAGGTATAAAGGAAGTGTTGAGTATAAAAAAAATCATGAACAAAAGTGAAAAAGAAGTGTTTAAGTGCTACTAATGAGCTATCCAAGTTTAATGGAAGTAGTTGTAGCATGGGTTTGGATGACAGTTGATAGACTAACTGAGATAACCGTCCTATTGGTGATATGTATAGATCATAAGTTGATTTGGATTAGAAGAGCCTTGTTATGATGAACTAATGAATATTTGAAATACCGTCATAGGTCACCTTTGTAAGGAAATTGGAATTTTTAAGTAGTTTGGGGCACGGACTGAAGGGATTTGATGAACAAGATTGGATATGGGTATATTCAGCTAATTAGAAAAGGATGGACAAGTGATAGATTTATAAAATCTTAGGAGTTACACTGAGGGTATGAGTGATTGATTTAGAAGGACTTAGGAATCTCGTTAGCGATGGTTGAGTTTTCATATAATGATAGTTATCATACTAGAAGTCGGTAAATGCCATTTGAGGCACTATATGGAAGGATAGGGTGAGTTGTCCCTATTGTGACTAGAATTGGTGAAAGATGCTACTTATATAATAATGGTGTTTGTGGAAAGGATGCGAGCAACAAGAGATTATATGTTGAAAAGGATGAAACCACTAGAGTTAGTGACAAAGCTATGTAGAAAGTTTAACCTAGAGTAATGGGTTTTGGTAAAAGGGAAAAGTTGATGTCGAGTCTTGTAGGTCCACTTATGATCTTTGTAAATATCGGACCAGTAGCTTATTGATACAGAATTACGTGGCGAATTAAGTGGTGTACATGATATATTTCGTGTATTCAGATTGGTAAATGTTGTTTGAGAATGCATATTTGCATGTACGGTTATTCGAGATTTGTGTTAATAAGAGTTTTCGTTTTATCAAAGGGTCATTTGTGAGATTTATTGGCTGTGAGGTCAAGAGTTTAGGAATGAATTTAAATATTGTTGGTTTGTATATGTGGTATTTTGAGACTTGATCTAAAGTACACATGGAAATGAGAGGAGTTCATTTAGAACAAGTATCCTCATGTGATTTGTTTTTTGTGTGTTTGATCCTAAGGAGTAAATCTCGGGACGAGATTTCTATTAGGATGGAGTGATGTGACAACCATGGTTTTTGGGGTTCGTCACTTAGACTATAGTTTAAGGTGTTTTGTGCAAATATGTGCTTTTATGTGCTTATGTGTTTATTTTGTGTGTTTGGAGTGAGGTTTGGATATCGTTTATGGGTATATGGTACTCATAAGTAAACCGAGGAACGGTTATTTCATGTTCATGAGGCCACATGGTAGTGACTATGAAATGAGATGGTGTTATTTAGTGGTTTTACGTATACGTATATGTATTATAGAAAATCGTATTTTTACGCCTTAGGATTTTCCATTTAGGGGTCTGGAATAGGTATTTAGTCACGGGAGTATTTTTTGGGATGGTTTTAAGTCATTTAGGACTTAGTTAATTAGTTTATTTCATATTTCAAGAGTTTTTATAAAACTGTATATTTTTACGTCTTTTATGGTATACGCGTAAATTTGACTAGTTTTACGGTTTTGAGGTTTTGGAGGCTTTAGGAGCTGAAATAAATTAAGGAAAATTAAGGTAATATTGTTATTACGATTATTAATAATTTAAATAAAAAAACGAAATTGTGGGGGTAAGGGTCGGTTATGCACGGTTAAAACAAAAAGAAGGAAAAAAAGAAAAAAAAGGAAAGTGGGCAATTATACTTGGGCTAGGACTTGTCAATAACTATATAAGGTGTAAAATAAGATTGGAAAAAAACATAATCTCTGGAGGTCGACGGTTTTTCTTTGGTTTAGGGTTCTTCATATTTTTTTGGTCTTCCATTATTCTTAAGGTAAAAACCTTCAAATCTCTTTTCAGTTTATTTATTTTTAATGTTTTCATAATCAATATATGATGGATCTAGGGTTTATTATAAATTAAAAACCTGATTTCTTGTGATATAACAATGTTTAGAATAATTAGGGTTTGTGATTAAATAAGTTATGAATAATTAATTAGGTTAATCATGTTAAATTCGTCATTAAAAACTAGGCAGAATTTTTGGGTCATTGTTTTGATCACATCTAAAGTTTTACAAAATTTTAATTTTCGAATCTTATGTCCCAGGAAAGGTAATTGAGTTGGCTTTCAAATGCAAGAAACGAGAAATAAATTGGAGGTCTGGAAAGGGTCAAAAACGGGTTACATCAGTCGGGTGTCAAAACAGTTTTTAGATAAGCCTGTTTTCTTTTTATGTTTTGAATTGTTTGGGGTACTTAGGGTTATATTGGAACCTTAAAAAGAACATGAGACCTAGATTATATATTAAATAAAATATATGGAGTAGGTCTAAACAAATGGGTTAGGGTAAGACCCTCTGATCATAACAAACTTTTCATATATTCGAAATCAGTAAATTCTGGATAGGTAAAAGTATATATACATAGATGGAGGCCTTAACAATGTCTTAAAGGTTGCGTCCAAAGGGGAGAGTTAGATAACACATGTAAAGGCATAGGGTTTCTTTTACAGAGGAAGTTGATTTGGTTAAGGGGGGTGTTCGACCCATAGTTTAAGGTATGAAAAACGGGACTGTTTTGGGTTAAATGTTAACGGGGCGAGTAATGAACTAAACTAAGTTAAGGGCTTTATAGAGGGGTGTTGATAGGTGTGTAAACACCCATCCTTTTTACCACTTAACTACAATAATAACCGAGCCAAAACGTGTATTTTATGTCATAAATGTCGGAATTATGCGTGGTTTGTGTTTTTGTTGTGATTTAGGACGAAAATATGAAAAGAGGAGAAAACACGGGCATTCACGGGCTTTTATCGAAGAAAAAGACAAAAGACGAAGTCAAGAAATTGAAATTAATGATTTTGTATGTATTTTCGTTCCACAAGTCGACTCGAATTTGATTTCCAATTAACGTTAGACTTAATTTTGTTCTTGGTAAAACGTAATAAGGATATTTAAACTAAAAGCTATTTAATATTAAAAACTAATTAAAAATTATCTAAACAATTTTAAAAACTATTTTAGACTAATTTTACTAAAAACTATTTTGAAATAAATCTAATTTAATTTTAATACTAATTTTAAACTAAAATAAACTTTTAAATGAAATCTATAAAAAACTATTTTAAAACAAAACTAAATTTTATGAAAACTAATTTTTATGAAAACTAATTTTAAAACTAAATTTAAAAACATAAAATAAAACTATTTTTTTTATCTTTTTATTTTTGTAAAACTGAATTTAAGAAAAATTAATTTAAATCTCTTTAATTAAAATTAAAATAAAACTTAACTATTGAATTAAACTAAATTTAAAAAACTGCCAATGAGTAAAATCCTATATTAACTAAAGGTTGAAAAGTAATAATAAAAAGTAGCACTAGATGAGATGGTTGGTGCGTTGGGCTTGTGAACGAGAGGTCCAGGGTTCAATTCCCACTAGTGACGAAATTTTGGTTATATTATTTAATATTTTTAGAACTTTATTTTTTTGGACTGATTGTAACCAATCAGCAATACAGTAATATTACTAAAGCAAAATAGAGCAGTTACACTAAACCAACATAAAATGC
The DNA here is from genome assembly GCA_025667525.1 of Glebionis coronaria. Taxonomy (NCBI): domain Eukaryota; kingdom Viridiplantae; phylum Streptophyta; class Magnoliopsida; order Asterales; family Asteraceae; genus Glebionis; species Glebionis coronaria. The sequence continues at coordinate 57,470,793 of CM046875.1, read as the reverse complement.
AGATAAGCTGATGAAAGTCTATAAGCATACAAAACAAATTGGAAAAGCAGATAATAAGCTGAAACAAATTAAAATAAGCAAAATATCACTCAAGTAGAAAATAACAAAACTAGATTCAAACTAAATAAAAAAACAGTAAACAATTAAACAAACTTTCATCAATTTATAAACTACACAATAAGCAGATTAAGCATAAGCAAAATTCGCATCCATGAAAACTTAACAAAAATAAAAACATAAGCAGAAATAAACTTCTACAATAATCAAAACAATAACAGTACTAAGACAAGCCAAATTAGACAAGCTAATAAGCAATATCCAAACAGATTAACCAATCTAATATAAACCAAATCAAATTTAACTAAAACTTAAAAAAAGAAAAGAGATGAGAACCTAGTTGACGAAACCTTTGAGTCGTAGACGAGGCGCTGAGCCGTCTAGTCGAATCGAACACCTCCGTCTTTCACCCAAACATCATCATCGACTTCGAACCCAATGAACCAATCAAACCAAGAACTTCGAACAGTAGCTATAATAATTTCCCAAAAGGGGAAATTACTTTTCCACTTTCTCCTTTATTTATTTATTTATTTATTTTTATATTATTATTATTTTTTAATTAATCGAATAAACAGTAATAATAAAAAATTCGAACAGTGATATTTAAAAGCAGTTTAAAGATGATAAAAATTGACAGAAATTAAATTGAGACAAGAATTAAAAGAGACGAAAATAATTTAAACTAACTTTTTCATTAATTAATAATCAAAATCACATTAACTAGAAAATGAAGAAATACAAAATTAAACCTAATCTAATTTTACTAAAAATTAAAATAAAGAAAAGTGCTCCCTTCAAAATTACAGATATGAGGGTTTTTTATAGGAGAAACCCTGAAAACCCTTCTTCTTAGCTTCCAAAGTAAGCAAATAATCCAGGCCCTTCATTCCTTTATTCTTCTTTCTCTCTCTTGATCATCGGCTGAAAACCCCCCAATATCACACGGATCGCCACCTTGGCAGTAAATTGTGCTAGTTGTGTTTGTTGCAAGGTGATGTGGCAAATTTATATTGGTGGGATTGGGATAGTGATTTGGTTTAACCAATCAAATCAAGGATTTCAGCCACGTATGATTGAGGATGAGGACCACAGTGAGTGGATCTTCCGATTCTTTGGGGGATTTAAATGGTAAACGTGTGAATCACACGTTTATGTAAAAAGCCCTAATTTTAGATGGTAATTTTTGATATGGGTGAATTAGGGTTTGATATGGTAGCTGTGTTTTTGGGAGAGGAAGGAGAAAAAACAGTAAATGAGTATTCCTTGTTTTTATCGAATGAGGTGGGTATGGGGTAAATGAATTTGTTTTATTAAATACGTGAGTGGGTGAGGTTGGTAAATAAAGACGTGTGAAGGAGTGTAAGGGGATAAAGTTGGTTTCACGTGTGGAGTAAAAAGGTTGGGATAAATACTAAAATAAAACGTTTATTTACAAAAGTGAAGTGGGGGTGGATAACGTGTGGGATACACGTAGGGATGAGAATTAACGTGAGGTGGGAGGGTTGTGGGTTACAGTTTAAAAGTGTGATGTGTGTTTGACCAAGGTATTAAAGTTGACCCAGGAAATAACTTACTTTTGTTTGTTTTAATCATGTATCCGTCCTATGTTTTTGTTCACAAATGGGCTTGGCCCAATAAAGCTAATTCCATCCGTTTGTTCATTTTTCAATCAAATGGGCTTTTGAAATGGGCTTTTGGTTAAATATGAAGTTTATATCCCATAAATGGGCCTTCAAAACCCATTTAGCTAATGTGGGTGCCACGAAGCTCGATTATCTTAAAAAGATTTAATCCGCTAAAAATTGAGCTTGATTTCGGCTTCCTTGATTGATTCTTCAAAAACGTGTCGGTTTAGCCGGTTTTCGTGAACTAGGGCAAACTTTTGGTCTTTTGACTTTGTCTTCATCTCTTTTTGGACTTTTCTTCAACATTTGACCGTGAATTCCCGTCTTTTCTTTCCTTTTGATCTTTTGTACCTATTTTAACACAAAAACATAAAACCACGCGTAATTCCAACTTTTATGACATTAAACACATGATTAGGTCTTGTTTTTTCCTTGATTTTAGTGGCAAAAGGATAAGTGTTTACACACTTATTAAATACCCTACACTTGACCATTGCAATGACCCCATGCAATGCATTATTTTAAAGCATAAAGTTACATTTTTCTCATAATTAATTCATCTCGGCCTTTATTATAATTATTACTACTACTACGATGAAAAGAAAAAATTTAAAAGGAGACAAAAGTTTTAACAATTTATTTAACTTGGAAATTATTTGATGGAAGAAACTCGTAAAGAAATCTAAGACTTGAATTAGGGCTTTAGTGTCATGAATATTGATCACCCTCAAGTTTCACGTTCCCCATACCAAGCTTAAAAACGAGATCAATGAAACTATAAGTTAGCACAACTAACACTTACTCATGTGGTTTAATTAATCACTTAGACCCCCTTATTCCTACGGTGTATCTCTTGTATTTTATTTTTGTCTTGAATGATCACGAGGATGCATTTTTGACTTATTTCGATAATTTATTAAGGCCGAAAATAAAGTGGGACGATTTAATCAATAGTTAGCTAAAGGATAAAATCTTTTAAAACGGCTTCTCGAAACCTCATAGAGTTCATATCTTGGCATAACTCGTTTCAAGATTTGAGACCTTTCTCGGACCGATATTTGGCTTGTACTTCGAACTTCAAATCTTGAGAGACGATCTTGAAATTATGGTCTTCTCTTCATTTTGGTATACATCTTCATTAGGAGTGAAAGATGCTTCAAACGTTGACCACGACTTCTTCATTTATCCTCTTCTTTATTTAGGATTTTGATATACAATGATCCGCCTCCTTTTTGGACTTGGATCTATTTATCCTCATACCTTGTTAGGGTCTTTTTGGATAGACTTCTCCATGATCTTTAGGGGAGTAATTGCTTCTCGTCGTGTGTCTTGATCCATCATATTGATTTGGATTAATGATCTTCACGTCATCTTTGGATCTTTAGCAAAAAAGTGAATCCTCATGCCTTATGAGGGCCTTTTTGGACTCGGGTATCCTCATGCCTTGTTATGGCCTTTTTGGATATGCCAATCTTCGCGTCCCGCTTCAATAAGTTATTCCTTGGCTATGAACTCTAATTAATACCGAGCAACTTTTAAACGATCTTGTGCTAGAAGCTAAGTAACTTTTCAAACCGTACAACCTTATTTATTGCAAATATATTTATTAACAAGCGATGGGAGAAAAAGCTCATAACTAACTCAAATAAGTTAATGAAAGAATACCAAACTTATAATTAACTCTATCATCTCTCGTTCTCCACAATTTAAAATCTCAAGGAATGAGACTCGTGGATGCTTAGCCTAATAAACCAATTAAGGTCCATATGGTTAAGGATACTAGCTAGAGTAAACTTGGATAAGTAAACTCGGGTTGAGTCAAAATATTCACGACGGGCATAATATATCAAAGACATCTAAACTTGTTAAAACCATTTTATTTATTTATTTATTTTTGACTTTATCTTGAAATGGAAAATATAAATAAGATGCGATGACAAAAGGAAAATAAATAAAAATACTACTAGGCCTAAAAAGATAAAAAAAATTTGAAAAACGTCGAAATTTTTTTAAATTTTTCCGGTTAAAATGGGGTCAAATTCATGGAAAAGCCCACTAAAATTTCGATAGAAATCCCCCCTACACTTAATATAAACATTGTCCTCAATGTCTAAGCATGTGGGAGAATAAACTCCCCTACACTTAGGACATTGAGTACGTTGTTTAAATCGAGCTAAGGAAACGACAACTAAAGTGATTACATTTATTCGTCTTATTTATATACAAGATTAAATCACAATAGCAAAAACTTATCGAAGGAGCCGGGTACACGGGAAACACGGGAACACGGGTCTCGTCAAGAGTACCAAAAGTGGATCATTAAGCACATGTCCCTGCACACAACATCACAACACAAACAACCTACTTGGCTCCCCCTACACTTATTGGTGGAAATGGGTGAAGGTGAAAAAGGGTGGAAAGGATGGAAAAGGTAAAAATCTAACCTAGTTAAACGATGCTTGATTTTTCATCACGAGTCTCTAGCTCGACTCAATTTCCCGAATGTCATCATTCAAATGGGAAAATCATGGAAAACCAAGATTTCCAAGGGAGGAAAATCTCTCCATGATAAAGGGTGAAGTAAGGTCATAAAAGGCATACCCCATGAAAATCCACCCGGGTCAAACACATAATTTCCATCACAAAAGGAAATATACCCCGAGGTGGTACGCAAGTCAACGAAAAGTGGGGTATCCTTAGGCAAAAGTCTCTTACAAGGAAGGGTGTTATGGTGATAAGACAATGAAAGCACAAAGTCTCTATTCTGGGGTCAAACACCGGTTCCTTAAGGGGAAAATAGCAAGAGGTAGTGATATTTAAGCTCAAAACATCATCAAAATCCAAAGTGGGAAGGTCATCCTCTTCCAAACTCGATGTGAAAACATAAGTATCATCGGAGTCATAGGAAAACTCATCCTCATGAGGAAAATAGGTATTTAGAAAGATATCTAAATCCTCCTCAAATGGAATAACCTCTAAATTAGGTATGATCTCTAAGAGTGGAGGATCCTCCTCAATAGTCATGACTTCTAAAATTGGAGTATAAAAGTCAAAAGGAGTTTCCATGGAAGAATCACTCATAGGGATATGAGGCACATTAAGATCATGGGGTGGGTCATCAAAATTAATGAGATCACTTAAGAAGTGTCATCATCGTAGGTATCAAAGATTGGGGTCTCATAAATGGGTGGGTCAAAAGTGGGAGGGTCAAAAGTCGAGTCGTCTAAATCGAAGATAGTGTGATCACTTGAAGAAGTGTCATCACTATAGGTATCATAAATAGGAGTTTCAAAAATTTGAGGCTCTAAGGGAAGGGATGAGTTTATCACAAAATCATTTTGATTAGATATTTAATTCCAAAAAGATTAATAAAAATCTCGTCATTATCATAATTAAGAACATCAATCATATTGACCGACTCTTTTCCATTTGATTTTGTTGTGATTTTCTCATTTTAAAAACTTGTTGTTCATCCCGAACCCTAAGAATTAACTCCCCTTCGGCTACATCAACTAAGGCTCTTCCGGACCTTCAGAATGGTCTACCAAGTATTAATAGAATACGAGGATCCATCTGATAGTCGACGACGACAAAGTCTACGGGAAAAGTGTGACAATCTAACATTTTCATGTAGTGAATTATTTTCTCGTATAATATTTTGAAACTTATTTTTGTGTTGGTTGATGAACTCACAATTTACGGATTTAAATTTGGGCTTACGTGCATAATTTGGCGTCCTTTACGACTAAACCGGAAACCTTAGGATTACGTATTTACGTTTTTGAACTCCGTTTTTGATGGGACAATTTTTATTGGATTCGTTTTGTGTCGTTGATTCATAATTTATAAAAACGTTTTTCGTGAAACGACCTGAGGGCACGCAAATCGAGAAAACTAGAATCGAGGAATACCCGTAAATTAGTGAGGTGGGACAAAATACATTATCCCACCCCACTAGCACACATGGGACGGCACACATGACACCACATTAAGGATGTGGCATCATGTTAGCTTACAACTTACAAGTGTAAGTTAAGCTTACACTTTAAGCTTCCACTAACTCAAAACCATTAGCTACACACATACCATCATTTCAGTCATGCAAACAAGCTCAAAATCATCTCAAAACCACCACCATTGCCGTCCAATTTCAAGAACACACACCCCTTTTTGATCTTTTCTAGCCACAAAATACTTGTTATCTAGCTCTATCATGGAGTTACCTTGAAGCCTTGATCATTTGGTGGCCATTTTAACAACAAAGGAGGAGATTTGCTTGTTTCCTAGGGCTGATTTCTCAACTTATGTTCTTGGTGTTTGATGATCTTGGAGTTACTTTTGGTGTTCATCAAGTTCTTGTCTTCCAAAAACAAGATATACTCTTGGTTGGTAATGAAGATCATCCTCTCCATTTTTTCTTGTTATTTTTATAAAGATCAAATGTATTTTCTTTCTTGTTGTATATTTATATGATGAATATATGATGATAAAAATGTTGTGTGGGGATCAAGTGTTGATAAATATGCTTAAAAAGGTTAATAACCATAAGAAACAAGGCTAAAATCATGATTAATTTGTTGGCTGTATAAAAACAGTGTGTAACTAAAACTTGAACTGATAAATTTGCATGGTAGAATCCATTTACAGTAAGTACAAGATGTTATACACATGTGAGAGTTGGCCATGCAATGTAATCATTAAAATGAGTGAGATATGATCAAAACAAGATGAGTGTGCTAATCTGAATAAGCTGTTTTGTAGGGACTGTTAAGCATAGATAAACTTAAAATGAGCAGTATCTATAACTAAGTTAAATGTAGCACATAATATGAAGATCATGACATCCAAAAATGAGCTTCTAATTCATTGTAGAACTCTAGATATGATAAAAATGATGAAGATGAAAATAAAAATCAGATTTTGAGAATTAATGTTTATTACTATTATATAAGCACTCAAACTTATATTGTACAAAATGTGAAATTAAAACCCACTAACTTATGAATTTTATTTATATAAATATGTAAAAGGTTAAATAAATGGATAAATTATAAAAATGGTAGTGGAATAATACTTATAAGTAATAAAAACTATAAACTTGATTTTTACGACTTTTTCGGCTATTACCGTAAAATTAACGTTTTTCGCCAATTAAAACTTAGACGATCAAACCCGTCTAATGTAAAGTTTTTAAAAGTCATATACTGATATATAAGTATCTAATACAAGTAAAAACCGATAAAACCCGAACTATAGGACATACGGACATTAACGAGCTAACTAAGCATATTGGACTAATAATTGGACTAAATAAGATAAACACTTATAAAAATATTTATTGTGCTTAACCCATTTGGGCCCAACATGGAAAGTATAGATACTGATAATATAAGTATAAAATGGATTAAAACAAGTTAAAGAACTTATAGTAAGCTTATTGGACTTAAAACGTGTAAATAGGTAAACATAGTAAACTAGTAAAAAGTTACCAAAACGTAAACACTAAAATGAGTAAACAAGGATGTATAAACCCACTTGATCATCATCATATGTATATTGTTATTTGATAAAGTCATTGGACAAAAGTCTAAGACCGATTATTATTTATATAGGTTTCCGTGACCGAAGCACGCCCGTAGCCGATAATCCGCCTTTCATTATCAACGTGAGTTCATAGCCTCACACTCTTTTAAATGTTTTATAAAATGATTTTTAAACCCGCGAGGGAGATAACATGCTAGATTTTGATAAAAATAGAACACAAGTAGTCCCGATGGTATGCTTAATGATATGGACCCGAATGATGCTATGACCCTATAAACGAGGCAAAAAGGATTATTAGTAGTTAGGTTATGTCACTTAAAGTCCCATTAGCATGAATTGTGAACCACCGGGATTTGGTAGACGCTTATGCATTTGATAGTACTATTTGGGGACGATCACCCAAGTTCGCGCCTTGACGGTTGATCCCCGTTGTACCACATTGATTGGTAAGCGAATTTATGTATGAGAAGATTCCATAGCGTGATTTTTGTGACGACACGCTAACTTAGATGGGAAAATTGTTTGTCGGGTTCGCGGCCCGCTGTTTTCATAGTAAGGTAACAATGTCATGCGGCTAGTAATAATCCAATAAAATGTATCCTATACATAATGTAATCCAATAACGACGCTAATAACGATGAATATATTACCTATTATGGTAATATTGAAGCTACGGTCTCATGGATGATTTAAGATGTATGCTTGATTTATATATTGCCTGACAAGCAATACGTGGACTTACTTCAGATATTATACTTGTGTTCTGATTTTAACGATTGTTTTATATAACGGTTTTTATGTAACACCCCCACAATTGCTATGCGCAGCGGAACTACAACAATGGGTGCTACACAGTATTCATTGCACACAAGATATATCAAACGACGCTAAAAAGACGTCAACTTAAAACTTGAAATTTAAAATTGTTAGATGATACATGTCCACGGTTTTTCCAACCCCAATTTGGTACAACAGAGTTTAGCGTTTTCGGTCCCCATGAATCTCAACCCAAAAACTTCAGTTTTACAACAACATAACATTAAACTTAAAATGTTTAAGTAGAAAAAGGAGGGAAAAACAAGCGGACTCCAAGCCATACACACAACGTCCATCCCATGCATGCTCCATCCTACACCTCAGCGGTTACCTGAAACACATGCCAAAATTTTGGTCAACGAAAACGTTGAGTGGAATTCATAGGTTTTTCAATCCATTTGAACGTATATATAATAAAAACCATTCGTGATCATTTATAGTCTTGTCGATCAAACAAACTATAATCAGGATACTGACAATTGTGTTTAAGCTCATGACACTAATCCGTTAACTCAATCACCCGCGTAATAAATACCGGCGTGATTCAGATGAAACCAGTGCCCCTTCTAAAGGCATCAGTTGCAATTATACCTTATTTCTCATACAAAATAATCTACCGCAGAACTTACTAAAAGTACAGCTTCTCGGCTAGCATTGGGTCGTTAACCCCGTAGTACTACAAATTGCATAAGCGGCTATTTCCCCCTACTCGAGGGCAGGACAATAGTTAATAGTTCATGATTTTAGGAACTTTTGCAACTTTGGTACTCAACACAATTTCTAAGGCAACTTTCGGGTCTAACAATCATTCATGATATACGTTCCTTTTAAAAACTAGCATGCATTTCCCTCGCGGGTAAAACAATTTGAAATAAATATAAGCGAGGCTATAAATTCACACCTTATATCTTAAGTAGTCGGTAGTTCGAGGGATGATCACTGACGACGAAACGGATGCCCGGTTAAATCAACACCTATCACAAATAACGCGTAATGAGTAATCTCATTTTAAATACTTACGGTACTGTATAAAATACATATATACTAGTCACTTAGGACAAGTATAACTCACGCCAAAAACAAAATAACAAGTATCACTCATTTTATTCCATTCGTTCTCATTACTTACGTTGTCCATTTTTACTCATTCTCGCCGGTACTTGACTAAAGTACGGGCTGTTTTACCATGTTTAACCACACTTATAAAATTTGAAAAAATTCTCAAAAATCCTATAAGACCTGTAGATAACATGTTTTTAAACCCAATAAAAGTTTTTACTTTTACGACCCGTTACTCGACGCTTTTCTACGACTACATTTTACGGGCTGAAATTGCACTTCGACCAATTTTGACCTCTTTGACCTATATGAAAAGTACCTTTGACTTCTTTGACACCTAAGTCAACATATAGACTCATTTTTACAGGTTTGGGACCAAATTTTGACCCTTGACCAGTTACCAATTCATACTTGTGACCCTCGGGATTTGACTAAAACTTTGCACAAATTCGGATTATGAAAGTCCTCGTCTCCCGGTACCCGATCTTTAAAATGTCATAACTTTTAGCTCGTTTTGAGTCACGGGCTCTACCTAATTAAAGATAAAAAGACCCTCTATCACTACATTTTGTTTTCAAGACCTGGAAAAAAAAATAATTTTTATGAAATGGACCTAAACTTTCTGCCTAAAAATGACCATACCAAAAACACACTTAGACTCGATTCCAAGCCTTCTAACCACCACTAAACATCATCCTAAGCCTTCCCAAACATATCCTAACACCAAATTTCAGTCCTACCCCTATTGATCAACCAATCTCAAAATCAAAAATCAAAGAAATTAAACATGCAACCCATTAAACCTATGTAAATCATCACTAAACACATAACCAAACACTAGGATAAGCTCAAATTTCAACAACCACCATGGCTCCCCAAACACCCCTTGTGCCGTGGGGTTTGGGTGCCCCAATCACCACAACCAAATTGATTTTGGTGGGTTTTCTTGGTGTTTATACTTCCATAACTCATAAAATTAACATGCATTACAACATTTAGCCACAAAAACGAATTTGGATCATCTTGAAAAATCTTGAAAAATTTTTGTTAGTGCATGTGGGATTTGAGCACATGAAAATGTAGGGAATGACCAAATTAGATGTGGTCTAACCTTGGTTTTTATGAAAATCAAGTGGAAAAAGTTTTTGATGGATTTCTTGGTGTTCTTGGGGGTGTCCGTCGGCTATGGGGAGCAAAGAGAGAGAGAGAGTTGATTTATTTTGGTGAAAATATTATATGTGTTTGTGTTTGTGTCACTTTTAGCCTTTTTGGTGGGTTGGGAGGGACCTAATGGCAATATTTGGTTTCTTTTGGCCTTAAGTGGAAAACGTCCTCAAAACTTTGCGGGTTCGACTCATTTGTCAATTTTGAAAATTTTACGGGAGTCGGAAATCTTCCCGAACACTCCAAAATATTTTTGGGATACTTTAAATGTACTCGGAAGGCTATAAAACTCACCCGACTCAACTTAACACGAACCGTAAGTAAAATTCTCGAAAAATTACATTATCGATAAATCGTCAAAAATTATATAAAATTGGGCATCCCTCGGGATCGTAATCGTCATCGTCCTTCTTAAAACGTCAAACGTAAAAATTATAACCTCGAACATCGGCTCTAACCAAAATACTTATAAATATAGAAATTATAATTTATAAAAATTTCAAAAATTAGCGTAATTTAGGGTAACGTTAATGACCTCGATTCTAGGGTGTCACATCCACCCCTCCTTAAAGAGAGCGACGTCCCGGCGCTCGCCTCTTCTTGGACTCACATTTCGTTCTACTGGAACAGATGAGGATACCTTTCCTTGAAAAAGTCCTCACGTTCCCAGGTGTATTCCGGTCCACGCTTAGAATTCCATCAGACCTTCACAATAGGAATCCTACTACGCTTCAACCGCTTGACCTCCCGGTCCATAATTTCCACAGGTTCTTCCACAAAGTGCATTTTGTCGTCTAGTCGAATCTCGTCCAAAGGAATCACCAATTCCTTGTCCGCCAAACTCTTCTTCAGGTTCGATATGTGAAACGTGTCATGAATAGCACTAAGTTCGGTCGGCAATTCTAATTTGTACGCTACCGGTCCAATTCGTTCAACGATCTTAAATGGTCCAATATACCTCGGACTCAACTTTCCTTTCTTCCCAAAACGAATTACACCCTTCCATGGCGATACCTTGAGCATGACCATATCTCCAACTTCAAACTCCAACGGTTTCCTTCGGTTATCGGCATAACTCTTCTGTCGGCTTCTCGCAGCAAGTAGTCGGTTCTTGATCTGCACGATCTTCTCTGTCGTTTCCAATACCATTTCGGGTCCAGTCAATTGACTTTCCCCTACTTCACTCCAACACACAGGCGATCTACACTTCCTTCCATACAATGCTTCGAACGGTGCTGCTTTGATACTCGCATGATAACTATTATTGTACAAAAATTCCACCAGAGGCAAGTGGCGTTCCCAACTTCCTCCAAAATCAATCACGCATGCTCGGAGCATGTCCTCCATCGTTTGAATAGTTCGTTCACTCTGGCCGTCAGTTTCCGGGTGATAAGCCGTGCTTAAACTCAGTTCAGTGCCCATCGCACGTTGAAGCGATTTCCAAAATTCTGACGTAAATCTACTATCGCGATCCGAAATGATCGATAACGGCACTCCATGTCTACAGACGATCTCCTTCACGTACACGCTGGCGAGTTTTTCCATGCTATTCGTCTTCTTCATAGGTAAGAAATGAGCAGATTTCGTTAACCTGTCCACAATTACCCATATCATATCACATCTACTTGGAGTCCTAGGTAAACCCGTCACGAAATCCATAGCGATTTTCTCCCATTTCCATTCTGGGATTTCTGGTTGTACCAACAATCCAGATGGTTTCTTATGTTCTGCTTGAACCTTCGCGCAAGTCAAACACTTACTAACGTAACGAGCAATATCCGCTTTCATATTCGGCCACCAATAAACTTTCTTCAGGTCGTGGTACATTTTATCCGATCCAGGATGTATCGAATACTTCGACTTATGCGATTCATTCATAACCAATTCTCGAACTCCAGGCTTTCCTTCCTCAGATGAACACAATGGTAACCAAATCCGATTCTCAAAATATCTCAGTCCGTCTGACCTAATCACGAAAAGAGGTTTCAACATTCGTCCCAAATTCTCGGCTTCAACATTCCCTTTCATTAGTCCTCTCTCCTGAGCCTTCAGTATGGTTTCGGTTAAGTCAACGCTCTCACTCATCACTAAAGCTCTAACCCTCAAAGGTTTCTCCCGTTCCTTCCTACTCAGTGCATCCGCTACAACATTCGCCTTCCCAGGGTGGTAGCGAATTTCGCAGTCATAATCACTCAGTAGTTCAACCCATCGTCTTTGTCGCATATTTAACTCCTTTTGATCTAAAATGTGCTGCAAACTCTTGTGATCAGTGAATACAACACACTTTGTCCCATACAGATAGTGTCTCCACAACTTTAACGCAAAAACTACAGCTCCTAATTCCAAATCGTGCGTCGTGTAGTTCTCCTCATTTTTCCTTAATTGCCTCGACGCGTAAGCTATCACCTTTTCACGTTGCATTAATACCGCTCCATAACCCTTACGAGAGGCATCACAATACACTACGAAGTCCTCGGTTCCTTCAGGCAATGATAAAATCGGTGCGGAACATAACTTATCCTTGAGCGTTTTGAAAGCAAGTTCTTCCTCATTTCCCCATTCATACACCCTATTCTTTTCGGTAAGCCTTGTCAATGGTTTTGCAATCAACGAAAATCCTTCGATAAACCTTCTATAATACCCAGCTAAACCCAAAAATTGTCGAACTTCAGTCGGCGTCGTCGGTGCTGACCATTCCCTGATCGCTTCTACCTTAGCAGGATCTACACGAACTCCCTCACTATCAATCACATGACCTAGAAACTGCACTGATTCCAACCAAAACTCACACTTAGAGAATTTTGCATACAGCTTCTCCTTCCTTAACAACTCCAAAATCTTTCTTAGGTGCTTCTCGTGCTCCTTCTTACTCTTAGAGTAAATAAGTATATCGTCGATAAAAACAATAACAAACTTATCTAGATACGGCTTGCACACGCGATTCATAAGATCCATGAATACAGCAGGCGCGTTCGTCAACCCAAACGGCATCACTCGAAATTCAAAGTGTCCATACCGCGTACGAAAGGCAGTTACAGGTATATCTTCCTCTCTTACACGCAGTTGATGATACCCTGATCTTAAATCGATCTTTGAGTATACACTAGAACCTTGCAATTGATCAAACAAATCGTCAATCCTCGGCAATGGGTACCGATTCTTAACCGTCAGCTTATTGAGTTCCCTATAGTCGATACACATCCTAAACGAACCATCTTTCTTCTTTACGAACAACACTGGCGCTCCCCAAGGTGATGAGCTCGGCCTAATAAATCCTTTGTCCATCAATTCCTTCAATTGATCCGCTAACTCCTTTAACTCAGATGGTGCTAAGCGATAAGGTGCACGCGCAACCGGCGCAGCTCCTGGCACTAAATCAATTCGAAACTCGACCTCACGGGTAGGCGGTAAACCTGGCAACTCGTCTGGAAAAACTTCCGGATACTCGCAAATAACTGGTACCTCTTCAATCCTCGCCTCTATATCATCATCACTCGAAACTTGTGCCAAAAACACATCGCATCCGCTCTCTACGTACTTCATCATTTTCAAACACGAAATCACCTTCAAACGAGAAGTGCATTCGTCTCCCTTTACCGTCAAAACTCTATTCCTTAGAGGAATCTGAACCAATCTCTCACCACAGACGATCGTAGCACTGTGCGCCATTAGCCAATCCATTCCCACAATCACGTCAAACGATCCTAGCTCTATAGGCATCAAGTCGATTTTAAAAGCGTAATTTCCTAACTTCAAGGTACACCCTCTCAGTATAGAATTCGTGCTAACAATTTTTCCATCGGCTAACTCAACGTTATAACTAGTCGCTAACAACACCGGTTCTCTATCAATATGACGACTAAATCTAACGTCTACAAAACTCTTGTCGGAGCCAGAATCAAATAAAATACTAGCATAACAAGCGTCTAGCAAAAACGTACCGGTAACCACATTGGGACCCTGTGGTTTATCAGCCGTTCCCACTTGATACACAGCAGCCGCATTATTACCTCCCCGCCTGTTTCCTGCCTTCGGGCAATTCGCTTGCACATGACCCCTTTCTCCACAACCATAACATCCCCTCATCCTAATAGCATTAGCCCCAGTGGCTACTCCTCCCGTTCGACAACCCGATGTCCTATGACCTGCCTTTCCACACTTGCCGCATGCAGGCGGGCAGTTTCCAACATGATACAAATTGCACTTACCACAATGGGGATTCACTTTCACACCTCTAGGGTTCGTCACTGCCCTCATCCCTTCGTTCCTTCTCTGATTAAACTGCTGATTACGGTTCGGCCCATGGTTGTTTCGATTTCACCTCGGTTCTGGCCTTGGGATTGATTACTTTGTGCCGCTTCCCATTTCCTCTTGTTGCCTTCAGCAATGTAGTTCTGCTTGTCCTGAAGCTTAACGTCCATCAAAGCGTGTGCCATTTGAACCGCTTCATCAAACGTTCCAGGTTTTGACGAAGTTGTTTCACCTTTAATATTGCTAGATAAACCCTTAATATACTGCTTCATTTTCTTGGCATCATTGGCAAATATGTCCGGACATAAAAGACTTAACTCATTGAACCTCCTGGTGTAAGCAGCAATATCGTTGTTCTTCAAGGTCAAGTGCCTCAATTCGTCCTCCAATTGCCCCAATTCCTCCTCTGGGCAAAACTTCTTAGTCAACAGAGCTTTTGTCGCATTCCACGTCCTTGCATTCGCTACAGCCAATCAAACCGTAGCTACCTGGGTATTCCACCAACTTAACGCATCATCAAGAAACGTAGCCGCTGCAAACTTCACTTTATCCGCTTCTGCACAACCACTGATTTCAAACGTACTTTCAACCTTTTCCAACCATCGTCTAAGTTCTAAAGCTCCACCCGTTCCACGGAACTGCGTGGGACCGCACTTCATAAAGCTAGAATAGGTACACACTCTCGGGGCTTGCTGTCTCCCCGCGTTCCTTCCTGGATCCTGATTTCTCCCAGCTCGATCCGCTTCCAACGCATTTGCTATAGCTTCCTGAATCATGGTGTTAACACGATCGGCAGTCAATTTTGGAGGCATGGTGTTATCGAATATCTCTTTCTACAAGACAAGGAAAATAGAAAAACAATGTAAGTATACATATCAAGTTTCCCAGACATAATATACATACAACGACACATCACTACGGAGTTACTAATATTCATCAATTCACATCACAAAAGATCAAATTTAAGACATATCACAGATCATGAAAGGTAACGTGGATTGTATTGATAATTAACCAAAATCGTGACAAGTATTGCCACTACAATCGTTCACCACAAAACGTCAAGTACTTGAGTTTCTCGTCATAATACCATCATACAAAGGTCCAAAATAGTTCTATTACAATGATCAAAGAAAATACAAAACAAGTAACTAGGCATGTGGTGATCCACACGGCCTCTTGGATGGCGGCTCGTCGTCGTCTTCCTCGGTTTCCTCATCACTATCGTCCTCATCCACATCATCCATTTTTCTTTTCCCTTTCTCATCCGGCCCACATTCCATTTCCTTTTTCGTCCCTGATGTGGATCCACACTCAGTCGCTACCTGACTTCCCACCGTAATACAAGCACCTCCAGTAGGCGGCTGAATCATGAAGTCGTTCGCCTCCATCTCCAAATCGTCCACGAATCTCCAATCCGGGGGCAATGAATCCCTCACACGATGCTCCCAACTCTGCATCCTCGACAACCTCATTTGATCTTCCCTCACACGGTCAAGACTAGCACTTAAATTTGCAACCATTGATTTTAAACTGTTGATGTCACTTTTGTTCACATTCCCGTCATACTCAATCCTTGCCGTCCTTTCCAACAGTCTTTGATGTTCCCTTTCAGTCTTATCAAACTTCTTAATTACCCTAGTCTCGACTACAAACCGCTCATACATCAACCTTTCCATCCTCCCCAAACGACCTGCGGGATCCTAGTAGTGTCTTGGTCTCGGAAAGTAGACCCTTGCAATATTCTCATGAATCGATGGCGACTTGGATGATTTGCTGGACTCTCCACTGCTCCCATTACTTACTCTAACCAATCCTGGCACTGTTCTCAAATAATCCTTACAATTGTCCATCGGGCGATTAAAGGGTTGCTGCTCATAACGACCGGTCGGTGGTACCTCATAACCCTTCGGCGAATTCGGGGATTGAAACAAATCAGGTTCGGTCTGGCCCACAGCATCCTCGGGAATGCCATCATCCATTAGCTCCTCGGGTTCTTCCTCAGAATCCTCACTCTCGTCACTACTCATGCTGAAATTATCCACCTCACTTTCGCCATTGTCGTTTTCCGGCCCTATTTCGTCTTCTGGAGCGATCCATCCATTATTATTGTCCGGCGGGTTCGGAGGAAACGGTCCCCCTTCGTGACCTACGACGTAATCGTTTCCGTTATCATTAGGCGGTACCACGGCCATTCCTGCAATAACAGCGAATTTCGGAGGGTACATAAGTAATTATACAATATTTATAAATACATGCATGCAAATGCAATGCAAAGGTGGTACATATGTCCAAAATGTAATAATATGATGCTCATGCATGATTAATACAAAAATTACGATGTCGGATATTTCACGTAAAATTCAACGTCTACATATAGTAATTCCATACTTATGTAATAATTACCCACATATATACTTTACTCAAAAGTATACGTCAAATGCCATAAATACAACAATAAATCTTACCGGAGCCATGCAGGATAGTTGTGTGTGCTTGGACCCTTTCTTACGACACCAAAAGTTATAGTTTAGGATTTTCAAAAACGACCTAGTTCTCTATAACTCGTGGCTCTGATTACCAATCTGTAACACCCCCACAATTGCTATGCGCAGCGGAACTACAACAATGGGTGCTACACAGTATTCATTGCACACAAGATATATCAAACGACGCTAAAAAGACGTCAACTTAAAACTTGAAATTTAAAATTGTTAGATGATACATGTCCATGGTTTTTCCAACCCCAATTTGGTACAACAGAGTTTAGAGTTTTCGGTCCCCATGAATCTCAACCCAAAAACTTCAGTTTTACAACAACATAACATTAAACTTAAAATGTTTAAGTAGAAAAAGGAGGGAAAAACAAGCGGACTCCAAGCCATACACACAACGTCCATCCCATGCATGCTCCATCCTACACCTCAGCGGTTACCTGAAACACAGGCCAAAATTTTGGTCAACGAAAACGTTGAGTGGAATTCATAGGTTTTTCAATCCATTTGAACGTATATATAATAAAAACCATTCGTGATCATTTATAGTCTTGTCGATCAAACAAACTATAATCAGGATACTGACAATTGTGTTTAAGCTCATGACACTAATCCGTTAACTCAATCACCCGCGTAATAAATACCAGCGTGATTCAGATGAAACCAGTGCCCCTTCTAAAGGCATCAGTTGCAATTATACCTTATTTCTCATACAAAATAATCTACCGCAGAACTTACTAAAAGTACAGCTTCTCGGCTAGCATTGGGTCGTTAACCCCGTAGTACTACAAATTGCATAAGCGGCTATTTCCCCCTACTCGAGGGCAGGACAATAGTTAATAGTTCATGATTTCAGGGACTTTTGCAACTTTGGTACTCAACACAATTTCTAAGGCAACTTTCGGGTCTAACAATCATTCATGATATACGTTCCTTTTAAAAACTAGCATGCATTTCCCTCGCGGGTAAAACAATTTGAAATAAATATAAGCGAGGCTATAAATTCACACCTTATATCTTAAGTAGTCGGTAGTTCGAGGGATGATCACTGACGACGAAACGGATGCCCGGTTAAATCAACACCTATCACAAATAACGCGTAATGAGTAATCTCATTTTAAATACTTACGGTACTGTATAAAATACATATATACTAGTCACTTAGGATAAGTATAACTCACGCCAAAAACAAAATAACAAGTATCACTCATTTTATTCCATTCGTTCTCATTACTTACGTTGTCCATTTTTACTCATTCTCGCCGGTACTTGACTAAAGTACGGGCTGTTTTACCATGTTTAACCACACTTATAAAATTTGACAAAATTCTCAAAAATCCTATAAGACCTGTAGATAACATTTTTTTAAACCCAATAAAAGTTTTTACTTTTACGACCCGTTACTCGACGCTTTTCTACGACTACATTTTACGGGCTGAAATTGCACTTCGACCAATTTTGACCTCTTTGACCTATATGAAAAGTACCTTTGACTTCTTTGACACCTAAGTCAACATATAGACTCATTTTTACAGGTTTGGGACCAAATTTTGACCCTTGACCAATTACCAATTCATACTTGTGACCCTCGGGATTTGACTAAAACTTTGCACAAATTCGGATTATGAAAGTCCTCGTCTCCCGGTACCCGATCTTTAAAATGTCATAACTTTTAGCTCGTTTTGAGTCACGGGCTCTACCTTATACCAAATTAAAGATAAAAAGACCCTCTATCACTACATTTTGTTTTCAAGACCTGGAAAAAAAATAATTTTTATGAAATGGACCTAAAGTTTCTGCCTAAAAATGACCATACCAAAAACACACTTAGACTCGATTCCAAGCCTTCTAACCACCACTAAACATCATCCTAAGCCTTCCCAAACATATCCTAACACCAAATTTCAGTCCTACCCCTATTGATCAACCAATCTCAAAATCAAAAATCAAAGAAATTAAACATGCAACCCATTAAACCTATGTAAATCATCACTAAACACATAACCAAACACTAGGATAAGCTCAAATTTCAACAACCATCATGGCTCCCCAAACACCCCTTGTGCCGTGGGGTTTGGGTGCCCCAATCACCACAACCAAATTGATTTTGGTGGGTTTTCTTGGTGTTTATACTTCCATAACTCATAAAATTAACATGCATTACAACATTTAGCCACAAAAACGAATTTGGATCATCTTGAAAAATCTTGAAAAATTTTTGTTAGTGCATGTGGGATTTGAGCACATGAAAATGTAGGGAATGACCAAATTAGATGTGGTCTAACCTTGGTTTTTATGAAAATCAAGTGGAAAAAGTTTTTGATGGATTTCTTGGTGTTCTTGGGGGTGTCCGTCGGCTATGGGGAGCAAAGAGAGAGAGAGTTGATTTATTTTGGTGAAAATATTCTATGTGTTTGTGTTTGTGTCACTTTTGGCCTTTTTGGTGGGTTGGGAGGGACCTAATGGCAATATTTGGTTTCTTTTGGCCTTAAGTGGAAAACGTCCTCAAAACTTTGCGGGTTCGACTCATTTGTCAATTTTGAAAATTTTACGGGAGTCGGAAATCTTCCCGAACACTCCAAAATATTTTTGGGATACTTTAAATGTACTCGGAAGGCTATAAAACTCACCCGACTCAACTTAACACGAACCGTAAGTAAAATTCTCGAAAAATTACATTATCGATAAATCGTCAAAAATTATATAAAATTGGGCATCCCTCGGGATCGTAATCGTCATCGTCCTTCTTAAAACGTCAAACGTAAAAATTATAACCTCGAACATCGGCTCTAACCAAAATACTTATAAATATAGAAATTATAATTTATAAAAATTTCAAAAATTAGCGTAATTTAGGGTAACGTTAATGACCTCGATTCTAGGGTGTCACATTTTATTAAACTCTATGAATTCACTCGGCATTTGCTGATATGATTTTTGCATGTTTTTATCTCAGGTGCTTGAAGGTAATCCGGATGGAGATCGACTCTGATGGCCCACATAATATTAAAAATGTTCATTCGATCTATGTTTTGTAAACTTAATGACCTGTATAATTTGGGACCTGTTGTACACTTTAAAACTTTTTATCGAATGAATGTATGTTGAACCTTGTACAACCATTTTTATGTGTTGTCTATGATTGGAGTTATTGTGCTATCCCGTAACACTCTAAAAGACCCTTCCGCTGTACCGATACGAAAATTGAGAGTGTTACAGTTTGGTACCAGAGCTCTCGTTATAGAGAACAAAAGATTTTAAAAACCAAGGTTTTGAACAAAACTTTTCAAAATCTTTTGACAATGAACATTTGAGAAAATATTTGAAAAATCTTTTGACTATAACGGCGCCAGAGATCTCCGACGTATCCAACAAGCCCTATTGAGAAGATATATATATTTTGATATATATAATTTGATTTATATATATGTATATATCGTGGTTTCATTATGTAATTATTTAACTAGTATTTTATCCTAATACGAGATATATATATAAACGCAGATTGTCATGGCTGACCCTAATATTCCTGTAGAGAACCATGCTATTCCCGAACCTAATGTAGACGATGATCCTTATTTAGACTTAGTAGATTATGATATGGATGATGAGGAGGAACCATTTGAGGATCCCGAGCCCGAGTTAGGACTAGGAGATCAGATTGCCCCTCAGGTTGATGGTCTTCCCGTGTTAAGAGTAGTATGACAGAGATTAGATTAGGTGTTGTTCAGACTCATGTTGCTTATTTGGAGTCGAAGACTAAGGTTGGTGAGAAAGAGCGATAATTGCTTAGTTTGGATTTGACTGATGTAGAGCGTGGTTTGAATGAGGCTTTTAGGAGGTTATCAGTGTTAGAAAGTGGTGAGTTTGCTGCTATAAAGAAAAAGGTGAATTCTATGGAGATTCAGTTAAGTGTAGCTCGTGCAATGCGTGAGAAAGCTGAGAAGGAGTTGAATATATCCGTGGGTTGGAATAGTAGATTTTATGCCGACATGGTTGAAAGAGGAGTGATCCGTAAGCGCCCAGCTGAAGATGTGTCTAGTGATCGTCCGACAAAGATACAGAAGACGATGGATGATGGACCATCTGGCGGTTCTCAGTAGACCAGTCTGTATTTAGTAGTGACCTTTGTATCTTTTGTACTTTTGTAGCTTTGACTGAACCGACTTCTTAGTAGTAGACTTGGCACGAATTTTGAGTATATATAGTGCTAGAACTTTGATATGGGATGTAACTAAGACAATACTTTTGTTTCAAATCGAATGAAATATGTATCTTGTCTTGAATTCCATATTGTGCCTTATTTGTATCTTGATTATGAATTCAATCCATATTATATGAATCCTTGTTGGGTGAATGCTTAATACTTTGAAATTGTGAAATTATAGAACTATGCCGCCCAAGAAGGCTGTGACTGAGGATGATGTACGTAAGATTATTACGGAGCAAGTTACCGCATCTATGACTGAATTTATGGCAAATTCTAGAAATGAAGCTGGCGGTAGTGGAGCTGGCGGTAGTGGAATTGGCGGTACTAATGTGAATGTGAAGGCTAATAATGTGAATGCTAATGCTGGAGGAAATGTAGGAGGACTTGGAACTAATGCACCTGAAGTTGGTGGATGTACTTATGTGACGTTCATGAAGTGTGAACCTCTATCTTTTAATGGAACTGAAGGTGCTGTAGGATTAAGCCAGTGGATTGAGAAGATTGAGTCGGTGTTTCGGATTAGTAAGTGTAAGGAGGAAGATAAGGTGACTTTTTCTATGGCTACTCTTAAAGGTCTTGCGTTGACTTGGTGGAACGAGAGAATTGCTTTCATGGTTCTTGATGCTGCTAATGCTACTCCTTTGGCTGAAATTAAGAAGTGGATGACTTTGGAGTTTTGTCCTCGTAGTGTGATTATTAGGTTAGAACAAGAGTTGATTCATCTGAGAATGAAAGGTGTGGACATTGATAGTTACACCAACCGATTCCATGAGTTGGCCTTGCTATGTCCTCGATTGGTTGAACCCGAAGAGATCCGAATTGAGCAATATATTAAAGGGTTGACCAGGAATATCCGGGGGGACGTGACATCATCTAAACCACTAACCATTGATGATGCTGTTTGAATGGCTTACCAACTCATTGGACAGATAATTCAGGATAGGGAAGATGAAGCCCGTGTTGGTGAGAAAAGAAAGGGAGACGGTGATCGTGTAGATAGAGGTGATAAAAGGAAGAATTTCAATCGTCGTCAGAACCAGAGAAAGGGGAATGCGAATGATCTAACCAACAACACACCGCGCAACGATGATAGATGTCCTAAGTGTGGCAACAAGAGGCATGCTAGCGACTGCTGGAAGTGCCGAAATTGCGGAAAGCTTGGACACAAGGTTGAAAGGTGTAAGAAGGGAACCATTTGCTTCAATTGTAATGAAGAAGGTCATAGGAAATCGGAATGCCCCAAGTTGAAAGCGATTGTACCTGGAAGAAACCCCCAGGGTGGTGTCTATCAACTTGGAACAATTGAGGTGAAGAAAGAGGATCCGAATGTCGTTACCGGTACGTTTTTACTCAACAATCATTATGATGTTGCTTTATTTGATTCGGGTGCGGATAGGAGCTTTGTATCCACTAAATTTGGTGCCCTTATTGATATTGAACCTGTTGAGATAAATACCAGTTACGAGGTGGAATTAGCTGATGGTAAATTCGTGAAAACTAATAAGATATTAGAAGGATGCTCTCTAAATCTCTTGAACTATTCCTTTCTGATTGATTTGATGTTGATAGAATTAGGTAGTTTTGATATTATTATTGGTATGGATTGGTTGTCATTGAATAATGTTACTATTTTATGTGGAGAGAAGAAAGTTAAGATTCCTCTTAGGAATAGGACGTTAGTAATTGATGGTAATCGAGGTGAATCCCGTTTGAAAATCGTTTCATGTATTAAAGTCCAAAAGTACATCAGGAACGGTTGTGAGTTATTCTTAGCTCAAGTGACCGGGAATGAGTCTAGGGAGAAACGATTGGAAGATGTACCTGTTATTTGTGAATTTCCTGAGGTATTTCCTAAAGATTTACCCGGACTTCCACCGATAAGGCAAGTAGAGTTTCGAATCGATTTAATTCCTGGTGCTGCACCGGTGGCACGTGCGCCATACCGGTTAGCCCGTTCTGAATTAAAGGAGTTATGTGAGCAACTTAAGGAGTTGTCTGATAAAGGTTTTATTCGACCGAGCTCGTCGCCTTGGGGAGCTCCAGTCTTGTTTGTTAAGAAGAAGGATGGATCTTTTCGTATGTGCATTGATTATAGGGAACTGAATAAGTTGACAATTAAAAATCGATATCCTTTACCTAGGATTGATGATTTGTTTGATCAACTACAAGGATCTAGTGTGTATTCTAAGATAGATTTGCGGTCAGCATATCACCAACTTCGTGTCCGTGAAGAAGATATTCCTATAACTGCATTTAGAACTCGTTATGGACACTATGAATTTCAAGTAATGCCATTTGGGTTAACTAACGCACCTGCGGTTTTCATGGATTTAATGAATCGAGTGTGCAAGCCCTACTTGGATAAATTTGTGATTATGTTTATTGACGATATTCTAATCTAATCTAAGAATGAAGATGGACATAGAGAACATTTAAGGATTGTTTTGAATTTGTTGAAGGATGAAAGGTTGTATGCTAAGTTTTCGAAATGTGATTTCTAGTTAGATTCTGTGCAATTTCTTGGTCATGTGATTAACAAAGATGGAATTTATGTTGATCCTGCAAAGGTTGAAGCTATTAAGAATTGGTCTGCACCGACAACGCCAACGGAAGTGCGACAGTTCTTAGGATTGGCTGGCTATTATAGGCGATTCATTAAAGAATTTTCTTTGATAGCTAAACCGTTGACTAAGCTTACCCAGAAGAATAAATCTTTCGTTTGGGGAAGTGATGAAGATGGAGCATTTCAGACATTGAAGAAAAAATTATGTAGTGCGCCAATTTTATCATTACCCGACGGGAGTGAAGATTTTGTAGTGTATTGTGATGCATCTCTTAGAGGCTATGGAGCTGTTTTGATGCAGCGAGAGAAAGTGATAGCTTATGCTTCTAGGCAATTAAGGAAGAGTGAGAAGAATTATACTACTCATGATCTTGAGTTAGGAGCTGTAGTCTTTGCTCTTAGGTTGTGGAGACATTATCTGTATGGCACCAAGTGTACGGTATTCACCGATCACAAAAGCTTACAGTATATTCTCGATCAGAAGGAATTGAACATGAGGCAACGAAGATGGATAGAGTTGTTAAGTGATTATGATTGTGATATAAAATATCACCCAGGAAAAGCCAATGTTGTTGCCGATGCGTGAAGTAGGAAAGATAGAGAGCCTATCAAGGTACCTTCTCTAGTCTTGACCATGCACAATAATTTGCCTGAGCAAATTAGAAATGCGCAAATAGAAGCTTGTAAGAAGGAAAATTTTGTTAATGAAGGGTTCAGAGGAGAAGGAGACCCTTTAGAGGTTAGAGCTGATGGAGTGAAATGCTTAAGAGGTCGTATGTGGATACCTAAGTTTGGAGTCTTAAGAGACTTGATTATGTTGGAATCCCATAAATCTAAGTATTCCATTCATCCGGGATCTGATAAGATGTACCATGATTTGAAGAAGTTGTACTGGTGGCCGAATATGAATGCTGACATAGCTATGTATGTTCTTCAATGCTTGACTTGTGCTAGAGTTAAAGCCGAACATCAAAAGCCCTCAGGACTACTTCAACAGCCAAAGATTCTTGAATGGAAGTGGGAGCGAATTACGATGGACTTTATCA
This sequence comes from Glebionis coronaria, assembly GCA_025667525.1. Classification (NCBI taxonomy): domain Eukaryota; kingdom Viridiplantae; phylum Streptophyta; class Magnoliopsida; order Asterales; family Asteraceae; genus Glebionis; species Glebionis coronaria. The sequence goes on along the minus strand of CM046875.1, from coordinate 57,445,960 downwards.
CCAAGCTTCCTAGAACATCATCTGGAAACAACTCGATTTGGGTTATTGTCGACTGACTGACCAAATCAGCACACTTCATTCCGGTTAAAGAGCAGTTCTCACTGGAGAAGCTGACTCGTATATATCTTGAGAATGTTGTATGCAAGCATGGAGTGCCTGTATCGATCATTTCAGATCGAGATCCTAGATTCGCATCGAATTTTTGGAAATCTCTCCAATGATCTTTGGGAATGAATCTCGACATGAGCACTGCTTACCACCCCCAGACTGATGGGCAGAGTGAAAGGACGATACTAACACTAGAAGATATGTTGAGAGCTTGTGTATTAGATTTTGGTAAGAATTGGGATAAACATTTGCCTTTAGAAGAGTTTTCGTATAACAATAGTTACCATTCTAGTATTAAGGCTGCACCGTTTGAAGCTTTATATGGTAGGAAGTGTAGATCTCCTGTATGTTGGAGTGAAGTTGGGGATACCCAGCTCACGAGACCGGAATTGATCCGTGAGACTACGGAGATGATAGTTCAGATTAAGAATAGGTTGTTGACTGCCCGTAGTAGACAGAAAAGTTACGCGGATGTGCGGCGGAAGCCAATTGAGTTTAAAGTAGGTGACCAAGTAATGTTGAAAGTATCGCCATGGAAAGGCGTTATAAGATTTGGAAAGCGAGGAAAATTGAATCCCTGTTATATTGGACCCTTTAAGATTTTATCTAGAGTAGGTCCGGTGGCTTACAAACTAGAGTTACCCCCAGAACTTCATGGTGTTCACAACACATTCCATGTATCTAATCTGAAGAAATGTCTAGCAGTGAGTGATGAGAAAATTTCGTTAGATAAGGTTCGAATAGATGGGAAGTTGCATTTTATCGAAGAGCCCGTAGAGGTTATGGATCATGAGGTAAAGAAACTGAAACAAAGTCGGATACCTATTGTCAAGATCCGATGGAATTCAAAGCATGGACCGGAGTATACTTGGGAACGAGAGGATGAAATGTGGTAGAAATATCCGCACCTCTTAGATTTCAATAAGAAACGGACATCCAAATGAAATGGATCACGAGGACGTTGATCCCTTTTAGGAGGAAAAGCTGTGACAATCTAACATTTTCAGGTAGTGAATTATTTTCTCGTATAATATTTTGAAACTTATTTTTGTATTGGTTGATGAACTCACAATTTACTGATTTAAATTTGGGCTTACGTGCATAATTTAGCGTCCTTTACGACTAAACCGGAAACCTTAGGATTACGTATTTACGTTTTTGAACTCCGTTTTTGATGAAACAATTTTTATTGGATTCGTTTTGTGTCATTAATTCATAATTTATAAAAACGTTTTTCGTGAAACGACCCGAGGGCACGCAAATCGAGAAAACTAGAATCGAGGAATACCCGTAAATTAGTGAGGTGGGACAAAATACATTATCCCACCCCACTAGCAGACATGGGACGGCACACATGACACCACATCAAGGATGTGGCATCATGTTAGCTTACAACGTACTAGTGTAAGTTAAGCTTACACTTTAAGCTTCCACTAACTCAAAACCATTAGCTACACACATACCATCATTTCACTCATGCAAACAAGCTCAAAATCCTCTCAAAACCACCACCATTACCGTCCACTTTTAAGAACACACACCCCTTTTTGATCTTTTTTAGCCACAAAATACTTGTTATCTAGCTCTATCATGGAGTTACCTTGAAGCCTTGATCATTTGGTGGCCATTTTAACAACAAAGGAGGAGATTTGCTTGTGTCCTAGGGCTGATTTCTCAACTTATTTTCTTGGTGTTTGATGATCTTGGAGTTACTTTTGGTGTTCATCAAGTTCTTGTCTTCCAAAAACAAGATATACTCTTGGTTGGTAAAGAAGATCATCCTCTCCATTTTCTCTTGTTATTTTTGTAAAGATCAAATTTATTTTCTTTCTTGTTTTATATGTATATGATGAATATATGATGATAAAAATGTTGTGTGGGGATCAAGTGTTGATAAATACGCTTAAAAAGGTTAATAACCATAAGAAACAAGGCTAAAATCATGATTAATTTGTTGGCTGTATAAAAACAGTATGTAACTAAAACTTGAACTGATAAATTTGCATGGTAGAATCCATTTACAGTAAGTACAAGATGTTATACACATGTGAGAGTTGTCCATGCAGTGGAATCATTAAAATGAGTGAGATATGATCAAAACAAGATGAGTGTGCTAATCTGAATAAGCTGTTTTGTAGGGACTGTTAAGCATAGATAAACTTAAAATGAGAAGTAGTTATAGCTAAGTTAAATGTATCACATAATATGAAGATCATGCCATCCAAAAATGAGCTTCTAATTCATTGTAGAACTCTAGATATGATAAAAATGGTGAAGATGAAAATAAAACTCAGATTTTAAGAATTAATGTTTATTACTATTATATAAGCACTCAAAATTATATTGTATAAATGTGAAATTAAAACCCACTAACTTATGAATTTTATTTATATAAATATGTAAAAGGTTAAATAAATGGATAAATTATAAAAATGGTAGTGGAATAATACTTATAAGTAATAAAAACTATAAACTTGATTTTTACGACTTTTTTAGCTATTACCGTAAAATTAAGGTTTTTCGCCAATTAAAACTTAGACGATCAAACCCATCTAATGTAAAGTTTTTAAAAGTCATATACTGATATATAAGTATCTAATACAAGTAAAAACCGATAAAACCCGAACTATAGGACATACGGACATTAACGAGCTAACTAAGCATATTGGACTAATAATTGGACTAAATAAGATAAACACTTATAAAAATATTTATTGTGCTTAACCCATTTGGGCCCAACATGGAAAGTATAGATACTGATAATATAAGTATAAAATGGATTAAAACAATTTAAAGAACTTATAGTAAGCTTATTGGACTTAAAACGTGTAAATAGGTAAACATAGTAAACTAGTAAAAAGTTACCAAAACGTAAACACTAAAATGAGTAAACAAGGATGTATAAACCCACTTGATCATCATCATATGTACAAAATCATCATATGTATATTGTTATTTGACAAAGTCATTCGACAAAAGTCTAAGACAGATTATTATTTATATAGGTTTCCGTGACCGAAGCACGCCCGTAGTCGATAATCCGCCTTTCATTATCAACGTGAGTTCATAGCCTCACACTCTTTTAAATGTTTTATAAAATGATTTTTAAACCCGCGAGGGAGATAACATGCTAGATTTTGATAAAAATAGAACACAAGTAGTCCCGATGGTATGCTTAATGATATGGACCCGAATGATGCTATGACCCTATAAACGAGACAAAAAGTATTATTAGTAGTTAGGTTATGTCACTTAAAGTCCCATTAGCATGAATTGTGAACTACCGGGATTTGGTAGACGCTTATGCATTTGATAGTACTATTTGGGGACGATCACCCAAGTTCACGCCTTGACGGTTGATCCCCGTTGTACCACATTGATTGGTAAGCGAATTTATGTATGAGAAGATTCCATAGCGTGATTTTTGTGACGACACGCTAACTTAGATGGGAAAATTGTTTGTCGGGTTCGCGGCCCGCTGTTTTCATAGTAAGGTAACAATGTCATGCGGCTAGTAATAATCCAATAAAATGTATCCTATACATAATGTAATCCAATAACGACGCTAATAACGATGAATATATTACCTATTATGTTAATATTGAAGCTACGGTCTCATGGACGATTTAAGATGTATGCTTGATTTATATATTGCCTGACTAGCAATACGTGGACTTACTTCCGATATTATACTTGTGTTCTGATTTTAACGATTGTTTTATATAACTGTTTTTATTAAACTCTATGAATTTACTCGGCATTCGCTGATATGATTTTTGCATGTTTTTATCTCAGGTGCTTGAAGGTAATCCGGATGGAGATCGACTCTGATGGCCCACATAATATTAAAAATGTTCATTCGATCTATGTTTTGTAAATTTAATGACCTGTATAATTTGGGACCTGTTGTACACTTTAAAACTTTTTATCGAATGAATGTATGTTGAACCTTGTACAACCATTTTTATGTGTTGTCTATGAATGGAGTTATTGTGCTATCCCGTAACACTCAAAAAGACCCTTCCGCTGTACCGATACGAAAATTAAGAGTGTTACAAAAAGTGAATGTACCAACTCGAACAAAAACATCATCGGCAATACCCACGGGGTATGCGAGAGTTCAATTAGCTAACTTTAAAGTCATACGAGTCAGTACAAGGTCGGGTAATGACAATTGTTTCCAAACCGAAAGTGGCATAAGATTGATGCTAGCGCCGAGATCCGCTAAAGCCATACAATCATCGATTTGAGGAAACGAGCAAGGTAACACGAATCGTCCGGGATCTCCTAGCTTTTCGGGAAGCTCTTTGAGAAGAATCGCGGAAAAATTCTCATTTAAACGAGTGTTCACGAGCTCAACCATTTTTTCTTTCTTATTAAGCAAATCTTTAAACATTTTCACAAATTTTGGCATTTGAGAAAGTGCTTCACTAAGTCTTATGTTAACATTGACGTTGGAAATCATTTTCAAAAAGTTAGAGACATGAACGTCTTCTTTGGTGAGCACTTTAGCCTTGTCTAACCTAGATCGATAAGGGATATTAGGCTTAGACTTTGAAGGTTGGGAAGGAGGAGGAATCGCTTCTTGAACAACTGTAGGGATAGGCTCTTTCGGCAATGGAGAACTAGTACTAGGAGTGGTAGTGGGAGGAATCACCGAAGGGGGAGTAGGATTACTCATTATGACCTCCGGGCCTTGTCTCTCCTTTATGGGCGAAGAGATGGAAGGTCCCACTAAAGTGGCTCCACTTCGAGTACTGATAGCACTCACATTAGCACGAGGGTTAATCTCGGTATTTGAAGGTAAGGCTCCTTGAGGTCTAAGGGCTTGAAGCATTGTCAAAAATCTCTTATCGGTTGATTCTTGCATTTGTCGAGTAGATTCTTGCATTTGTTTCATAATCCTCTCATGGTCGGTCAATTTTTGTAGAACCAAGTCCATTTGAGGGTTTTGAATGTTCATTTGATGGAACCCTTGATTGTTAACCCCTTGATTAGGAAAACCTTGATTTTGATATTGAGATTGAAAACCGTTGTTATTGTAAAAACCTTGATTATTTTGAAACCCTTGATTTTGACCATTAAAATTCCCTTGATTAGCATTCCCTTGAAAATTACCCATTTGAGGACCTTGGTTCCTATTTTGGTATTGGGTATTTTGGGCGGGTGGGGGTGGTCTTTGTGGTGCTACAAAACCCGGGGGAGCCAAATAATTAGTACTTTTGTAAGACAAATGGTTAACATCAACATTAGGTTTAAATGGAACCATTTCATTAGCATTAAAAGCACAAACTTGTTGTTGTTGATTATAAACCTTGTCACAATTGAAATATGAATGTGGTCCACCACAAGTCTCACACGTTTCACAATTTTCTTTCACGGTATTCACATGTGTAGTGAGGGCGTCGGTTTTTAGAGTAAGTGTTTCAACAAGCAAAGTGAGTTTATCGATTCTCTTGTCACTCTCACTAGAACTAGCACTTGCCATAGTGGCCCTAACACTCTTGGTTTGCACTTTAGCCTTGTTTTCAATTATAGCCCAAGCCTCGTTCATGGTTTTCTGTTGGAAACTTACTTTATGTGACGACATTTAAGAATTCCCGTTAGTTATCATAGTCACACACGTTTAGACTAGCCTAGGTTCATGTATAGTTAAGAGTATCGTGTGTGACTATATATACCCCTCCTTTGCTTCCAAGGAGGGGTGTTGCTTGTGTCCATTTTTCTCATTCAATACATTTTCTATTTCTTTCACACAACCTCTCTTCTCTCTCAACTTCATCCATGGCTTCCACCATCTACCACCACATTAGACCACCAGATCCGATTTAGCATTTCTACATTTGGTATCAGAGCCTCGGTTCCATCCTTGGATCGTGTTTATGTTTTCGATCTAGGTGGTCTAAATTTTTTTAGTATCTCGTCATATTATTTTTTTGGTCCATATGTCTCTTTATTGGTCACGGTTTCATTTTTATGGACACATAGTGTTAACTGTGTGTCACGTTTTGTTATCATGTTGTCCAACTTGTGTCACTGTTCTATCTTTGTCCAAATCTGTCTACACAGTCAATTATTTTGTCACAGCCCACATATCCAATATCTTGTCTCATATCTGGGTTTACTACTGCTTTTGAGGTTTTGAGTACCTGGTCTCACGGTTTGACTTTGGGTCAAATATCATCTTTCTGGTCAATTTGCATGTCTGGGGTTCAACTTTTTACAGTTTTATTTTATTTTTTTTGAAGATGAAGGTGAAAACCCAGATTTTCCAGCAAAAAAAAAATTTAGACTCAAAAACAGGTTCCTGAAAATATGGAAAAGTACAGTATTTTTGGATAAGCTTTCAGATCGGAATATTGCGATCGCATAAACCAAGGGTTTCTACTTGCTATCAAATATTCCGATGGAACACAATGCGATGGAACCATTGCGATGGAACCATTGCGATGGAACCATTGCGATGGAACCATTGCGATGGAACCATTGCGATGGAACCATTACGATGGTGTCCATTGCGATGGTGTCCATCAGATTCCGATGGGTTGTAGAGGAGACATTACGATGGTTTATTTGTTTCTACATTGCGATGGACTTACTTTGTAAACATTGCGATGGGCTGAATTTTGACTAAAATATATTAAGATGGACTCATACTTTTTAGACTGCTATGGTTTAAAATGTTTGACTCTTGTGACCAAAACAATTGAGTTTAATCACTGAGTTTAAAATATTTCGATGGACGGTTTTATAAAATCAGTGGACAACATTGTGACCAAAACCAAAACCATCTCAACCGAGTCAACTCGGTACCTACCGAGTTGACTCAGTTAACCCGACTGAGTTGAATCACTGCCACCCTTATACCTCCATAACAAATCCAACAACAATTATCTAATCCTAATCCCTTCGTCTCCTAACCCATCTAAACATCAAAAAGACTAAATAATGATCTCAGTTTGTTTAAACGATTTTTTTATCTTTCAAAGGATTTTTTTTTCTCTCGTTTAAACATACTCATCATTGATCCATGTTTGGCTGAACCAATTTTTTTAATATTCGAATAAAACGAAAAGATCTATAACAATCATGTTAAAGTCTTATCCTTGTTTCGATTGTTAAACTAAAACCAACATGCCATTCGTCATATGACCTACCCGAGACCATAGGTTTCATGATCTTGATGCCGTATATGTCGTCTCCTACTCTCGGCTCGATCATCAATAAAGGATTGGTGGGTTAAGTTGATTGTTAACATGGAATCATAAGATAGATGAATGGTATGATTGGATGCGTTTTGATAAGATGCGTTTTGTTCATTTGATATAAGAAGTTTTTGGTATGCAAGGAAGATTAAAGGATTTAATATGTTAAAGGTGATTGATGGGAGATGATTAATTGTTTTGATCTGATTATTTGAGATGGAGGCGAGTGTGTCGTGGGATAAAGATTAGGATAGGTAAAAGTGTGTGGCTGCTATCAATGTGAAGATTAGGGTTAAGTGGCTTATTTATATTCCATAAGTCATGATCGGGTTTACAAAAAATATGGGCCTATTCCCGTTTGGTGACCATATGAAATAGTTAGATATCAATTCTTTGATGGAACGAGTAATTCAACTCAATGGGCCTCACTCATTTGGTATTTTAACTAAAAAATGAGTCTGACTTTTTCTAAATGTTGTATGAGAATATTTACAATGACTACCCACGATTGTTTTTGCAAAATTTAGCAAAAGAACTATGGTTCTAATTCCACTTTAATATTGCATGATATTTGGTGAATAAGTGTGTATTCATGTTATAATATGACGAGACAACAAGTGACGAGACAAAATACGTGACAATGTGACGAGAATTTATTTGAGACGAGACCAAGAAAAAAAAATTGGGCGATTTTTTAGTGACTACAGATTTTTTTGGATCGGGTATTAATTATTTGAAGACGTAGACGAATTTTTCGAAGGCGTGAACTTATTTTATCCTTCAAAGATAACTTGCTCGTGCTTAATCAGAGAATGACGACTTGGTTATCTAGTTTCCGGGTTCGGGGTGGTTGGTTGATGACTCGAATAACTATCACTTAAAGGGGTTACATTGTTGTACTCAGTGTCACGTGCTTAGTCGATGTGGATAATTTCAAGAGGTGCTGTGCTTATAGACATCTTCAGTGATGCATTGGGTACTTAGAGATTTCTCCACTGCTCTTCATTCAATAAATGTGCAAGCTTAAGTCACAAGATCGAAGGATTCTTCTTCTGTTTCATGTTTGATGTATCCGGTTCATTCTATCAGTGGTCACTTCAAATTGCTTTCACGTAGGTTGGTAAAGGTGGCCATGGAGAGTTTATGAGAAGAGATTTTCGATCAACAGCTGATTCTCACCGAATATAATTAAGCTTATTTATTATTCTCTCGAGATTTTCAGGTTCACGTGCTTACGATTTATTGATGGTTCCGAGTCTCGAAACCATCAAGGGGGAAGAAGAAGACACATTGAAAATCTCTAAACGGTACACTACTGATTTGCTGTTTAATTGTTTGGTGGTTGCAATTATTCATCATCATTATCCTATATGCATTCCCGGGACTTAATTGACTCTGGTGCATCTCCAGAAGAAGATATGTGCATTTCCGGGACTTAATTGACTCTGGTGTTACGATGTCAACTTCATGAATGGGATAAAGTGTCCACTTCAGTATTTGAGCTTCATAATTGGGATTGATTTACTTTCTTCAACTATGTGGGGGAAGAAATGTCTTGATTCTTTCTGGTATGCATAACTTGAACTCTCAGGGGGAAGAAAAATTCAGAAGAATTATTCAAGCGTGAGAAGAGAAGTTGTTGATCTACTTGGTGTGCCCCAAACTTTCAATCCCTCTTTGCAACGTTATCATGTTATATGATGGGATTTGCTTGTTAGATTCCGCTGTGCGCTTAATCATTCTAAGCTTTATTGAAAGCTTTGAAGTTGCTTACGAGGATTGTCGATTTAGGGGGAAGCTATTTAAAAAAGCTTCTACATCAAGTTTATGTGGCATGAATTAGGGGGAAGCTAATTCAGAAGCTTCTCCTTAACCAGAAGTGTATGGGTTACTTAGCTCGTGCCGTTACAGTATTTCTACTACAAGTTAAAGATGAGTTGTATTGAAGTCAAAGGCCTCAGAAGACATCATCAACATTGGACGCTTCATGAAAGCTCTTGTTCTTATCATTATGTACTTCTTAGGAAAAAATATTGTAAGGAATTCTACACGTCGTCCCATGGGGGAAGATTGATGGAAACTCACTTTATGTGACAACATTTAAGAATTCCCATTAGTTATCATAGTCACACACGTTTAGACTAGACTAGGTTCATGTATAGTTAAGCGTATCGTGTGTGACTATATATACCCATCCTTTGCTTCCAAGGAGGGGTGTTGCTTGTGTCCATTTTTCTCATTCAATACATTTTCTATTTCTTTCACACAACCTCTCTTCTCTCTCAACTTCATCCATGGCTTCCACCATCTACCACCACATTAGACCACCGGATCCGATTTAACATTTCTACATTTTCACAAGAATATTGCCCCCCGCGGCACTATTAAGTGAGTCTTGGTCATTTAGAGTTAAACCATTGTAAAACGTATTAATTTGATGCACTTTAGTGAAACCGTGTTGTGGACATTTTCTCAAAAGTTCTTTAAATCGATCCCAAGACTCACTAAACGTTTCCCCATATTGTTGTTCAAAGGTGATGATTTCATTTCTTAAAGAAGTGGTCCGTGATGGTGGGAAAAAATAGTTTATGAACTAGGTCTCTAAGTCAATCCATGATGTAATACTTTGGGGTGGTTCCTTATCAAGCCAAATCCGGGCTTGTCCCTCGAGGGAAAAAGGAAAGAGTTGTAGGCGAACGGCCTCTTGTGGCACCCCATTGTATTTGACGGTATTTGCTAATTGGATGAAACGTTTGATATGAGCGTGTTGGTCATCATTAGTACGGCCTAAAAATGGTGTAGCGGAAACCATTTAATAAAACCCGATTTAAGTTCAAAATGATTTGCTCCAATAGTCGGCACCACAATCGCGTCATCGTTTCCTTCAACGTAAGATTGTAGAATCTCAATCATTGGTCGATTATCCGTTGCCATCGTAATGTCGAAAGCTCGATTCTCGGGATCGGCTTGAATGACGGTCTTTTTGTTTTTCTTCTTCTTCTTTTTGGAAGAATTGGAAGAATTTGGTACACCACTCGGTATGTATGTACGCGCGCGAGTGCCCATACAATTAAAACCATGGAATGAGGTAGGTGACCTCGGTCGACTTTGAGAGGAAAAGGATTTTCCCTCTCGAGGAGCAACATTAAAAAGCTACAAAAATATATACTTAAATACTAATTGAGTTGGCAAACCAATAATCGGTCGTTCCTCTCAATATACGCACAAGCAAGCGGGGAAACGAGGTGGCCCAAAGCACTTAAAAACCTTTTTCCTTAGACGGCCTTTTATAGCGCGTCGCCATATACCCACCTTATAGTTTGTATATATCGAGTTCAAACGTCTTACTAGTATTTATCTATTTTGCCTTTTTATTTCGTTTAGGATGCGAATACAATTGTTAGGTGATGAAATCCCAACTAAGGCTTATTTGAAAAGTAGGTAAATTATTGTGCTACGTAATATACTATAGTAAAAGAAAAAATCTTTTTGTATTTATTTTAGAAATATATATATTCACAATAAAAATCGAAAGAAATCGAACTAAAAAAATAACACTAATACGTAATATTTTTGGTGTAATACTTTTAGGAAAAAGTATTACTTTTGGATTTTATTTAATTTTTTTGGTGCAAATCTTAGGAAAGAATTTGCTTTTGTGATTTTTTAATTTTTTTTTTAAGTTTTTTGATTTTTTTGTATTTTTTATTTTTGTGCAAGAAAATTAACGTTCAAAGAGAACGGATCCCAAAATCCAAACGTCTTCACGAAAAATCGTCAATCGTACGAGCAAAGCGGCAGCGGCGCCATTTATTAATGATTTTGTATGTATTTTCGTTCCACAAGTCGGCTCGAATTTGATTTCCAATTAACGTTAGACTTAATTTTGTTCTTGGTAAAACGTAATAAGGATATTTTAAACTAAAAGCTATTTAATATTAAAAACTAATTAAAAATTACCTAAACAATTTTAAAAACTATTTTAAACTAATTTTACTAAAAACTATTTTGAAATAAATCTAATTTAATTTTAATACTAATTTTAAACTAAAATAAACTTTTAAATGAAATCTATAAAAAACTATTTTAAAACAAAACTAAATTTTATGAAAACTAATTTTTATGAAAACTAATTTTAAAACTAAATTTAAAAACATAAAATAAAACTATTTTTTTTATCTTTTTATTTTTGTAAAACTGAATTTAAGAAAAACTAATTTAAATCTCTTTAATTTAAATTAAAATAAAACTTAACTATTGAATTAAAAAAAATTTAAAAAACTGCCAATGAGTAAAATCCTATATTAACTAAAGGTTGCAAAGTAATAATCAAAAATAGCACTAGATGAGATGGTTGGTGCGTTGGGCTTGTGAACGAGAGGTCCAGGGTTCAATTCCCACTAGTGACGAAATTTTGGTTATATTATTAATATTTTTAGAACTTTATTTTTTTGGACTGATTGTAACCAATCAGCAATATAGTAATATTACTAAAGCAGAATAGAGTAGTTACACTAAACCAACATAAAATGCAGAGAAGTTGATGAAAGTCTATAAGCATACAAAAAAAATTGGAAAAGCAGATAATAAGCTGAAACAAATTAAAATAAGCAAAATATCACTCAAGTAGAAAATAACAAAACTAGATTCAAACTAAATAAAAAAACAGTAAACAATTAAACAAACTTTCATCAATTTATAAACTACACAAATAAGCAGATTAAGCATAAGCAAAATTCGCATCCATGAAAACTTAACAAAAATAAAAACATAATCCGAAATAAACTTCTACAATAATCAAAACAATAACAGTACTAAGACAAGCAAAATTAGACAAGCTAATAAGCAATATCCAAACAGATTAACCAATCTAATATAAACCAAATCAAATTTAACTAAAACTTAAAAAAAAAAGAAAAGAGATGAGAACCTAGTTGACGAAACCTTTGAGCCATAGACGAGGCGCTGAGCCGTCTAGTCGAATCGAACACCTCCATCTTTCACCCAAACATCATCATCGACTTCGAACCCAATGAACCAATCAAACAGTAGCTATAATAATTTCCCAGTAGGGGAAATTACTTTTCCACTTTCTCTTTATTTATTTATTTATTTTTATATTATTATTATTATTTTTAATTAATCGAATAAACAGTAATCATAAAAAATTCGAACAGTGATATTTAAAAGCACTTTAAAGATGATAAAAATTGACAGAAATTAAATTGAGACAACAATTAAAAGAGATGAAAATAATTTAAACTAACTTTTTCATTAATTAATAATCAAAATTACATTAACTAGAAAATGAAGAAATACAAAATTAAACCTAATCTAATTTTACTGAAAATTAAAATAAAGAAAAGTGCTCCCTTCAAAATTACAGATATGAGGGTTTTTTATAGGGGAAACCCTGAAAACCCTTCTTCTTAGCTTCCAAAGTAAGCAAATAATCCAGGCCCTTCATTCCTTCATTCTTGTTTCTCTCTCTTGATCATCGGCTGAAAAACCCCCAATATCACACGGATCGCCACCTTGGCAGTAAATTGTGCTAGTTGTGTTTGTTGCAAGGTGATTTGGCAAATTTATATTGGTGGGATTGGGATAGTGATTTGGTTTAACCAATCAAATCAAGGATTTCAGCCACGTATGATTGAGGATGAGGACCACAGTGAGTGGATCTTCCGATTCTTAGGGGGATTTAAATGGTAAACGTGTGAATCACACGTTTATGTAAAAAGCCCTAATATTAGATGGTAATTTTTGATATGGGTGGATTAGGGTTTGATATGGTAGCTGTGTTTTTGGGAGAGGAAGGAGAAAAAACAGTAAATGAGTATTCCTTGTTTTTATCGAATGAGGTGGGTATAGGGTAAATGAATTTGTTTTATTAAATATGTGAGTGGGTGAGGTTGGTAAATAAAGACGTGTGAAGGAGTGTAAGGGGATAAAGTTGGTTTCACGTGTGGAGTAAAAAGGTTGGGATAAATACTAAAATAAAACGTTTATTTACAAAAGTGAAGTGGGGGTGGATAACGTGTGGGATACACGTGGGGATGAGAATTAACGTGAGGTGGGAGGGTTGTGGGTTACAGTTTAAAAGTGTGATGTGTGTTTGACCAAGGTATTAAAGTTGACCCAGGAAATAACTTACTTTTGTTTGTTTTAATCATGTATCCGTCCTATGTTTTTGTTCACAAATGGGCTTGGCCCAATAAAGCTAATTCCATCCGTTTGTTCATTTTTCAATCAAATGGGCTTTTGAAATGGGCTTTTGGTTAAATATGAAGTTTATATCCCATAAATGGGCCTTCAAAACCCATTTAGCTAATGTGGGACCCACGAAGCTCGTTTATCTTAAAAAGATTTAATCCGCTAAAAATTGAGCTTGATTTCGGCTTCCTTGATTGATTCTTCAAAAACGTGTCGGTTTAGCCGGTTTTCATGAACTAGGGCACACTTTTGGTCTTTTGACTTTGTCCTAATCTCTTTTTGGACTTTTCTTCAACATTTGACCGTGAATTCCCATCTTTTCTTTCCTTTTGATCTTTTGTACCTATTTTAACACAAAAACACAAAACACGCGTAATTCCGACTTTTACGACATTAAACACATGATTAGGTCTTGTTTTTTCCTTGATTTTAGTGGCAGAAGGATAAGTGTTTACACACTTATTAAATCCCTACACTTGACCATTGCAATGACCCCATGCAATGCATTATTTTAAAGCATAAAGTTAATTTTTCTCATAATTAATTCATCTCGGACTTTATTACAATTATTACTACTACTACGATGAAAAGAAAAAATTTAAAAGGAGACAAAAGTTTTAACAATTTATTTAACTTGGAAATTATTTGATGGAAGAAACTCGTAAAGAAATCTAAGACTTGAATTAGGGCTTTAGTGTCATGAATATTAATCACCCTTAAGTTTCACGTTCCCATACCAAGCTTAAAAACGAGATCATTGAAACTATAAGTTAGCACAACTAACACTTACTCATGTGGTTTAATTAATCACTTAGACCCCCGTATTCCTACGGTGTATCTCTTGTATTTTATTTTTGTCTTGAATGATCACGAGGATGCATTTTTGAATTATTTCGATAATTTATTAAGGCCGATAATAAAGTGGGACGATATAGTCAATAGTTAGCTAAAGGACAAAATCTTTTAAAACGGCTTCTCGAAACCTCATAAAGTTCATATCTTGGCATAACTCGTTTCACGATATGAGACCTTTCTCGGACCGATATTTGGCTTGTACTTCAAACTTCAAATCTTGAGAGCCGATCTTGAAATTATGGTCTTCTCTTCATTTTGGTATACATCTTCATTAGGAGTGAAAGATGCTTCAAACGTTGACCACGACTTCTTCATCTATCCTCTTCTTTATTTAGGATTTTGATATACAACGATCCGCCTCCTTTTCGGACTTGGATCTATTTATCCTCATACCTTGTTAGGGTCTTTTTGGATTGACTTCTCCATGATCTTTAGGGGAGTAATTGCTTCTCGTCGTGTGTCTTGATCCATCATATTGATTTGGATTAATGATCTTCACGTCATCTTTGGATCATTAGCAAAAACGTGAATCCTCATGCCTTGTGAGGGCCTTTTTGGACTCGGGAATCCTCATGCCTTGTTAGGGCCTTTTTGGATATGCCAATCTTCGCGTCCCGCTTCAATAAGTTATTCCTTGGCTATGAACTCTAATTAATACCGAGCAACTTTTGAACGATCTTGTGCTAGAAGCTAAGTAACTTTTCAAATCGTACAACCTTATTTATTGCAAATATATTTATTAACAAGCGATGGGAGAAAAAGCTCATAACTAACTCACATAAGTTAATGAAAGAATACCAAACTTATAATTAACTCTATCATCTCTCGTTCTCCACAATTTAAAATCTCAAGGAATGAGACTCGTGGATGCTTAGCCTAATAAACCAATTAAGGTCCATATGGTTAAGGATACTAGCTAGAGTAAACTTGGATAAGTAAACTCGGGTTGAGTCAAAGTATTCACGACGGGCCTAATATATCAAAGACATCTAAACTTGTTAAAACCATTTTATTTATTTATTTATTTTTGACTTTATTCTTGAAATGGAAAATATAAATAAGATGCGATGACAAAAGGAAAATAAATAAAAATACTACTAGGCCAAAATAGATCAAAAATCTGAAAAACGTTGAAAAATTTTTAAATTTTTCCGGTTAAAATGGGGTCAAATTCATGGAAAAGCCCACTAAAATTTCGATAGAAATCCCCCCTACACTTAATATAAACATTGTCCTCAATGTTTAAGCATGTGGGAGAATAAACTCCCCTACACTTAGGACATTGAGTACGTTGTTTAAATCGAGCTAAGGAAAGGACAACTAAAGTGATTACATTTATTCGTCTTATTTATATACAAGATTAAATCACAATAGCAAAAACTTATCGAAGGAGCCGGGTACACGGGAAACACGGGAACACGGGTCTCGTCAAGAGTACCAAAAGTGGATCATTAAGCACATGTCCCTGCACACAATATCACAACACAAACAACCTACTTCCCCCCTACACTTATAGGTGGAAATGGGTGAAGGTGAAAAAGTGTGAAAAGGATGGAAAAGGTAAAAATCTAACCTAGTTAAACGATGCTTGATTTTTCATCACGAGTCTCTAGCTCGACTCGATTTCCCAAATGTCATCATTCAAATGGGAAAATCATGGAAAACCGAGATTTCCAAGGGAGGAAAATCTCTCCATGATAAAGGGTGAAGTAAAGTCATAAAAGGCATACCCCATGAAAATCCACCCGGGTCAAACACATAATTTCCATCACAAAAGGAACTATACCCCGAGGTGGTACGCAAGTCAACGAAAAGTGGGGTATCCTTAGGCAAAAGTCTCTTACAAGGAAGGGTGTTATGGTGATAAGACAATGAAAGCACAAAGTCTCTATTCCGGGGTCAAACACCAGTTCCTTAATGGGAACATAGCAAGAGGTAGTGACATTTAAGCTCAAAACATCATCAAAATCCAAAGTGGGAAGGTCATCCTCTTCCAAACTCGATGTGAAAACATAAGTATCATCGGAGTCATAGGAAAACTCATCCTCATGAGGAAAATAGGTATTTAGAAAGATATCTAAATCCGCCTCAAATGGAATAACCTCTAAATTAGGTATGATCTCTAAGAGTAGAGGATCCTCCTCAATAGTCATGACTTCTAAAATTGGAGTATAAAAGTCAAAAGGAGTTTCCATAGAAGAATCACTCATAGGGATATGAGGCACATTAAGATCATGGGGTGGGTCATCAAAATTAATGAGATCACTTAAAGAAGTGCCATCATCGTAGGTATCAAAGATTGGGGTCTCATAAATGGGTGGGTCAAAGATGATAAAAATTGACAGAAATTAAATTGAGACAAGAATTAAAAGAGACGAAAATAATTTTAACTAACCTTTTCATTAATTAATAATCAAAATTACATTAACTAGAAAATGAAGAAATACGAAATTAAACCTAATCTAATTTTACTGAAAATTAAAATAAAGAAAAGTGCTCCCTTCAAAATTACATATATGAGGGTTTTTATAGGAGAAACCCTGAAAACCCTTCTTCTTAGCTTCCAAAGTAAGCAAATAATCCAGGCCCTTCATTCCTTCATTCTTCTTTCTCTCTCTTGATCATCGGCTGAAAAACCCCCAATATCACACGGATCGCCACCTTGGCAGTAAATTGTGCAAGTTGTGTTTGTTGCAAGGTAATGTGGCAAATTTATATTGGTGGGATTGGGATAGTGATTTGGTTTAACCAATCAAATCAAGGATTTCAGCCACGTATGATTGAGGATGAGGACCACAGTGAGTGGATCTTCCAATTCTTGGGGGGATTTAAATGGTAAACGTGTGAATCACACGTTTATGTAAAAAGCCCTAATTTTAGATGGTAATTTTTGATATGGGTGAATTAGGGTTTGATATGGTAGCTGTGTTTTTGGGAGAGGATGGAGAAAAAACAGTAAATGATCATTCTTTGTTTTTATCGAATGAGGTGGGTATGGGGTAAATGAATTTGTTTTATTAAATATGTGAGTGGGTGAGGTTGGTAAATAAAGACGTGTGAAGGAGTGTAAGGGGATAAAGTTGGTTTCACGTGTGGAGTAAAAAGGTTGGGATAAATACTAAAATAAAACGTTTATTTACAAAAGTGAAGTGGGGGTGGATAACTTGTGGGATACACGTGGGGATGAGAATTAACGTGAGGTGGGAGGGTTGTGGGTTACAGTTTAAAAGTGTGATGTGTGTTTGACCAAGGTATTAATGTTGACCCAGGAAATAACTTACTTTTGTTTGTTTTAATCATGTATCCGTCCTATGTTTTTGTTCGCAAATGGGCTTGGCCCAATAAAGCTAATTCCATCCGTTTGTTATTTTTCAAACAAATGGGCTTTTGAAATGGGCTTTTGCTTAAATATGAAGTTTATATACCATAAATGGGCCTTCAAAACCCATTTAGCTAATGTGGGACCCACGAAGCTCGATTATCTTAAAAAGATTTAATCCGCTAAAAATTGAGCTTGTTTTCGGCTTCCTTGATTGATTCTTCAAAAATGTGTCGGATTAGCCGGTTTTCGTGAACTAGGGCAAACTTTTGGTCTTTTGACTTTGTCTTCATCTCTTTTTGGAATTTTCTTCAACATTTGACCGTGAATTCCCGTGTTTTCTTTCCTTTTGATCTTTTGTACCTATTTTAACACAAAAACACAAAACCACGCGTAATTCCGACTTTTACGACCTTAAACACATGATTAGGTCTTGTTTTTTCCTTGATTTTAGTGGCAAAAGGATAAGTGTTTACACACTTATTAGAAATCAAGAGTGCGAAAAGAACGGAAGTCCAAGACCAATTCTGAAGATTTAGCGAAGAGAAAGTGAAAAGACGGAAGTTTACTAAAAGACAAAGAACTCAAGTCTAATTTATTGAAGAATTACAAGACGAGTTTAAAGAAATCCAGAGACAAAGTCATTAAAGTCGAAGCATTAAGAAGATTAAGGACTCAATGATGCAATTAAAGAAAGAAGAAAGAGGGGAGGAAGCTTCCTAAGCACCTCCCTAATCCTCCTATAAATAGTTTTCATTTTCATTCCATTTATTTTGTTGGCTAGAGTGACACTAGTTCTCCCATTTTCATTTCCTTGCACATTTAAATACATGTCATTTACTTAATTGTCAAATTTAAATACTTGTCTTGCACCTTAAATTCCTTTAATTTCAAGTAAGTTTCCTTTTAATTATTGTCAATCTTTACTTTTATTGTTTATCTCCCATCTTCTTTTCTTGTTAATCTTTTATCTTTATGTTTATTGTTTATGTTCATGTTATTGAGTTTTTATTGATTTGGTTAGAGTGGGTTTTGATTATTTTGATTATTATTGATAGTGTTTTTGATTTGGTTTGACTAGTATTTGTTATTAGATCATTTGTGATTAGTTTGATTTAATCTTGTGGTTGATTTTGATTAGTTTTGTCTAGATTCGTGTTTCTTTTTGTCCCGTGTTCTTGGTTTCTGTTTCCCAGGTAATATTCCGAATCAAAGGTTTCAAGCAGGTTGTTCCGAATCAAGAAGGTTGTTTGTTGGTTATTCCGGATCAGGGAGTTTATTCCGGATAAAGGAGTTAGCCTACAAATATTCTGAACCAAGCCACAACATTCCGGATCAGCTGTTTGTTCCGAATCAAACACCTTTATTCGGAATATCATATATTCCGAATCAAGGGTTCATTCGGAACATTCCGAACGAAGGGATTGAGGGATTATTCCGAGTGAAACAATATTCCGAATCAAGGGAGTTGATTCGGAATATTCTGAATCATGCTGTGTATTCCGAGTCCAGGTTGTTCATTCGGAACATATTCCGAATCAAGACTTTATTCCGTATCAGTGGAATATTCCGAATCAAGCTATTTATTCTGGATCAGCAACATTCCGGATCAGCAAATTCTTCCGAATCAAAGGTGTTCATTCGGAATAGTGAACATTCCGGATAAGTGACATATTCCGGATGAACCATTATTCCGAGTAAGAATTTTATTCTGGATCAAGGGTTTTGGTAAATATTCCGAGTGAAGAAGAATCATTCCGAACGAAGGTGACATTCCGGATGAGTGGTTATTCCGAACGAAGGATTATTCCGAATGAGTTGTTTTCAGGTTATTTTAAGTTACTGTTTTTAAGTTTTAATTTTTAATTTTCAAGCTTTACTTTTCCAGCCTTTTTCCTTAGTTGCAATTTAAGTTTACTTGCCTTAGATTTATTTTATCTTTACCTTAGTTTAAGTTTTAGTTGCGTTTTAAGTTTGCCTTAGATAGTTTTAAGTTTGCGTTATTTACTTTTAGTGCCCTTTAAATTTTCGTCACGCTTTTAATTTCCCGCATTTATTTTAAATTAGAGTTAGATTTATTCTACCTGCTCTTTACTTTAAAGTTTTTCACCTTTAATATACTACAACGACAAAACATTTGTTTCCACCAAAGACAGCTGAGTCGCATAGTTTACCAGGATCAATTCGATTAGACATACGACAAAGAACAATTTTTATAACTAAAACCTAGTTATCAAATGGCGTCGCTGCCGGCTCTTTTTGAAAAGATTAACGGTTTTCTGTGAGAGACGCGTTGTTTTTTGGGATCCGTTCATTTGTGAGCGTTATTTTCTTGCTTAAAATTTCAAAAATCCATAAAAATTAAAAAATTGTTAAAAATCAATAAAAATTAAAATATTTCAAAAATCCAAAAAGATTTTATTTTTATCTTTATAGTGTATATATATTCTCTTTCTGTTTGGTATTGTTTTCTTTTGCCTTTGTAGGTGTATGCGTACTAGATCTTCAAATTATCAAGAGCCCAAGACTCGTGAAGATTTAGCTATGGCAAGTATGAACAACAACAATAATCCACCGCACCTCAATAATAACAACAACAATGTTCTTCCACAGCCTGATCTTCGGACAATGGAGGAGCTTCGTCAACCTACCATGTTTGGACGAGGAGGACCGATTGCCCCGATGCAAATCACGGCTCCGGAGTTTTCGTTGAAGCATCACATGATCCAGCAAGTGCAAACTAATCCATTCCGCGGAATGCCTGATGATGATGCCAACAAACACCTCGACAAAATCATTACAATCACTCAAAGCATGAAGTTGCCCGGTGCCACAATGGATGTTCTTCGCCTTCAACTCTTTCCACATACTTTATCACACCACGCCGAGAAATGGTTTGATCGTCTCCTGAAGAATTTCATTCATACTTGGGATGACATGACTCAACGCTTTTTGTCGCGCTACTTTCCACCATCCATGGTCACGAGCCTTCGCAATCAAATCAGCGGTTTCATGCAAGAACCCGATGAATCTCTCTTTGATGCTTGGGAGGCAACCCATGCATCTATCTTTTAGCTATCTATAGCATAAGTGTAGGGGAGACCCGTTGGTGTTTGCTATTTCCTCTCCTCTCATATTCAGGGATTCGAGCGCTCAATGATCCACTCTTGATGATTTTTGACGACCCGTGATTCCGTGTTTCCGTCTTCCCGGTTCTATCCTAAACTCTTTTCGATTCACTATTTTATATTTCTCAATATTAAAATAGGAATCTCGAAGTTGTCCTTTCCTTAGCAAGATTTAAATAACATGCGCAATGTACTAAGTGTAGGGGAGTTTACACCCACATGCTTAAACATTGAAGACAATGTTTATATTAAGTGTAGGGGGAACTTTTATCGAAGTTAAGTGGTCTTTTTCTTGTATTTGTCCTCATTTTAACCGGAAAATCAATTTTTCGACATTTTTCAAATTTTTTGATCAATTTTGGCCTATTAGTTTTTCCCTTTGTATAATTATTTTCTTTCTTTACTAGAATAAGTTTTAATAAAGTGGTTTTATTTTTCAAACATTGTGAATCTTTTGACTCAACCCGAGTTTACTTATCTAAGTTTACTCTAGCTAGTATCCTTAACGTGTTTAAGTCAAGTTTTGCTAGGATTTTATATAGGGAGCTATAAAACGCGAAAGTCTTAACTCTCACGGGTTAAGAACAAGAACTTTTCGCAAGTTCCTATAATTGATCCTAGAGAGTTGTTTATCAAGGGAACTTTAAAATGCGATTTCTAAACTTGAAAAAGTCTAAGAGTTTGCAAGATCCTATAGATGACTCGAAAACCCAAAACTTTGACTTAATAGGCTAAGCATCCACGAGTCTCATTCCTTAAGATTTTAAACTGTGGAGAACGAGAGATGATAGATTCAATTATAAGTTTGGTATTATTTCGTGAATTTATGTGAGTTAATTATAAGCCTATTCTCCCACCGCTTGCTAATAAATTTATCTGCAATAAATAAGGTTGTACGATTTGAGAAGTTACTTAGCTTCTAGCCTAAGATCGTTTAAAAGTTGCTCGGTATGGATTAGAGTTCATAGCCACGGCATAACTTATTGAAGCGGGATGCGAAGATTGGCGAGTCCAAAAGGGTCCTTACAAGACATGAGGGCTACATTTTGTTGCTAAAGATCCAAAAGTGATGTGAAGAATCATTTATCGAAAATCAATATGAAGGATCGAGACACACGACGAAAAGCAAATACTCCCCAAAAGATCATGGAGAAGTCTATCCAAAGAGGCCCTAACAAGGTATGAGGATAAATATATCCAAGTCCAAAAAGGAGGCGGATCATTGTATATCAAAGTCCAAAATAAAGATTGGAGAAAAATAAAGAAGTCGTGGTCCAAGTATGAAGAATCTCTCAAAATTTCAAGTGAAGAAATTCCTATTATGAAGAGAAGACCATTATTTCATGAACGTCTCTCAAGATTTGAAGTATGAAGTCGCTGCCAAATATCGGTCCGAGAGAGGTCTCAAATCGCGAAGCAGGTTATGCCAAGATATGAACTTTATGAGGTCCCGAGAAGCAGTTTTAAAAGATTTTGTCCTTTAGCTAACTATTGATTAAATCGTCCCACTTTATTTTCAGCCTAAATTACTATCGAAATAAGTCAACAATGCATCCTCGTGATCATTCAAGACAACAATAAAATATAAGAGATACACCTAGGAATAAGGGAGTCTAAGTAAGTAATTGGCCCACATTAGTTCGTGTTAGTTTGCTAACTTATAATAACAATGATCTCATTTTTAAGCTTGGTTTGGAGAAAGTGAAAACTTGAGGATGATGATCATTCATGACATTTCCAAAACCCTAAGGTATGTTTTTTATTTCTTTCTTTACTTTGAATGTTTATAGTTTTCTATCTCTTTAATAAAGGCCAATGTGGATTGATTATGATGAAAAGTGTAAACGTGCTTTGTAACTAATGCATTGCATGAGGACATTGCAATGGTCAAGTGTAGGGGATTTGATAGGTGTGTAAACACCCATCCTTTTTACCACTTAACTACAATAATAACCGAGCCAAAACGTGTATTTTATGTCGTAAATGTCGGAATTATGCGTGGTTTGTGTTTTTGTTGTGATTTAGGACGAAAATGTGAAAAGGGGAGAAAACACGGGCATTCACGGGCTTTTATCAAAGAAAAAGACAAAAGACGAAGTCAAGAAATCAAGAGTGCGAAAAGAATGGAAGTCCAAGACCAATTCTAAAGATTTATCAAAGAAAAAGTCAAAAGACGGAAGTTTACTAAAAGCCGAAGAACTCAAGTCTAATTTATTGAAGAATTACAAGACGAGTTTAAAGAAATCCCGAGACAAAGTCATTAAAGTCGAAGCACTAAGAAGATTAAGGACTTAATGATGCAATTAAAGAAAGAAGAAAGAGGGGAGGAAGCTTCCTAAGCACCTCCCTAATCCTCCTATAAATAGTTTTCATTTTCATTCCATTTGTTTTGTTGGCTAGAGTGACACAAGTTCTCCCATTTTCATTTCTTTGCACATTTAAATACATGTCATTTACTTAATTGTCAAATTTAAATACTTGTCTTGCACCTTAAATTCCTTTAATTTCAAGTAAGTTTCCTTTTAATTATTGTCAATCTTTACTTTTATTGTTTATCTCCCATCTTCCTTTCTTGTTAATCTTTAATCTTTATGTTTATTGTTTATGTTCATGTTATTGAGTTTTTATTGATTTGATTAGAGTGGGTTTTGATTATTTTGATTATTATTGATAGTGTCTTTGATTTGGTTTGACTATTATTTGTTATTAGATCATTTGTGATTAGTTTGATTTAATCTTGTGGTTGATTTTGATTAGTTTTGTCTAGATTCGTGTTTCTTTTTATCCCGTGTTCTTCGTTTCTGTTTCCTAGGTAATATTCCGAATCAAAGGTTTCAAGCAGGTTGTTCCGAATCAAGAAGGTTGTTTGTTGGTTATTCCGGATCAGGGAGTTTATTTCGGATAAAGGAGTTAGCCTACAAATATTCCGAACCAAGCAACAACATTCCGGATCAGCTGTTTGTTCCGAATCAAACACCTTTATTCGGAATATCATATATTCCGAATCAAGGGTTCATTCGGAACATTCCGAATGAAGGGATTGAGGGATTATTCCGAGTGAAACAGTATTCCGAATAAAGGGAGTTGATTCGGAATATTCCGAATCAAGCTGTGTATTCCGAGTCAAGGTTGTTCATTCGGAACATATTCGGAATCAAGACTTTATTACGGATCAGTGGAATATTCCGAATCAAGCTATTTATTCCGGATCAGCAACATTCCGGATCAACAAATTCTTCCGAATCAAAGGTGTTCATTCGGAATAGTGAACATTCGGGATAAGTGACATATTCCGGATAAACCATTATTCCGAGTGAGCATTTTATTCCGGATCAAGGGTTTTGGTAAATATTCCGAGTGAAGAAGAATCATTCCGAACGAAGGTGACATTCCGGATGAGTGATTATTCCGAACGAAGGATTATTCCGAATGAGTTGTTTTCAGGTTATTTTAAGTTACTGTTTTTAAGTTTTAATTTTTAATTTTTAAGCTTTACTTTTCCCGCCTTTTTCCTTAGTTGCACTTTAAGTTTACTTGCCTTAGATTTATTTTAGCTTTGCCTTAGTTTAAGTTTTAGTTGCGTTTTAAGTTTGCCTTAGATAGTTTTAAGTTTCGTTATTTACTTTTAGTGCCCTTTAAATTTTCGTCACGCTTTTAATTTCCCGCTTTTATTTTAAATTAGAGTTAGATTTATTCTACCTGCTCTTTACTTTAAAGTTTTGCACCTCTAATATACTACAACGACAAAACATTTGTTTCCACCAAAGACAGCTGAGTCGCATAGTTAACCAGGATCAATTCGATTAGACATACGACAAAGAACAATTTTTATAACTAAAACCTAGTTATCAGGTGTCATGAGATACTTATGGCATATAAACGGGGTTAAGTTGTAGGAGAAGGTTAGATGTCCATCATTGATTGATGAGCCATTTTGGTATGTGGTTCATGTCGTGATTATATACGTTTGTGTGTTTAGATTTTGCTAGAGTGCGGGTACTTGGAGAAGCTTGTTCAGGTGAGTTTCATAGTCCCATGTTTTTATGAGCTATAAATGATTTGACTTCCAGATGGGATGGAAGAGACACTGTATGGTTTTGTAAATAATGTTGTGAATGTTTTTATGGTTTGTGATGGACTTGTGTGTACACTTATGTGATTAACTGCTATGTGATTCTTGATTGTTATTGTGGTTTGACTTGGTACCAAGGGGATGTGGACAAGGCGGGGCCTTGGGATTGGTTCATAGGTGTATGGGCGCCTATGGGACCATAGTTATTGATAAGGCTGGGAGCCTTGGAAATTGTGGTTACTGGTAAGTCTTGGTACCTTGGAATTGTGATTGTATGGTTAATTTTGAATGGTAGTTGTTAATGCATAATTGTAACACATTGTCCATATGTTCTTTTATTGATGGTTGTTATTCACAGCTTATAACTATTTTGGGATTGGAATCTAAACCTATGACTCTCACCAACTTTATGTTGACGTGTTTTATTGTCTCTTTCAGGTGAGAATGTGGTTAAGCGTGAGAATAGGAGTGGCTAGCTGGGAGGCTTAGGATTGCATTTGGAGGAACCCCTTTCCTCTTGGTCTTTATTTAGGTTTGAATAAGTGATACTTTGTGGATACCTATATGTTTGTTATTTGTTAATTGTATGTCTTTGGTAAGAGGTAGGCATGTTACCTACTTACCTAGACGCCTACATTGTTTGAGATATCTTCATGACATTGTGTCACCATTTATGATATTTCCATTTCATTTAGTTATCTCTATAGACACGCTATTGTTGCGATGATATCCATGCGCCGCGCCCCATATTCCGCCATGATGGGGTGTGACAGTTAATAACTAATCTTAATTAGTTATTTAAATTGGGTGGTTAACACATTTTAAAAAAAACAAGATCAAACCCTCACTATTCATACGAAGAACAAAATTGGGCTTTTGTTAATCACTTGCTATTAAATCCTAATCACCTCCAGAATATTGATTAAGGGCTAACTAATCATAAACTCACCCTTAAACCCCCATCACCATCACCTCACATGTCTCTACCACCCTCCCCTGCCCTACTATTCACTCCTAAACAAAAAGCTTGCAGAGAATCAACGACCCAAGCCTTTGCTTACATCCTAAGCTTGTATTGGACATCCAAGATCACCTTTTCACCACTGGCATCTCAACAAAACGCCAAGAAGTCAAAATTCAGTCAAGTATATTCAAAGTTCAAGGGGAAATTTTGAAGACCACCACTTAGGGTTTTTAGTTTTTCAGCTTGATAGGACTCTTGTAAGGCTCTATATAAAGCCCCTATCTCACAACATTTAGGCTTGCTCTTGGTTTTTCTTTGGTCACTTTTCTGTAAATCCTATTATCAAGTGAATGAAATAGTGTTTGAATTTGTTGATGAAATCAAAGTGTCAATCCTTTTATTTACTTGTTATTGATATGAGTTTGTGTTTATGAAGTTCCAAAGTTTGGTTTAAAGTTTTATGCAAGTGTTTCAAAATTTTCCAAAAATCTGATTTTTTTTTTCCTAAGTCTTAGTTCAAACACTTGAACTTTTTAGATCAAAGATTGATCATATTACGCTGATGAGAAGATTATCAAGGTACGGTGAGATATTGGTTTAGGAAAAATCAAGGAGTGGGGAACAAGCTTGGAAGAGATCATTTTCATTTTCATTTTTTTATAATCTGTTGTTCTAACCTTGTTGATCTTAGCAGATTTTGGGAAGCTTGTGTCTTGTTTAGCTAGACACATAAGCTCAAACAATTCGTGAGTATGGATGTGCATTCATGAGGTTTGCTTCTTTTTGTCCAAAAATCTGTCAAGATGTTGGTTCTAAGTGTTTTGGTTAACTACTATTGTATGTGGTGTTCTTGTGGCTTAAATCTTGTTCTAAGTGCATAATAATGTTGTTATGATGGATATCTAAGCTTGGTATGACCTGAAAATGTTTTTACTTTGCAAAATTTTGATTTTCAAAAGTTAAAAGGGTGTTTCGGACTACTGATTTATGGTTTTCATGTTAGATTAAGTTAGTGTTAAAGGTTTGTTTGAGTTGGTATCTAATATTTGAGTGGTTTTATGCTTATATCTGCTTACTTGGTGGTTTGAATCATTGAATCTGAAAATCTTCCATAACTAGCTTGTTTTAGGGTCTTGTGATCTGAAAATTTGGGAACACCTAGAGTGTATGCTAATTTAGGGTTAACAAGGTTAAAAACAAAGTTATTGTAACCTGATTGATAGATTTGAGGGTTTAAATTTGGATATGTGGTCAAGTAGTTCAACAAAGTCATTTTGTGTTCATCATTGTTCACTAGTAATATTAATTAGTCCTATAATCAGTTCAAATCTTGTAACCAGTGCATGAAATGAGTTGATTTGTGTTTAATTAAGTCTTATTGAGTTGTTGTATGCTTTTGGTGTACTATGGTAAGCTTATTATTGCTTAATCTGCTTATTTCATCAAAACTGCTTATTGTTCATGTCTGTGCTAGGTCTGAGAACATTTTGAATTAACTCTATCATTTGGCTTGGTGATTTTGTGATTTGTTGCTTGTTTGTGACTCCTTACAACCCACTGGCTGTAAGGGTGCCTTGATTGTCCAAAGAAACCTACTAAAACTCACTAAAAACACCAAGTCAAAAAGTCAAAGCAGTGGGAACCCTTTCCCACTGCTGCTAGCCACTGCTAGTGTATTTTGGTTATCAGCTTATCAATAAGCTATTCTAGCTTATTTAGACGTGCAACAACTTTGTTTTGGTAATCAATCTTCCTTATTTGACCCATTTGACTATTCTGGAGCATTTGAGACTTTGACTTTTAGGTTTGACTAGAAAACAAACTTAGTTTACTTTTTACCAAACAACTTATTGCTTATTCCAACTTATTCAGTGTGCTTATTTGAAATCTTTTTTATTATTAATCTTATTTAAGTGATTTAAAACATTTTGCAAAAAGAATCAGCTCTTGAATCAGCCTAGAACTCGAAAACGACTATTTTGTCGTTTTGTGTAGAGAGCTTTTCAGGCTTATTTCTTGAGCTTTTTCAAAATTTCTTTTTACAAACAGATTTATAATCTTATAAGAAGGATGTGTGTCAAGTTTTAGCTTATGGCATTAGCTTATGGTTTAATGGGCCAAAAGCCGATTAAGAATAAGTTGTTTGCTTATTAAGCTGTGATAAACACTGATTCAGCTTCTGGGCCATTATTAAAATCAAATTTTAAGCTAGACTGGAAGTTTTCGGCCATTTTTGTGAATATTTTTCTTATTGGGCCTTAACAAGCCCATTAAGCATTCTGTTTGGACGTTTGGCCCATTTGGAGGCCCATTAGGGGTATTTAGGTAATTTCACTTTCATTTTCTGTTTATTTACGTTAAAATAAACTAGTTTGCAAGTTTTTAGAAATTTTTTATAATTTTTGAATTTTTTATTATTATTTTATTATTAAAAATTATTTTTAGAGTTAAATTAATATTTTTGCAACTTTTTCATTTTTATTAGGTTAAATACATTAAGTTAGGATTTTTAAAATTTTTAGATTAATTTTCTCATCATTTAATTAATTTTTAGGATTATTTTAATTTATTAATAGTTTTTAATCATTTTTAAATAGTTTTAATTAGTTTTAAATTTTTCAAAAATAGTTTTTAGTTTAATTAAGTTATTTTAGGGTTTACAAATTGAAAAATCTTATTTTATGCTTTTTATTAATTAAATTGATTTTTAGGGATTTAATTAGCATTTAAAAATTATTATTAATTAAATGAAAGGTTTGAGTAATTTTTGATTTTTTGAAAACTCTAATTCATTTTTTAGGATTTATTGTAATTTTCTAGGAATTTTTAGGGTAATTTTTAAATTTCATCACGTTTTACGGTTTTACGTTTACATCATTCCTCGTAGTTTAATTTAGAATCGTAACCGTCATCACTTTCTTTCTCATTTACTTTCTTAATATTAATAAACATTTAATCAAGTCTTAACATACAACACACTAGCCTCCTTGAGAACGAACTCACCTTGGGGTCATTTGTGCATGGTTTTCCTAAACGGTCGTACTTAATACTTACCCTAATTACGCTCTTTGTTTTTCCAAAAGCAAGAGTAGTAAAAATACCACTATCAGTTTTTGACGCCGCTGCCGGGGAGGCGTGTTGTGTTTTGATTTCAACAAATTTTGTTTTGATATTAAACATAAATAGTAATTGTGTGTTTTAGAACTCTAAGCACACGTATTATCGGTTTTCGTTTTTTTTTGTGAAATATTATTACTATATTGTATAAGTATCACAATAAATTCACAAGTGCTCCAAAAGTGGGAAAACACAACCTTGATTGGGATTTCATCACTCAATCATTGTATTCGAATCTCAAACAAAGAAAAAAGGCAAAATAGATAAATACTATCGTGAAGCTTGATTTTGATAAACACAAACTATAAGGTGGGTATAAGGCGGTTGTATTTCACGACCTAAAGGAAAAAAGGCTCTTAAGTGCTTCGCACAGCCTTGTTTCCTCCGCTTGCTTCTGCCTGTTTTGATAAAAAGGGCTAATCGAGGGTTTGCCACCCAAAGTATTATCTACGTATCTATATATTTTCTTGGTTCAAAAGATTAAACCCTCTTGAACGTTTTTGGTGTTCCACCAACGTTCTAAAGTCATCGAAGGCGTTCACTTCATGTGATCTTTTTCATTCCTTGAGGCTCCTTTAATCGAGAGATTTTATTTGAGGAGAGATTTGTAGATTTGTGTCTACGTAATACATCACAAAAATCCAAAAAAAGTAAAAAACAATCAAAAGCACAAAAAAAATTGAAAAAGTAAAAACACCCAAAAGAATCTTCTTTGCTCATCCCCACGTTGTACGTGATGTTTATGCAAACTCGTAACCAAGCAAGACATGCACGTACACGTAGAAACCGAAAGGAAGGAACACCTTCTAGTGAAGAATCTCCTATTGACGAACCCATCGTAGAACAAGAGGCAACCATGGCTAATCGTACTATGATGGAGTTACTTCAAGCACCCACCGAGGGTTATGGAGAGGCTATTGTGATTCCCGCTATCCTTGCGGAGAATTTTGAAGTTAAGACGGGTTTGTTGTCCATGATCCAAAACAAAAAATTTCGTGGTGAGGAAAAGGACAACCCTCATACCCACATTCGCCAATTCAATCGTCTTACCGCAACTTGCAAGTTTAAGGACGTCTCAAACGACTCGATTAAGATGATACTTTTTCTGTATTCCTTAGCGGGGCCCGCTACAATTTGGTTAGAGAAAGAGCCACCCAATTCTATATTGATGTGGAACGATCTCGTTTCAAAGTTCGTGAACCAATTTTTTCCGCCCTCTAAGACTACGCACTTGAAAAAAGAGATTTCAAAATTTTCACAAGAACATAATGAGAGTTTTTCAACGGCTTCGAATAGGTTTAAGGAAATGTTACATGAGTGTCCTCATCACGGTTTTTCCAACTTACATCAAATCGACACGTTTTACAATGGCTTGAACGATCATGAGCGAGATTATCTCAATGCCGCCGTGGGTGGTAATTTTTTTGTGTAAAACCGTCGATGAAGCGTTGTTGATTATTCAGAATAGGTCTAAGGTCTATAGCCCTCGTAGCACATCGAGTGTTCACAAGGCTTCGTCTCCGCCTTCATTGTCACATACCATCGATGCTTGCCAAATTGAGGCTAATTTGAAAAACAAAATCTTTGATAAGCTTAAGGGATTGTTAATTGAGTTTAAAGTTGGTGAACAACCCACTCCCTCTACGGCTAATGCGATTGAGGTTTCTTGTATGTATTGTGGTGGAGGTCATGATTTCTCCGACTGTATTACCAATGGTGGTAACCCTTCGAGTGCCTACGCGGCCACGGGAACTTATGACCAAAACGGTCAAGTTACCCGCTCTAATCAACTGACTCCACCGGGTTTTCCACCAAATCAAAACGCTAAAAATTATCGAAACAATCAAAGTGGATACCAAGGTAATCAAAGAAACAATTATAAGTGTAACAACTATGGGAATCAAGGGGCTAATAATCAAGTGCAAAACAAAAATCAAAACCGTGATTTTCAAAACAACAATAACAAAGGTTTGCAAAACATGAAAGATCTTCCAAATGAATTTGTTGATTATGCAAACGGTAATGATGCTAGGTTTGATAATATACAAAGGGATATCATTAGCCTAAGATCCGAGTTTAAAAATGATTTGAAAAATGAGTTAAAAAATGAGATTGCAAATGAACTTAAAAATCATACAAACAAAATGGAGAGTAACGTGCAAAGGTTACAACAAAACCAACAAAAAATGGAGCAAGGCCAACATGAGATTAAACAAGAGATGCTTAAGGCGGATAAAAGGAAATCTATGTTTGAGGATAGAATATCAAGCATGTTTGAGACTATAATGTGTAAACCGTCTTCTTCAAGTGGTCTTCCTAGTAACACCGTGTCTAATCCTAAGGGAGAGATGAAAGTGACTACCATACGTAGTGGTAAGACCTTTAAGGAACCGACTCCTCAATCAATTGCTCCTACGGAAGAGGGAAATAGAGGAAGAACCCGAGGTTGTGGTTGAAGAGGAGCATATCCCAATCCCACGAAGTACCGCTCAAACCACACCTATAGTTGACTCATTACCATCATTAGAACCCAAGATTCCAAAGGCTATGCCTATGCCCCAACCCACACCACCCTTGCCTTACCCATCGAGACTTCGCAAGGAGAAATTGCAAGAACGAGAAAACTACCAATTTGAGCTTTTCATTAAGATGTTTCGTGATATGCATTTCAACATAAGTTTTTCCGACGCTTTAATCATGATTCCTCGATTTTCTGCCAACTTTAAGAGTATGTTAAACAACAAGGAGAAATTGAAAAAATTGTCTAGTTGTTCATCGGTTTATCTTAACCGTATACCTCAAAAAGTCGGTGATCCCGGTAAATTTTTAATTCCCGTTGGTATTCAAGATATGGAAGAATGCTACGCCTTGGCCTATCTTGGTGCTAGTATTAATTTGATGCCTCTTGCAATCTTCAAGTCGCTCAATCTTCCTAATCTTACTCCTTCGTTAATGTCTATCGAAATGGCTGATCATTCTACGATTCCCGCATGTGGATTGGCCAAATACGTTTTTGTGAAGGTGGGAAAGTTCTATTATCTGGTAGACTTTATCGTAGTCGATATTCCCTCGGATCGTCAAGTTTCGCTTATTTTAGGTCGTTCGTTTTTTGATACGTCAATGGCGTTGATTGATGTGCATGCTAGGAAAATCACCTTACGTTTCAACGACGAGGAACTTGTATAAACGCAACTTAAAACTCTTAACTTTCTCATGTTTATTCCATCATGACTATAAACCATATTGATATGATCGATGTCGTTTGCGAGGAATTTTCACAATAATTTTTAGGTTTTGGTGATGAGGAAAATAGTGGAAATCTCACTTGTGGAAACCTTGGTTTCCGGATCTTAGAAGCTACTAGGAATGCATCACGTTTATATGATTATACAATCAAAGCGGAATTACAACATGACACATTAACAAGGTGTTTAGGCACAATAACATGAATTAAAACAAATGGGATTGCTCATTATATTAATAACAAACAATCACTAGACGTGTATACATTGAATCCCACGTCTAGTCGACACACGCTTTAGGTTTACATTGTGAATATGAATTGATAATTAAAACCTAAGACCCTTGGTTCCTTTTATAGTGTAAGGATTAGGGTTTACAAGAGATAATAACAAATAAACAAGTAAACCTTCTATTTAAATAAACTTATGCAGAATATATCTTTCATGTTTATCTAAATAAAAGCTTTCATAAGCTTCTTGTCTACATTTCTATCAACTCTTGAATTGCATGTGACAATGCTTGGATTGCACACGACAACTCCTGAGCCAACAACGCTTGGTTAGTTCTTGGCAACGCCTAAATTGCTCTTGACAACGCTTAGACAATATCTTCATGTTTTCTTCGTTTTTGAGTTTCTGCCACATCAACTTTTTGACCCAACAATCTTCCCCTAGTTGATGATGGCAAAACTCTATGTGTATCTCTTGTAAGTTTTTCATGATCTTCAAATTGCTTCCCCTCAAGTGTAGCATATATTTCTTCCCCTTTTTGTCACATCAACATGAAAGTAAACAATGTATGCAATTTCTAAAGATTCTCCAAATGTAGGCTCTGTGTAATAATCTTGAAGAAAAATAGATAAAGTATTCTTGATGTAGAAGTAGAATAACCCAACCTCGTGTTCCATGTCTTGTACTATCCACATGATGAAGAACTTATACCTATAGCAAATTATAAGTAGACCTCGATCCCTTGTCAATATTCTCATCCTTTGTGATACACTGAGCACGATAATGTAACTCCTTCAAGTGTTATGACAAGCCTTCATCACCAACCATGTAAAGCACGAACAAGTTACCTTAAAAGTCAATGACTGGGAGTTCACGACTTTAAGATATGATAGAACATAAACTCGCGAAAATCTTCTTCAATTATCAAACTTACCATAAGAATTCTTCCCCTCAAGCCAACACTTCTTCATGACGAATCTTTATGAAATAATATATCATATGTAAAAGTTACATACGGATAACTCTTTTACAAGGCTAACCCGATTACATACTTTAAATATCCATCAAATTCCCACGAATAGTTGCTAACTCGCTTTAAGATCATTAATTCCTTTTAAAAATATCCAAGCCATAAATATCAACATGATATTCTAAATAAAACGGAGATTCCATGTACCTTCGTGTGTAATTTCTTCCTTTTTGTGTGCTCAAAACGTACCAATTTTCTCAAACAACAGCA
Source organism: Glebionis coronaria (assembly GCA_025667525.1). NCBI lineage: Eukaryota > Viridiplantae > Streptophyta > Magnoliopsida > Asterales > Asteraceae > Glebionis > Glebionis coronaria. The sequence continues at coordinate 57,412,266 of CM046875.1, read as the reverse complement.
ATCATTGTGTTATCCAACATCATCCTTTATCTAACATCTTTGGCAGTTGTATTGTCCGATATCGGACAATACCTATCAGCGCTTGGATTAACATATATCAGACAACACTGTCAACCTGTCAGCGTTGACTTATTATGTCAGCGTCAAAATACTTCCTGTCAGCGTCAATATCTTCCTGTCAGCGTCTCTTTATGCTGACTTCATTTAGGGCAACAATTCATATCCAAAAACTTTCATTCCTCTTTGGTATCTCTTTGAAGCCCACGTTTTCTTTTAAAACCCATGCTGACTTCTCCTTTTCTCACGTCATTGAGATTTAATACTCTCAGATCTTGCAATTTTGACTCTTTTCTTGTTGAAATCTTCAAACTATCAGTGCCATATTTAACATATACTCCCTACAAAGTAGGGCTCTTTCTGTTTCACATGAATAACCCACGTTTGAGAGAAATTTGAAACAGATCCCACAAATCATGGAAGTAATAATCTTACCATTAAATATCACACGCCTTTTTTTAATCCTTGTGAAAGTTAGACTTTAACCATGCTACGTCCAAATCACAAACAGCCATATCATGTCATCATCTTCCTTTGATACAATATTAATGATTTCATAAATATACCAACCTGCTGCTCTTACACGAAGAATAGATCTAGAGTTTATAAAAACCCTAAAACGTAATATGAACTTACATCAGCAGCCTGGTGTTTGATCCTTGCTCTAATAACCAAGAATATAATCACCATCATTAATACTGACCGATCACAACAGGGCTGCTACTATGTTTCAAGAGATGAGTCTAGGGTTTATGTGAACCCTAAAAAAAATCAACATAGAAACGAGGATCAGTGATCATACTAGGGTTCATCATGGATTCATGAATCCACTCACCAAAGCTAGTATGATCTATCACGAATGACAGCAACATGTCTCCCTTTTCTGTAGAAGAATGATCTAGGGTTTGGAGAAACCCTAAATCATGATTTTATGCAAATTTGAAAAACATCTCTACAGCCAACTTCGACTCTTAATAACGTTTGATTGGGGATAAAACTCGACAGTCCCTCCGGTGGATGTTTAGATATATGTATGTAGAACACACATATAAAATTTCGTGACGATCCAACGGTTCAATCGAAAGTTATGACCTTCTGAATACTGCTGTGCACACAAAAACGTCCAGAAAAACCCTAGACAGATTTTTCTTTTCTTCACCATACACGAACACCTTGTTGGTCCTAGCATTGCGAGCCACGAGGCTCTGATACCAATTGTGTAAACCTTGGTTTCCGGATCTTTGAAGCTACTAGGAATGCATCACGTTCATATGATTATAGAATCAAAGCGGAATTAGAACATGACACATTAACAAGGTGTTTAGGCACAATAACATGAATTAAAACAAATGGGATTGTTCATTATATTAATAACAAAAAATCCCTAGATGTGTATACATTGAATCCCGCGTCTAGTCGACACACGCTTTACGTTTACATTGTGAGTATGAATTGATAATTAAAACCTAAGACCCTTGGTGCCTTTTATAGTGTAAGAATTAGGGTTTACAAGAGATAATAACAAATAAACAAGTAAATCTTCTATTTAAATAAACTTATGCATAATATATCTTGCATGTTTATCTAAATAGAAGCTTCCATAAGCTTCTTGTCTACGTTTCTATCAACTCTTGAATTGCATGTGACAATGCTTGGATTGCACACGACAACTCTTGAGCCAACAACGCTTGGTTAGTTCTTGTCAACGCCTAAATTGCTCTTGACAACACTTAGACAATATCTTCATGTTTTCTTCGTTTTTGAGTTTCTGCCACATCAACTTTTTGACCCAACATCACTATGCTCGATCCTATTCTTGATAACCCGACACCATCCTTCACTCTATTTGAAGGAGGTGGTTTTACGTTGGAAGAATTTGATGTTCCTCGAACTTGTAATGAAGACCTCGATAATGATGAGGACTTTTCGATTATCAAGGATTTTCTCAACGATTTCCCATTTCCTCCGCCGATGGAGGTTATGAGTATCGAACCCAAATCTTCAATCGAGGAACCACCAATCCTCGAATTGAAAGATCTTCCTCCTTGATGACGTATAGTGGCTGCGCTTACTATTCGCATAGTTTTCCCATCATCTTTTTGCTAAAAGTAGCCCACCACGAGGATGTCCTAGCAGCAAGCCATACGCTTTTATTTGGTAAGCATGACATATGAATGAGTCTAGCATAACATGGTCAGGAACCATATCATACTAGACTGGGGAACATGTCGACGTATAGTCGGTATAAGCTCGATCTAACATGCGCGCGACCTAGGAGGCCCGCGACCCAATAGGCCCGTGTCCCATACACCTTACTTATCTTTCAAGGAACCCTAGTCCTATATAAACAGGGGTAGGGGGCTCCTTCTAGATGATCAGGTTATCTCCTCTAAACACACCCCTTTTCAACATATCATCACGATACTAACTTGACCGTCAGAGGTGGACCCCGGCGCTCTAGCCTCGGGTCCACGTCTAACCGGTTCTTCTATTGTTTGCAGCATCACTCAGGACCGGGAAGCACGGCGAGCGGCCCAGGAGAGTCGTTTAACTGGACCAACCAAACTATACTCCAACAAGTTGGCGCCATCCGTGGGACCCCAACTAAATATGTTTCGTGTTCTCACAATACTGAAAGATCGATTTCAAAAGATCGATAATCATAAAAAGCTTTCTGTTTTTTTATTAACCGCATTATGTGTTGCTTTGTAGTAGTATGTGTTTCTATATACTACCCATGCGCATATGTTTGTTGCTTATAAATTGATGCGCCTCGCTTTGTTGTCTAAAATAATTGTACCATCTAACGCTTTAGAAGCATGGTACATAAATGATTTTTTTCACTAGTCGCATTATGTCTAGCATGTGGGTCTAATTAACAAAACATTATATTAACGAATGTGTGCATGGGAATATAAAGCTGCACAAATATTTTCATATCCATCATGATAGGGTACCGGGTAAGGGTTGTACTCTTTTTTTCTTTTTGGGGTTTTTCTCAAAAAGGTTTTTTAAGGAGGCAGCCTTATCTGGATCCTTTAATTCCATTATGCTGATGCTGGTGTTCTGGGGTGGTCGCCTGGTTCCAAGATTTCTTCTTATTGGAGTTTGCTAATGCTGTTTTTTACACTAGTTTTCGATTTGTAATGTTAGCTTAGTGTTGCCGTGTTTATGGCCTGTCATAAGCACTTGTTGATCAAGCTCTTGGCTTGAGGTTAATACGGTATTTCAGCCGTATTCCATTTGTACTTAACATTGGTTTTTTTGGTTAATATATTTACCGGGGTAACTCCCTTTACCAAAAAAAATATATCTCATTCGATAAATCCGAGGTTTACTATATTCCCAAATACATAAATGTGGGGTATTTGACATCGTGTTTATCCGAGTAATTGTCATTCAATGATATCCGTGTACGAATAAATATATATATATCGTATATTGGCTTCTTTTTTTTGCACCGCTAATAATATACCCGCATATATGTTAGTTTCTTGACCAATGCCTACATTATCTACTTTCTTATGTGTGACAGATTACATATTTCCTTGTTTATCAAATAAAAACGCTAACATGAATTGGCACAAAGATTTTTTCTTAATTTGGTACAATGATTTCTTAATTTTAAAGATTTATCAAAATCATTTAAATTAATAAAAGATATTATGTATATTTTAGAAAAATAGTGAATATATATTCGAATATATTAAAATTTATAAGATATTCCGTATATCTTTTCAATTTATAAAAAGATTTTATCTATCTTCTTAAGTTTGGTAAGGATATACTTTTATATTTTTTAAATTTATAATTATCCATATCTTTTTTATAGGTGACAAGATATTGCCTATATTTAAAAAAATAAATAATAAAAAAATGATATTTTCTATATCTTTTATATTAAAAAATAATATATTATGCTATTTCTATTAATACAAGATATTACATATATGTTTTGAATTGGTAAATAGATATTATACATATCTTTTAATTTAATTTTTCTCATATGTCGTGGCCCGACCTCTTTATTCGCGGTCATGGTACGTCCAACCGCACTCATCCGCACGTTTTTTGGAATATTTTATTTTTAAAATCTGGAGTTATGAGTCGCATCCTTTCACGTTGGTCCGCCCTATTAAAAATAATATTTTATTTTGGTCGTTGCGGCCTGCGCGACCAAACAAATTGTTTTATTTAGTTCGGTCGCGGTTATCCGCCCGTTCGGACAGATTATTTAGTTTGGTCGTTGCGAGCCACACGACCAAACCTCTTATTTTATTTAGTTTTGTCGTTGCGAGCCGCGCGACCAAACGTCTTATTTTATTTAGTTTGGTAGTTGCGAGCCGCGCGACCAAACGTCTTATTTTATTTAGTTTGGTCGTTGCGAGCCGCGAGACCAAACGTCTTATTTTATTTAGTTTGGTCGTTGCAAGCCGCGCGACCAAACGTCTTATATTATTTAGTTTGGTCGCTGCGAGCCGCGCGCCAAACGTATTATTTAGTTTGGTCGCTGCGAGCCGCGCGACCAAACGTCATATTTTATTTAGTTTGGTCGCTGCGAGCCGCGCGCCACACATCTTATTTTATTTAGTTTGGTCGCTGCAATCCGCGCGATCAAATATAATATTTTTATTTGGTCGTTGCGATCTGCGCGACCAAACGTATTGTTTTATTTAGTTCGGTCGCGGTTATCCGCCCGTTCGGACAGATTATTTAGTTTGGTCGTTGCGAGCCGCACGACCAAACGTCTTATTTTATTTAGTTTGGTCGTTGCGAGCCGCGCGACCAAACGTCTTATTTTATTTAGTTTGGTAGTTGCGAGCCGCGCGACCAAACGTCTTATTTTATTTAGTTTGGTCGTTGCGAGCCGCGCGACCAAACGTCTTATTTTATTTAGTTTGGTCGTTGCGAGCCGCGCGCCACACGTCTTATTTTATTTAGTTTGGTCGCTGCAATCCGCGCGTTCAAACATAATATTTTTATTTGGTCGTTGCGATCTGCGCGACCAAACGTATTATTTTATTTAGTTCGGTCGCGGCGATCCGACCGTCGGACGTATTATTTAGTTTTGTCGTGGCAATCCGTGCGATCAAGCGTATTACTTTTTTAAATTTCGTCGCAGTGATCTGCGCATTCAAACGAATTATTTTATTAGACCGTCTGTCTAATATTAAGTGACTATTTATGATACGTATATATATATATATATATATATATATATATGCTAGTCCATACATTCGGACATCTTAAGCCTGTCAGGCTGTACATGTACCTATCGTTCCCAGGCGGAATAAGAGGAAAGAGCCTACCCTACTAATTAGACTCGTCGAGTAAGTGGGATGCAACCCCATCGACCATGGATCGCGTATCCTTGTTAGGTCCCTTGCTCATCAAGACGTCGATAGCATGTTTTACAGCCAGTATACTGTGACTGAATAAAGACACGCTTGTGCACACCTAATAACAAACCAGCCTCCCCTGGTCGTCCTTATGGTAGTAGCGGCAGGCCCGCGTGTAATGAGTTCTGCCTCGCCCATAAAGACCCTTTATGATATTACATTATTCATAAAAACAGGTCATATTGTAAATTTAATGCGACACAGAGCGGGACTTGATTAAGTTTAATACTGCTAAATTGAGTGTAGCACCATCAAACTTGGGGGGCTACCAGGGTATGACTATACCGCTGTTCCGTGCAGGTCACACGAATTCTTTGGATATATTCCTTTGCCGCAGAAGTCCACCTTTTGTTGGTTTATTCCTACGACGCGGAAGTACTCCTTAATGCGCGCTTGTTTGTGCGCCATAGAAGTATCTCTTTCGTTGGCTTATTCTTTCGCCATGGAAGTATTCTTCCACGGGCGTATTATCTTTGCCGTGGAAGTAATCTCTTCCACGTGCGCATTATCTTCGCCATGTAAGTAATCTCTTCCACGGGCGTATTATCTTCGCCTTGGAAGTAATCTCTTCCACGTTCGCGTTATATTTTGCCATGGAAGTATTCTTCCACGGGCATATTATCTTTCGCCGTGGAAGTAATCTCTTCCACGTGCGCATTATCTTTCGTCGTGGAAGTATTCTTCCACGGGCGCATTATCTTCGCGGTGGAAGTAATCTCTTCCACGTGCTCATTATTTTCGCCGTAGAAGTATTCTTCCACGCGCTCATTATCTTCGCCGTGGAAGTATTCTTCCACGCGTGCATTATTTTCGCCGTGGAAGTATTCTTCCACGCGCTCGTTATCTTCGCCGTGGAAGTAATTCTTCCACGTTCGCATTATTTTCGCCGTGGAAGTAATCTCTTCCACGCGCTCATATTCGCTGTGGAAGTAATCTCTTCCACGTGCGCATTATCTTTCACCGTGGAAGTATTCTTCCACGGGGGTATTATCTTCGCCGTGGAAGTAGTCTCTTCCACGTGCGCATTATCTTCGCCATGGAAGCATCTCTTCCACGTGCGCATTATCTTTCGCCGTCGAAGTATTCTTCCACGTGCGCATTATCTTTCGCCGTGGAAATATTCTTCCATGGGCTCATTATCTTTCGCCGTGGAAGTAATCTCTTCCCCGTGCACATTATCTTTCGCCGTGGAAGTATTCTTCCACGTGCGCATTATCTTCGTCGTGGAAGTAATTCTTCCACGCTCTTATTATATTCGCGGTGGAAGTATTCTTCCACGCGCTCATTATCTTCGCCGTGGAAGTAATTCTTCCACGCGCGCATTATTGCACCACGGAAGTATCTCTTTCGTTGTGTCATTGTTTGACATGGAAGCAGGTCTTTCATTGGCTCATACTTTTTGCCACGGAAGTACGTCTTCCATTGGTTCATATCTTTGTTGTGGAAGTACGCCTTCCACGACAAATTATTTTGCCCGACCATGGAGTGATTTTTCCAAAAGCTTATATTGTTTGACCTTCATTAGGCGTAGCCTGATCAACTACGGGTTGTTAAGGAAAAACCATAAAAAAAAAATTTGGACATCATTATCTAAGTCGTGGTCATACCACAAAGGTACATCTTCTGTTGGCCTTAAGCCGAATGTAATATTCACAATATGCTGCATCATCAGTGGGTATAAGAAGTTCGCCTTCAAAGTATTCACGATGCAACATACGGATTCCATCTCCACCTTCACAAAACCTTCTTGTCATCCTCGCGTTAGCGATGAAATAAGAATAAAACCTTGCCAATGCCAGTGTTACCCCGGCTATAGAACAAGTTTTCTTCTTACGGGGTCCTTACCGTTGCATAACAGGAAACCGAGCATTCGAGCACACCCACCCGTCTTACGTGCACGGGTTCCCCATTTCTTTTGACATGGATACGCTTATAGGTAACAGATATGGTGTAGAGTCTAGTAACCTTTGTGAAAACCTTGCATACTAGACTGGGGGGACATGATGACGTATAGTGGTTGCGCTCACTATTCGCATAGTTTTCCGATCATCTTTTTGCTAAAAGTAGCCCACCACGAGGATGTCCTAGCAGCAAGCCATACGTGTTTATTTGGTAAGCGTGACATATGAATGAGTCTAGAATAACATGGTTAGGAACCATATCATACTAGACTGGAGGACAGGTCGACGTATAGTCGGTATAAGCCCGACCTAACATGCGCGCGACCTAGGAGGCCTGCGACCCAATAGGCCCGTGGCCCATACACCTTACTTATCATTCAAGGAACCCTAGTCCTATATAAACAGGGGTAGGGGGCTCATTCTAGATGATCAGGTTATCTCCTCTAAACACACCCCTTTTACAACATATCATCACGATACTAACTTGACCGTCGTAGGTGGACCCTAGGACTCCAGCCTCGGGTCCACGTCTAACCGGTTCTTTTATTGTTTGCAGCATCACTCAGGACCAGGAAGCACGCCGAGCGGCCCAGGAGAGTCTAGTAACCTTGGTGAAAACCTCGCATACTAGACTAGGGGGACTTGATGACGTATAGTGGTTGCGATCACTATTCGCATAGTTTTCCCATCATCTTTTTGCTAAAAGTATCCCACCACAAGGATGTCCTAGCAGCAAGCCATACGTGTTTATTTGATAAGCGTGACATATGAATGAGTCTAGCATAACATGGTCAGGAACCATATCATACTAGATTGGGGGACAAGTCGACGTATAGTCAGTATAAGCCCGACCTAACATGCGCGTGACCTAGGAGTCCCGCGACCCAATAGGCCCGTGGCCCATACACCTTACTTATCATTCAAGGAACCCTAGTCCTATATAAACAGGGGTAGAGGGATCATTCTAGATGATCAGGTTATCTCCTCTAAACACACCCCTTTTACAAGATATCATCACGATAGTTACTTCACCGTCAGAGGTGGACCCCGGGGCTCCAGCCTCGGGTCCACGTCTAACCGGTTCTTCTATTGTTTGCAGCATCACTCAGGACTAGGAAGCACGACGAGCGGCCCAGGAGAGTCGTTAAACCGGCCCAACCAAACTATGATTCAACACTCCTCATCTTGAATACGTATTCTTGGAAGGAGACGATAAGTTGCCGGTTATTATTGTGAAGGATCTTTCGGATGATGAAAAAAACGCACTTATCGATGTCATGAAGGACCACAAAGGGGCAATTGCGTGGAAATTATCCGACATTAAGGGAATCGATCCGAAATTTTGAACCCACAAAATCTTAATGAAGGAAGACTACAAGCCCGCAATCCAATGCCAAAGAAGGGTGAACCCCAAAATTCACGACGTCATCAAAAAGAAAGTCCTTAAACTCCTTGACGCGGGAATGATTTACCCTATTTCCGATAGCCCTTGGGTGAGTCCCATTCATTGTGTCCCTAAAAAGGGAGGAATGACCGTTGTGCCAAACGATTAGAACGAGTTAATTCCAACTCGACTCGTGACCGGTTGGAGGGTGTGTACTGACTATTGTAAGTTGAATAACACCACTTGTAAAGACCATTTTCCCTTTCCCTTCATAGATCAAATGTTGGAGCGTCTTGCGGGAAACGATTTTTATTCCTTTTTAGATAGTTTTTCCGGTTACTTTCAAATCCCCATCGATCCTCGTGATCAAGAATAAACTATGTTTACGTGTCCATATGGAACGTTTGCCTATCGTAGAATGCCACTCGGACTTTGCAATGCACCAGGAACTTTTCAACGGTGTATGATGGTTATTTTTCATGATATAATCGAGAAGACGATGGAAGTCTTTATGGATGACTTTTCCGTGTTTGGTAGTTCGTTCACTTCGTGTTTAGGAAATTTGAAACATATGTTAAAACGTTGTGAGGAAACCAACCTTGTGCTTAATTGGGAAAAATGTCATTTTATGGTTAAAGAAGGAATCGTCTTAGGGCACAAGGTTTCGAAAGCGGGGATTGAGGTAGACAAAGCTAAGATAGACGTCATCGCCAAATTAACTCATCCCAAAACCGTTAAGGGAGTTAGGAGTTCCCTACGCCACACGATCTTTTATCGTCGATTCATCAAGGATTTTTAAAAGATATCTCGACCCATTACACACCTCCTCAAAAAATATGCTCCTTTTGTCTTTAACGAAGATTGTGTACGAGCCTTTGAAATCCTTAAGAGGAAACTTACCGAAGCTCCCATTCTTGTTGCTCCCAATTGGAACCTCCCCTTCGAACTTATGTGCGATGCAAGTGATTATGCTATTAGGGTCGTATTGGGGCAACATCATGAAATGCATTTCTTGACTATTCACTATGCTAGCAAGACGACGACCGAGGCTCAACTTAAGCATACCACAACGGAAAATGAATTCCTTGCTGTGGTGTATGCATTTGAGAAATTCTGACCTTATCTCGTCTCGACCAAAAGCATAGTGTATACGGATCATTCGGAAATTAAGTACCTCTTGTCCAAATAAGATGCAAAGCCAAGATTGCTTCGTTGGATTCTCCCTACAAGAATTTGATGTCACAATCCTTGACAAAAAGGAGCCGAGAATCTAGCGGCCGATCATCTTTCTCGCTTGGAAGATCCTCACCAAAGTGTGTACGAGAATAAGGAAATCACCGAAACATTTCCTCTCGAGAAACTTGGTGTAGTGAATTCTAAGAAATACTCGTCCACCCCGTGGTTTTCGGACATAGCAAATTACCATGCGGGCAACTTCATCACTGATGAGATGGCATTTATACGTGATCTCATCGTTCTTTTCGGGTTTTAAATGCATAAAATGTCATCAAAATACCATACATATGCCTGTGTTTGTTTACTTGTGTATTTTAGGTATGGATATCGTGAAAAAGACAAAAGATCATAAGAAACAAGGAAAAACGAACACGAGAAACGAAGCCGCACAATGAACCGGGCCCTAGTTTGTGATTTATCAAAGAAAAACCCTTAAAGACTAGAAGATGTACAAGAGTGATCCCTCATTTATGAAGAAATGACACTTAATACCCTTGTATATTCATAATTACAAGTTTGGTCCCTTAAGTTTGTCAAAATTACAAAAAGGTCCTCCAAGTTTGAAGAATTGGCAAGTTTAGTCCCTCAACAAAACTAAACTATCAGTAATGTTCCCTCATGAATTCAAAGATCCAATGAAGTCCCTTGAAGTTCAAAAATATTACATTTCTAGTCCTTTAAAAATGGATTAAAACACAAAAGGACTGAAATTGTAATTAGACCAAAGTTGTAAAAGCCCTAATTTCCCTTTTGAAAAGTATTTGTGGCAAAACTATGAAATCCGAAACTTCAACAACAAAGGAAATGGGTTTATCAAGGCTGGAAAACATGATATACATATTTTGTCAAAGGCTGAGGACAAAAGGTGTACAAACCAAACATTCAAACCAAAAATGCGCCAAACACATTAACTTTCCACTAAAAACAGATCAAACAAGTTACTTTTTACCCTAATGAACCCATAATTTACTCCCACTTAAACAAAGGGTAAATTAAAATTACCCACACCCATGATTAATTTACACACACATAAACCTATCCCGCGCTTGAACTCACCATCCCACTCACCAAGGACACCCTCCTCTCCAAGCAATCCTATGTTGCAAGATCAACGCTTTAAGGATACTACTTGGTCCCCAAGCACAAAATGAACAACCAAGATCAAATTTGACAACTCATCAACAACAAACGCGTCTAGAAGCTCAAGGGCATATTTGAGAATTCATAGCTAGGTTTTCTCATGTATTTTGATTCTAGAATCGTCCTATGTAGTCTATAAAAGGAGACCTCAACATGTGAGAGTCCCTTTGTTCCAGATTTTAGCTAAATCCTTGTAATTCCTTTTTATGAAATAAAAATTTGAATTTCTGAAAATTGTGATATCCTTTTATGTTTTTGTAAGAGTTTGGTGTTTGATTAGCTAAAGTCTGAGTTCCATAATATGTTTGTTGGTTTTGAGGAAAGGTTTTATGGTTTAAAACTCTTGTTTTCAAAAATCAGATTTTCATTGTTCTTTGTTCACTTTTGTGTTTGTTGAATCTTAGCAGGTATAAGGAAGCTGGTGCTTGTTTAGCTAGCACCTAAGCTCACACATCCCAAAGCATGGATGTATGTTTTGGAGGTTCTAATCTCTAAACCCTTTGTTACTTTTCTGAATATTTTATGTTTTATGTGGAATCTGAGATTTGGTCGGTGAATCTGTGTTATTGTTGGATCTTGTGTTTTGAGGTTTTTTTGTTGATATTAGATTGATTTGAACTGGGTTTGTGGGTTGAATCCAACTCTGCCTTTGAAAAACTGTTTAATCAGTGATTAAAGGGGTGTTTGGGTTAACTACATAGCCTTTGTTTGAGTTGACTTGAGTGGTTGGTAATTGGTACTTTGTGTTTTTTATTGTTTCATAAGTGCTATTGGACATTTATCTGCAAGTTTTGGGGTTTGAATCACCTAAATCTAACAAAAGGCTATAAAATCAGTTATACTAGTTGTTTTTTACTAAAATTCTGGGGACACCTAGATCTAAGGGTAGACTAGGGTTAACAAGTGCTAAATATTAGTTAATACAACCAGGGTAAGGTATTTAAGGGTTTGAAATTGGATTTGTGGTCATTTAGATCAGCAAAAGGATTTTGTGTTCTTAGTTTGTTCATCAGTCAACTGTTTGTGCTTGAATCTTGTTCTAATCTTTGAATCAGTGTTTGAAACAAGTTTAATTGTGCTTATTGGACTTTATTATAGCTTGTGTATGCATCTGGTTCATTTTGGTTGGCTTATTCATGCTTAAATTGCTTATTTGTTCATATCTGCTTATTTTCCAAGTCTGGGACATATTTGGTGACTGTTTGCTTAATCTGTGCTAATTGGCTAAGTGGATTTGTGATTTCTTGCTTGATTGTGACTCCTTACAACTCAATGGTTGTAAGGGTGCCTTTGTTATCCATTGAATCCAACTGGATCTCTCTAAATCTTCAAGTCAAATAGTCAAAGCAGTGCGAACTCCTTTCCCCTACTGCTAGCCACTGCTAGTGTTATTTTGGGATAGCTTATCAATAAGTTGTTTTAGCTTATTTTAACCTGCAACAACTTTAATTTTGTAATAGGTTCTCATTATTTGACCCATTTGTTCATTCTAGAGCATTTGGGGTGTTGGCTTTAAGGTTTGACTAGAAAACCAACCACTTTGACTTTTACATAAGTGCTTATCAGCTTATTCTGCTTATTTGGCTTGTCTTATTGAACTTTTCTTGATTGATTTGTCTTATTTAAGTCATTTAGAGTCTTTTTCAAGTTGAATCAAGGTCTGAGGTGGTCTAGAACTCGAAGTCGACTATTTTGTCTTTTAGTGAATTTTTACTTTGCTTATTTCGTGCTTATTGGATGAGCTTATTGAAAATTTCTTTTCACAGATCTTTTAGGCATCTCAAAAGAAGGTTGTGTGTAAAATTAGAGCTTATGGCATTGGCTTATAGCTTAATGGGCCAAAAAGCCCATTAAGAATAAGTTGTTGTTCAATTATGCTATGTTAAGCCCACATTCAGCTTTTGGGCCTTCAAACTTTTGGTTGAGTTGGATCTTATTGGGCCAAAAAGCCTATTTCATTTGGACTGTTTTAGTTTTTAGCCCATTTGGGGGCCCATTAGGGGTATTTGGTAATTTCACTTTCATTTTCTTTTTATTTAGGTTAAAATAAACTAGTTTCCAAGTTTTTAGAATTTTTTTTAATTTTTGGATTTTTAATATTATTTTAATATTATTTTATTATTAAATTTCATTTTTAATATTTTATTATTTTTTATATTTTTCCTAGGTCAAATACATTAAATTAGGATTTTTAAAACTCTTAGATTAAATTTTCTCATCATTTTATTAATTTTTAGAATTATTTTAATATTTTAATAGTTTTTAATCATTTAAAAATAGTTTCCTTTAGTTTAAAATTTCATAAAAATAGTTTTTATCCTTATTTAGTCATTTTAGAGTTTGACAAAGTGAAAAATCTTGATTTGGACTTTTTAATAATTATTTGGATTTTTAGGGCTTTAATTAGCATTTAAAAATTTATAGTTAATTAATTAAAAGGTTTGAAAAAGGTTTTGATCATTTGTAAACTCTTAGTTTATTTTTATTGATTTTTGGTAATTTTTTGGTAATTTTTTGAATTAATTTTTATTTTGTCACTTTTTACGGTTTTTAATTTTGTCGTTGTAGTATAATTTTAACGTATATGTCACTCTCTTTTCTCACCTTTTCTTTCCTCATATTAATCTCAAATTCTTAACATTTTAATCACACACATATACCTCCTTGGTAAACGAACTTTGAACTTTCATTGGGTCATTAGTGCTTGATTTTCCTAGATCAACACTTAATACCTTTCGCTATTTACTCTCTTTTCCTAAAGGGTAGTAAAACACTACAATCATTAAGGGTATGACGACTCAACAAAAACGAAAATTCTTTCGTGACGTCAAGTTCTATTTTTGGGACGACCCTTATCTATTTCGGACTTGTGCGGATCAAATTATTCGACGTTGTGTTTTTGGCACCGAAGCTTCTAATATCCTTAGAGTTTGTCACGAGGGACCCACAGGTGGTCACCATGGTGCTAATCTCACGGCGAAGAAGGTATTTGATGCCGGATTCTTTTGGCCTACTATTTACCGAGATGCACATGCACTTGTCAAGTCATGTGACTCATGCCAACGTCAAGGCAAAGCCTCACAAAACAATGAAATGCCACAAAACATTATTCAAGTGTGTGAGATCTTTGACGTTTGGGGAATTGATTTTATGGGCCCGTTCCCATCATCTCGTGGTAATAAGTACATCCTTGTCGTCGTTGACTCCCTATCCAAGTGGGTGGAAGCTAAGGCTTTGCCCACGAACGTTGCTCGTGTGATAGTCAAGTTCTTGAAACAATTGTTCTCTCGGTTTGCAACCCCTTGTGCAATCATAAGCGATCGTGGAACCCATTTTTGTAATGACCAATTCGAAAGAGTTCCAAAGAAACATGGGGTTACACATCGGCTTTCTACGGATTATCACCCGCAAACGAGTGGGCAAGTCGAGGTTTCAAACCGAGCTTTAAAGAGAATTTTGGAGAGGTCGATAGGGGAAAACCGACAATCATGGTCGGATAAGTTAGACGATGCTTTATGGGCTTTTCGTACCGCTCATAAGACGCCCATTGGGTGCACTCCTTACAAGCTTGTGTATGGGAAGAATTTTCACTTGCCAATTGAACTCGAGCACAAAGCTTATTGGGCCCCAAAGCATTGTAATGATGACATTGAGACCGCGGGAAAACACTAGAAAATGAAATTAAATGAATTGGATGAATTAAGAGACATTGCCTATGAAAATTCATTGATTTACAAAGAGAAAATTAAAAAGTTTCATGATTCTAAAATTAAAAACCGGGTTTTTAAATTGGAGATCAAGTGTTGCTTTTTAACTCAAGATTAAAAATATTTTCCAGTAAGTTGAAATCCCGTTGGTCCGGACCATTCACCATTACCCAAGTGTTTCCTTATGGGACCATCGAGCTAGCTCAATGATAACTAGCTTTTGGCCAGGTAAAAATATTAAAATTAAAGTTCGTTGTTCCTGTCTAATCGAATTGATCTAGGCTCTCTATGTGACTCTATTGTTTTTGGTGGAACAAAGATGTGTCGTTGTAGTGTTTAAAATAAAGGGTGCAAAACAATTAAAGTAAAGGTGCTCTTAAAGTAAATCTAAGTCTAATTATAATAAAGGTGCAAGTATTTAAAAACGTGACTGAAATTAAAGGGCACTAAAGTAAATGACGCAATCTTAAATTTATCTAAGGCAAACTTAAAACGCAACTAAAACTTAAACTAAGGCAAAACTAAAATAAAGGTAAGGCTAATAATCTTAAAGTGCAATTAAATAAAAGGCAGGAAAAATAAAGCTTGAAAATAAAAATCAAAGACAAAAACTAATAAGAACTTGAATACAGCTCATTCGGAATAAACCTTCGTTTGGAATATTGCCAAAATCCTTGATCCGGAACAAATTGATCTGAATATGTGATGAGATGGCATTTATACATGATCTCATCGTTCTTTTTTGGGCTTTAAATGCATAAAAATGTCATAAAAGGCCATATATATGCTTGTGTTTGTTTACTTGTGTATTTTAGGTATGGATATCGTGAAAAAGACAAAAGATCACAAGTTACAAAGAAAAACGGACACGAGAAACGAAGCCGTACAAAGAACCGGGCCCTAATCATGGAATTCTCAACAAATACCCTTGAAGACTTGAAGACAAACAAAATTGATCCTCAATTATTGAAGAAATGACACTTAAAACCCTTGTATATTGATAATTACAAGTTTGGTCCCTTAAGTTTGTCAAAATTACACAAAAGGTCCCTCAACTTTGAAGAAATGGCAAGATTAGTCCCTCAACAATTTCAAATTGCCAATTATGGTCCCTCATAAAGTCAAAGTTATAATGAAGACCTTTGAAGATCAAGAATGTCCAAAATTAGCCCTTGAATTATCCAAAAATGGCAAAAATAACCCTTGAAATCCTTTTTCCAAAGTTTGGTGCCAAAAGTGACAAATGGTGAAAGATATTATAAAGGGAAACACGTTTTCTAAGCTGAAATTCTTTGTTTACCAAAAATACCAAAGAACAAGGGCTGAATGTGTGCATTTGAAACATTTAAACTGAAAATGCGCCAAACACCTTTCTTTCCCCCATTTTCGGATCAAACAACTTACTATTCACCCTTCATCCACCCAGATTTTACCCCACTTAAAACAAGGGGTAAATCAAAATTACCCATACCCACGTGTGATTCACACATGCAGAATCACATCCCACACACAAAACCCTCATCACCACTCACCAATAGGCCCCACCATTCAAACCCGTCCACCAATCAAAACACAACTTGGGCTCCAAGCTTAGCCACGTGTCAAGATCAACAGCTGACACTCATTGCTTCATCACAAAGCTATTTTAAACGGTTTGGATGCATTTTGGACAGCTCACACCAAGAAAAAGTCTAGAAGGACTTAGGGCATTTAGGGAAATTCACATCTAGGGTTTGTGAATAGTGTTAGCCAGGCATTTGCCTATAAAAGGAGACCTCAACATGTGAGAGTCCCTTTGTTCCAGATTTTAGCTTTTAATCTTTTTAATTCCTTTTTATGAAATAAAGTTTGAATTTCTTAAAATTTTGAGTTTTAATCTGTTATTTATAAAAGTTTGGTGTTTGAGAAGCTAAAATCTGAGTTCCATTTATATGTTTGAAGGTTTTTGAGGCAAGGTTTTAGTTGATAAAGCTTGTGCATCAAAAATCAGAAAGTTGGCCTTATATTTGATCTCACTTTGTGTTTGTTCATCTTAGCAGCATTGGAAGCTGGTACTTGTTTTGCTAGTACCTCAGCTCAAACAATCCAGGGCCTGGATGTAGGTCTTGGAGGTTTGCACCTTCTTCCCTTTTCATTTTCTCTTTAAGTTTCTGAATATTTGTGATTTTTGTGGATTTGTGCTTGAATCTGTGTTATTGTGGTTGTTTATTGTTGATTTGGCTTTGTTTGATGTTAATGAGGTGTTACTGATCTGATTTGTGGGTTGAATCTTAATGATCCTTTGAAAATTTGTGAAAATAAGTTTTAAAAGGGTGTTTGGGATTACTGCATAAGTTGGATTTGAGGTTTGTTAAGTGTTTGTGTGTTGTTTACAATTATTGGTATCTGTTATTTGGGAGCATATGTTCATCTGTTTGCAGGTTTTGAGGCTTTGAACACATTGATTCATAGATTGGCTATAAAAACTTCATAACTTGGTAAAATTGGCTAGGATTTTGAGGAAACCTAGATCTAAGCATAGGTTAAGGGTAACAAGTGCTAAATCATAGTTAATCACACCAGGGTAGAAGGATTTGAGGCTTGAAATTGGATCAAGTGTCAAGTATATCAGCAAACTGTTTCTGCATATTGTTCTTTGTTCATCAGTAACTTCTAGTGCTTTGATCTTGTTATTTACTTTGATTCAGTGTTTGATTCTTGTTGCTTTGTGTTTATTGTTAGTTTATATAGCTTGTGTGTGCATCTGGTTAAGTTTGGTTGGCTTATTTTGCTTAAATCTGCTTATTAAGTGCTAAACTGCTTATTTGCTTACCTGGAGCATATCTGTGGACTGTTTGGCTTATTGTGGCTTATTGTGTGGATCATTTTGTGATTTTATTGTTGCTATTGACTCCTTGTGGTTCACTGATCACAAGGGTGCCTTTGTTTCCAATTGAATCAAACCAGAACTCTCAAATAAGCTTGGTCAATTAGTCAAAGCATTGGGAACTCCTTTCCCCTGCTGGTTGCCACTGCTAGTGCATTTTTGGTGTCAGCTTATCAATAAGCTATAATAGCTTATTTTAACCAGCAACAACTTTGTTTTTGTAATAGGTGCTCATATTTTGACCCATTTGTTCATCCTGGAGCATTTGGGTGGTTGACTTTTAGGTTTGACTAGAAAACCAAGTTCTTTGACTTTTACATAAGTTCATTTGTGCTTATTCTGGCTTATTGCTTGTGCTTATTGGAAATTTCTTGATTGATATTTCTTATTGAGTCCATTTGAAAGCTTTTGCAAGTTGAATCAGCTTCTGAGGTTCAGTATTTCTCAAAAACGACTATTTTGTCGTTTTGTGAATTTTTACTTTTCTATTTTCTGGCTTATTGAGTGAGCTTATTGAAAATTTCTTTTGACAGATCTCTTAAGCATCCAAAAAGAGGGTTGTGTGTCAAATTAGAGCTTATGGCATTAGCTTATGGCTTAATGGGCTGAAAAGCCCAATAAGAATAAGCTTGGTGTTCAATAAGCTGTGATAAGCACATTTTCAGCTTTTGGGCCTTTAGAGTTTTGTTCTTAGAATTAAATTTTAAGTCAGATAGGGCTTTTCCAAGTCAATTGGGCCAAGTTTGACTTTTTTGGGCCCAAAAGCCCATTTAGGTTGACTGTTTTTGGATTTGGCCCTTTTGAGGGCCCATTAGGGGTATTTTGGTAATTTCACTTTCATTTTCTGATTATTTAGGTTAAAATAAACTAGTTTGCAAGTTTTTAGAATTTTTTTATAATTTTTGGATTTTTAATATTATTTTATTATTATTTTTGAAAATTCACCTTTTCCAACTTTTTACATTTTTCTTAGGTTCAATATATTAAAATAGGAATTTAGCAACTTTTAGAATAATTTTATCACTTATAGATTAATTTTTATAATTATTTTAAGTTTTAATATTTTTTAATTCATTTTAAATAGTTTTTAATAGTTTTAAAATTTCTAAAAATAGTTTTTAATCATTTTAGGTCATTTTAGAGGTTTATCAATTGAAAAATCTTTATTTGGGCTTTTTGATAATTTATTTGATTTTTAGGGCTTTAATTAGCATTTAAAAATTGAATATTTAATTATTTAAAAGGTTTGAAAAAGTTTTGATAATTGGTAAACTCTTAGTTTATTATTTTTTATTTTTAGTAAATTTTTGGTAATTTTTAGAATTTAATTTAATTTTGGTGATTTTTTAGGTTATACGTTTTAACTTTCTAATAGTGATTTTGAGTTATTTTTTTATTTTTACGACTTCGTCATTTTCTCTTCTAATCCCCTTCTAAACCAAATATTAATTTCAAATCTTGTACATCTTAGTCACACAGATATACCTCCTTGGGAAACGAACTTTCATTAAGGGTCATTAGTGTTGGTTTTCCTAAATCATCACTCAATACTTTCCCTATTTACGCTCTTTTCCTAAAGAGTAGTAAAACTCTACAATCATTTTTGGCGCCACTGCCGGGGAGGTGTGTCGTGATTAATTTGCATTGTTGTTTTTAATATTAACCAAAATAGTATTTGTATTAGTAGAACTCTACTAATACGTATTATCGGTTTTCTTGGTTTTTCTTGTATAAATATTACTATATTGTACTAAGTATCACAATAAATTTACAATATCTCCAAAAGTGTGAAAACACAACCTTAATTGGGATTTGATCTCCTAATTATTGTATTCGAATCTCAAACAAAAAGAAAAAGGCAAAAATAGATAAATACTTTCGTGAAGCTCGATTTTGAAAGATACAAACTATAAGGTGGGTATAAGGCGGGTATTATAAAATATACCCTAAGGAAAAAGGCTCTTAAGTGCTTCGCGCCGCCTCGTTTCCCCGCTTGCTTGTGAGTATTTTGAGATTGAAGGCTAATCGAGGGTTTTGCTGCCCAAAGTATTATTACGTATACTATATTTGCTTGGTTTTCTTTGTGATTAAACCCTCTTGAACAATTTGGTTTTCACCAAAGTTCTAAAGTCATTCGAAGGCGTTCACTCCACGTGATCGTTTTCATTCCTTTGAGGCTTCTTTAATCAAGAGTTTGATTCGAGGAGAGATTTTGTAGATTATTGTCTACAAAGATACACCAAAATCCAAAAAAATTAAATATCATCAAAAACACAAAAAAATTGAAAATTCACAAAACACCCAAAAAGAATCTTCTTTGCTCACCTCCCATTCTTCGTGAAGTTTATGATCACTCGTAATCAAGCAAAACGAGCTCGTAAACGACTTCAAAAGCAAGCCAATCAAGAGGCGTTGATTGTTGAAGAACCTCCAATTGTTGAACCTATTGTAGAACAAGAAGTCGTCATGGCTAATCGTACTATGATGGAGTTGCTACAAGCACCCACCGAGGGTTTTGGAGAGGCTATTGTGATTCCCGCCATTCTTGCGGAGAATTTCGAGATTAAGACGGGTTTAATGTCGATGTTGCAAGCAAATAAGTTTAGAGGTCACGAGAAAGGCAACCCGCATTACCACATTAGGAATTTTAACCGTCTCACCGCCACTAGCAAATTTAAGGATGTTCCACATGACGCCATTAAGATGATGTTGTTTCCATACTCGTTGGATGGACCCGCTAAAATTTGGCTCGAGAAAGAACCGCCAAATTCGATTTTGACATGGGCCGATCTCGTTTCTAAGTTTGTGAACAAGTTTTTTCCACCATCTAAAACAACACACTTGAAAAATGAGATTTCACGATTTGTGCAAAGAAATAATGAAAGTTTTTCAATGGCATGGGAACGATTTAAAGAGATGTTACATGAATGTCCACACCATGATTTTACGGAATTGCATCAAGTGGATACTTTTTATAATGGGCTTAATGATCATGAACGAGATTATTTGAATGCCGCCGCAGGTGGTAATTTTTTGTGCAAGACGACAAATGAGGCTTTACAAATCATTGAAAATAGATCCAAGGTTTATAACCCTCGTAACACACCGAGTGTTGCCAATATGGGTTCGTCATCTGCGTCACAATCGTCTCGTAGCATTAACGCCTTACATGATGAAGCTAATGAGGAAAATCGGTTTTTTGATAGATTTGCTAATCTAATGTCCCATTGGAAGGCTCAAGAAGCTTCCAATTCCGCTTCGGTTAAAGCGGTTGCTAAGAGTTGTTTATCTTGTGGGGGAGCTCATGATCTTTCCGAGTGCATTACCGCGGATGGTAACACTTCGAGTGCTTATGTAGCAACGGGAACTTACAACCAAAACGGTCAAGGTTCCCGCCAAAATCAAGCTCCACCAAACCAAAATGTTAACAATTATCGAAACAACAACCAAGGTAATTACCAAGGCAACACACGCAATTACAACAAAGGGAATTATCAAAGTGGGAATGGACAAATCTCTAATCAAAATCAAAACCGTGATTTTCAAAACACTACACAAGGTTTTCAAAATGCTCACACTAAAAATTTGCAAGGAGAATTTTTGGATTATGCTAAAGCAAATGATGCTAAATTTGATAATATGCAACGTGAGATGATTAGCTTAAGGTCCGAGTTGAAAAACGAGCTTAAAAATGAACTTGCTAATGAACTTAAAACTCATGCAAACAAAATGGAAGGAAATGTCCAACGTCTTCAACAAAATCAACAAAAGATGGAATTAGGAAAACATGAGATTAAGCAAGAGTTATTAAAAGCGGATGCTAGGCAATCAAAATTTGAAGACCGAATGGCTAAGATGTTTGAAGCAATCATGTGTAAACCCTCTTCCTCGGGTGGTCTTCCTAGTGATACCATTGCAAACCCGAAGGGAGAAATGAAGGTTATTACTACACGAAGTGGTAAAACTTTCGAGGAACCAATCTCTCGTACAAGTACTTCTAAGGAGAAGGAAATCGAGAAAGAACCCGAGGTGATGGTCGAAAAGGAGCACATTACAATCCCACGAAGTACCGCTCATACCACACCTACGGTTGAACCAATACCAATTTTGGAACCCGAGTTTCCAAGGCCGTTGCCTAATGACCAACCCACACCACCTTTACCCTACCCTTCGAGACGAAATAAGGAGAAATGCAAGAACGTAACAAACAACAAATCGAGCTTTTTATAAAAATGTTTCAACAAGTGCATTTTGATGTGAGTTTAGCCGACGCGTTGTTGTATATGCCTCATTTCGCTTCCACTTTTAAAAGTATGATGAGCGATAAGGAAAAGCTTTCAAAGCTTGCTAATTGTTCTTCGGTTTATATTAACCGCATACCGGAAAAAGTTGGTGATCCCGGAAAGTTTCTCATTCCTTGTGACATACAAGATATGAAAGAATGCCTCGCCTTGGCCGATCTTGGTGCTAGTATTAATTTAATGCCTCTCGAGATTTTCAAATCGCTTTCACTTCCGGCTCTTACTCCTTCGAACATGTCCATCGAGATGGCCGATCATTCTACGATTTTAGCATGTGGAGTAGCCGAGGACGTTTTCGTTAAAGTCGGAAAGTTTTACTATCCCGTTGACTTTATCGTTGTAGACATTCCTATCGATCGAAAAGTTCCTCTCATTTTGGGTCGTTCATTTTTGGATACATCAAGAGCACTTATCGATGTTCATGCTCGAAAAACCACCCTTCGTTTCAATGAGGAAGAACTTGTCATCAATGCAACACAAAACTCCAATCTTTCTCATGTCTATTCTATTGCAACTTTAAACCATGGTGATTCAACCAATGTCGTTTGCAAAGAATTTTCACCAAGAGTTTTAGGAAATGTCGCCAAAAACAATTTACCATTTCCTCCGCCGGTGGAGGTTATGAGTGTAAAGACTACAAATAAGAAACCGTCAATACTTGAATCGAAAAATCCTTCGCCTAACCTCGAACATTCATTCTTGAAAAGTGTTGATAAGTTGCCGATTTCTACGGAAAATCTTTCGGATGATGAATATGTTGACCCCGATGGGGAGGTTTTCTTCGTCGATAAACGTTTTGAGAACTTGCCACCACCAAAACCAAAACGGTTTACAAATGTGAGAATTTTTAGTGTGACTAACATCGTCTTAGAAACACCGAATATTTTCGACATAATCAAAAAGGGTTTTCATAAGGAGAGTTTAAAAGATAACAAAGGAAAAGATCTTAAATGTAATTTAATTAATTTTTCTACAAATCTAACTCCGTCATCACCACGTGTTTTGAGTCCTACAAACTCGTCTACTCCTTTTGACGATGCTTTGTGTGGTTTTAGTATGGGGGAAGCCCCTTATGTTCCCTCATCCTTGTCCACCGAGGACGAGATATTCGATCCCGGAATTTCATGTAAAGGGAAATCTCGGTCTTCCACCGATGCAATAAATGGAAAATCTTTCTATTTGCTTGGTGCGAGTCTACCTCGAGTAGCTCAAAATTTTGTCATACCAATTGTCCCACCCTTCTACTTCTCATCTCTTTTCTACAAACTCTTTGAGTTTATGGTACATGTTGAAGTAACGTTGATTCGTTTTTCCAACGAAAACGAGAACGCCATCTTCGACCCCGGTATTTTGCATCATTTAAGGACTTAGTCCTTAATACCGGTTGCTTTTTGGGCCTTGTTTATCATGTAAGCCCCACCAAAAATAGACCATACCATGATTTTCCCTAAATGTTCACATTTTGTGGGGATCGAGTCGAGCTCATGACTCGGTAATAAAAAGACGAGGTGCCTCAAGGGGGAGATCCCATGCTTATCTTTTATGCTCACTATTCACTAATAAGGGGACGTGTACCCTTTCAACTTGTTGTCTCGTGGTTGTTTGTGATTGTGTTATCTAGATCATCATCATCTACGATTGAAGACTCTCGTGTTCGTTTACATGAGCCTCCATCGTTCGTTTGAAGAAGTTTTTCACGAATCCATGACATATCCTTTATTGTTCTAACAATTATCTTTTAGCATACTTAATAAACGGCTTTAGATATATTGTTGATCACCCTTTCAATGCTAGATCCTAAGCATTCGACTCTTCGTCTCTAGTATGGGGGTGCTCCACCTTTAGACTCGAAACATTGAGGACAATGTTTACTTTTAGTATGGGGGGGTGAATAGGTACTTGCTTTGCTACGCCCTCACGCTTTCCAACTTTCTATGTTTTGTTTTGCTAATAAGGCTAAAAATGGCCAAATTTTAAAAATTTTTCTTAGTTTTCATAAGTGTTTTTAGGACACGAATGTATATTTTCCGTTGGGTAGAATAAGAGTTAATTTTTGACTTGATGGGCATTTGGAGCCATTTACATTCCTTAACCCGCTCAATTCAAGTTTTGCTAGACTTTTATATAGGGAGCTTTAAAACGCGAAAGTCTTAATTCATACGGGTTAAGAACTTTTCGCAAGTTCCTATAATTGATTCTAGAAAGTCACTTATCAAGGGAACTTTAAAACGCATTCTCTAAACTTGAAAAAGTCCAAGAAAGTGCAAGATCCTATAGGTGGCTTGAAAACCCAAAACTTTGATTTGATATACTCTTAATGAAAGCTAATCCAAATTTGGCTTAATTTTGATTTGCATGGCTAAGTATTCACGAGTCTCTTTAATTAGAGGTCTTTATATAGTGAAGAACGAGAAATGATAGAGTTAGACAAGTGATCATGCTAAACGTAGAACATGAAAGTGTTCTTTCAAAAACTCATATGTCTTTAATTGTGGCTTTTTCTTCCCATAAATCAATGCATTAGGATTAAATCATAATTGCAATAAGTAAGGTCATACGATTTGAAAGGTTACTTAGCTTCTAGCGCAAGATCGTTTAAAAGTTGCTCGGGGTTGAATAGAGTTCATAGCCAAGGCGTAACTTATTGAAGCGGGACGCGAAGATTGGCGATCATCCAAAAAGGCCCTAACAAGGCATGAGGAGCTCTATTTTTGCTAAAGATCCAAAGATGATGTGAAGTATCATTATTCCTAAATCAATATGAAGGATCGAGACACACGACGAGAAGCAATTACTCCCCTAAAGAATGGAGAAAGTCTATCCAAAAAGACCCTAACAAGGTATGAGGATAAATATATCCAAGTCCGAAAAGGAGGCGGATCGTTGTATATCAAAATCCAAAGTAAAGATTGAAGAAAAATGATGAAGTCGTGGTCCAATATGAAGAATCTCTCAAAAACGTCAAGTGAAGAAATTCCAAATATATGAAGAGAAGACCATAATTTCAAGAACGTCTTCCCAAGATTTGAAGTATGAAGTACATGCCAAATATCGGTCCGAGAAAGGTCTCAAATCGTGAAGCGAGTTATGCCAAGATATGAACTTAAGGAGATACACGAGAAGACGTTTTAAAAGATTTTGTCCTTCGGCTAACTATTGATCAAATCGTGCTACTTTGCTTTCGGACTAATAACTACTCAAATAAGTCAAATATGAATCACTTGTGATCCATGACAAATAGATAAAAAATGCTAGTAACCCATTTCCTTTATAATAACTAGGATTGCGGGGAGAAAAAGTATTACACAATTTGGACGTATTAGTAGTGTTAGCATTGTGACTTGTACCAACAATGATCTTGTTTTTGCACTTGGCATGGAATGTATGACAATCAAGGATGACGAAGTTTACTCTAAGGGACATTTACTTGTTTCTATTCTTTGACCCTAAAAGTCACTTTTTGTGATGAAAATCATACATTATGTCTTTTCACATCATCGTAGTATATTGCAAGTCTTTTACTTTTCAATAAAGGATAAAAAATAAAAAAAAATAAAAAAAATTGAACTTTGGTGATGCTTAGATACTTTATTCTAGCATTGCGTGAGGGCACGGCAATGGCTTAGTATGGGGGAGTGATGAGATGGCATTTATACATGATCTCATCGTTCTTTTTTGGGCTTTAAATGCATAAAAATGTCATAAAATGCCATATATATGCTTGTGTTTGTTTACTTGTGTATTTTAGGTATGGATATCGTGAAAAAGACAAAAGATCACAAGTTACAAAGAAAAACGGACACGAGAAACGAAGCCGTACAAAGAACTGGGCCCTAATCATGGAATTCTCAACAAATACCCTTGAAGACTTGAAGACAAACAAAATTGATCCTCAATTATTGAAGAAATGACACTTAAAACCCTTGTATATTAATAATTACAAGTTTGGTCCCTTAAGTTTGTCAAAATTACACAAAAGGTCCCTCAACTTTGAATAAATGGCAAGATTAGTCCCTCAACAATTTCAAATTGCCAATTATGGTCCCTCATAAAGTCAAAGTTATAATGAAGACCTTTGAAGATCAAGATTGTCCAAAATCAGCCCTTGAATTATCCAAAAATGGCAAAAATAACCCTTGAAATCCTTTTTCCAAAGTTTGGTGCCAAAAGTGACAAATGGTGAAAGATATTATAAAGGGAAACACGTTTTCTAAGCTGAAATTCTTTGTTTACAAAAAATACCAAAGAACAAGGGCTGAATGTGTGCATTTGAAACATTTAAACTGAAAATGCGCCAAACACCTTTCTTTCCCCCATTTTCGGATCAAACAACTTACTATTCACCCTTCATCAACCCAGATTTTACCCCACTTAAAACAAGGGGTAAATCAAAATTACCCATACCCACGTGTGATTCACACATGCAGAATCACATCCCACACACAAAACCCTCATCACCACTCACCAATAGGCCCCACCATTCAAACCCGTCCACCAATCAAAACACAACTTGGGCTCCAAGCTTAGCCACATGTCAAGATCAACAGCTGACACTCATTGCTTCATCACAAAGCTATTTTAAACGGTTTGGATGCATTTTGGACAGCTCACACCAAGAAAACTTCTAGAAGGACTTAGGGCATTTAGGGAAATTCACATCTAGGGTTTGTGAATAGTGTTAGCCAGGCATTTGCCTATAAAAGGAGACCTCAACATGTGAGAGTCCCTTTGTTCCAGATTTTAGCTTTTAATCTTTGTAATTCCTTTTTATGAAATAAAGTTTTAATTTCTTAAAATTTTGAGTTTTAATCTGTTATTTATAAAAGTTTGGTGTTTGAGAAGCTAAAATCTGAGTTCCATTTATATGTTTGAAGGTTTTTGAGGCAAGGTTTTAGTTGATAAAGCTTGTGCATCAAAAATCAGAAAGTTGGCCTTACATTTGATCTCACTTTGTGTTTGTTCATCTTAGCAGCATTGGAAGCTGGTACTTGTTTTGCTAGTACCTCAGCTCAAACAATCCAGGGCCTGGATGTAGGTCTTGGAGGTTTGCACCTTCTTCCCTTTTCATTTTCTCTTTAAGTTTCTGAATATTTGTGATTTTTGTGGATTTGTGCTTGAATCTGTGTTATTGTGGTTGTTTATTGTTGATTTAGCTTTGTTTGATGTTAATGAGGTGTTACTGATCTGATTTGTGGGTTGAATCTTAATGATCCTTTGAAAATTTGTGAAAATAAGTTTTAAAAGGGTGTTTGGGATTACTGCATAAGTTGGATTTGAGGTTTGTTAAGTGTTTGTGTGTTGTTTACAAGTATTGGTATCTGTTATTTGAGAGCATATGTTCATCTGTTTGCAGGTTTTGAGGCTTTGAACACATTGATTCATAGATTGGCTATAAAAACTTCATAACTTGGTAAAATTGGCTAGGATTTTGAGGACACCTAGATCTAAGCATAGGTTAAGGGTAACAAGTGCTAAATCATAGTTAATCACACCAGGGTAGAAGGATTTGAGGCTTGAAATTGGATCAAGTGTCAAGTATATCAGCAAACTGTTTATGCATATTGTTCTTTGTTCATCAGTAACTTCTAGTGCTTTGATCTTGTTATTTACTTTGATTCAGTGTTTGATTCTTGTTGCTTTGTGTTTATTGTTAGTTTATATAGCTTGTGTGTGCATCTGGTTAAGTTTGGTTGGCTTATTTTGCTTAAATCTGCTTATTAAGTGCTAAACTGCTTATTTGCATACCTGGAGCATATCTGTGGACTGTTTGGCTTATTGTGGCTTATTGTGTGGATCATTTTGTGATTTTATTGTTTCTATTGACTCCTTGTGGTTCACTGATCACAAGGGTGCCTTTGTTTCCAATTGAATCAAACCAGAACTCTCAAATAAGCTTGGTCAATTAGTCAAAGCAGTGGGAACTCCTTTCCCCTGCTGGTTGCCACTGCTAGTGCATTTTTGGTGTCAGCTTATCAATAAGCTATAATAGCTTATTTTAACCAGCAACAACTTTGTTTTTGTAATAGGTGCTCATATTTTGACCCATTTGTTCATCCTGGAGCATTTGGGTGGTTGACTTTTAGGTTTGACTAGAAAACCAAGTTCTTTGACTTTTACATAAGTTCATTTGTGCTTATTCTGGCTTATTGCTTGTACTTATTGGAAATTTCTTGATTGATATTGCTTATTGAGTCCATTTGAAAGCTTTTGCAAGTTGAATCAGCTTCTGAGGTTCAGTATTTCTCAAAAACGACTATTTTGTCGTTTTGTGAATTTTTACTTTTCTATTTTCTGGCTTATTGAGTGAGCTTATTGAAAATTTCTTTTGACAGATCTCTTAAGCATCCAAAAAGAGGGTTGTGTGTCAAATTAGAGCTTATGGCATTAGCTTATGGCTTAATGGGCTGAAAAGCCCAATAAGAATAAGCTTGGTGTTCAATAAGCTGTGATAAGCACATTTTCAGCTTTTGGGCCTTTAGAGTTTTGTTCTTAGAATTAAATTTTAAGTCAGATAGGGCTTTTACAAGTCAATTGGGCCAAGTTTGACTTTTTTGGGCCCAAAAGCCCATTTAGGTTGACTGTTTTTGGATTTGGCCCATTTGAGGGCCCATTAGGGGTATTTTGGTAATTTCACTTTCATTTTCTGATTATTTAGGTTAAAATAAACTAGTTTGCAAGTTTTTAGAATTTTTTTATAATTTTTGGATTTTTAATATTATTTTATTATTATTTTTGAAAATTCACCTTTTCCAACTTTTTACATTTTTCTTAGGTTTAATATATTAAAATAGGAATTTATCAATTTTTAGAATAATTTTATCACTTATAGATTAATTTTTATAATTTTTTTTAAGTTTTAATAGTTTTTAATTCATTTTAAATAGTTTTTAATAGTTTTAAAATTTCCAAAAATAGTTTTTAATCTTTTTAGGTCATTTTAGAGGTTTATCAATTGAAAAATCTTTATTTGGGCTTTTTGATAATTTATTTGATTTTTAGGGCTTTAATTAGCATTTAAAAATTGAATATTTAATTATTTAAAAGGTTTGAAAAAGTTTTGATAATTGGTAAACTCTTAGTTTATTATTTTTGATTTTTAGTAAATTTTTGGTAATTTTTAGAATTTAATTTAATTTTGGTGATTTTTTAGGTTATACGTTTTAACTTTCTAATAGTGATTTTGAGTTATTTTTTTATTTTTACGACTTCGTCATTTTCTCTTCTAATCCCCTTCTAAACCAAATATAAATCTCAAATCTTGTACATCTTAGTCACACACATATACCTCCTTGGGAAACGAACTTTCATTAAGGGTCATTAGTGTTGGTTTTCCTAAATCATCACTCAATACTTTCCCTATTTACGCTCTTTTCCTAAAGAGTAGTAAAACTCTACAATCATTTTTGGCGCCGCTGCCGGGGAGGTGTGTCGTGATTAATTTGCATTGTTGTTTTTAATATTAACCAAAATAGTATTTGTATTAGTAGAACTCTACTAATACGTATTATCGGTTTTCTTGGTTTTTCTTGTATAAATATTACTATATTGTACTAAGTATCACAATAAATTTACAATATCTCCAAAAGTGTGAAAACACAACCTTAATTGGGATTTGATCTCCTAATTATTGTATTCGAATCTCAAACAAAAAGAAAAAGGCAAAAATAGATAAATACTTTCGTGAAGCTCGATTTTGGAACAATCACTCGTCCGGAATGTCACCTTCGGTTGAAATGATTCTTCTTCGCTTGGAATATTGCCAAAATCCTTGATCCGGAACAAATTGATCTGAATATGTCACTTATCCAAAACAATCCTTCGTTCGGAACTTTACTGATTCGGAACTTGTAAAATTTGCCTTGATCCGGAACTTCTTATCAACCCTTGATTCGGAAGATTCCGAATGAAGCCCCTTGATTCGGAAGTTTCAGACTTCCGAATGAACACCTCTTGAATCGGAACTTGCCCCTTGATCCGGAAGTTTATTCGGAACTTTTAAGTTCCGAATGAACAGTCCTTGGTTCGGAACTTTGGGAACTTCCGAATGAGTGATCACTGATCCAGAACTTTTGGAGTTCCGAATGAACAGTGCTTGATCCGGAACTTTTGAGTTCCGAATGAAGCTTTTCTGGTTTGGAACTTTTGAGTTCCGAATGAATGACTCTTGAGTCGGAAGTTTTCCTTCGTCCGGAACTTTGAAAGTTCCGGATGAACAAGCTTGACTCGGAAGTTTTGTTGAGCTTAAAATCTTCCGGATGAACACTTTGATTCGGAACTTTGGAAGTTCCGAACGAGCACTTTCCCTCCTTCTTGGTTCGGAAGTTTACCTGGAAAGATCAGAAACACAACAAACACCCCGAAGAACAAGGGAATCACAGAAACCACAGATCCAATAACAAATTTAACCAAAATAAACACAAACGATTTAATCAAAGTAATAACTAATCAACAGTAACATCAACAAACAATTTAAAACATGAAATCAAGCAACTTTAACCGAAATAATCAAAAACCACTTGGATCAAAATAAAAGTATGAACATGAACATAAACATAAACACATAAATCAAAGATTAAGAAAGGTAGATAAGAGATTGACAAGATAAAGTAAAGATTGACAATAATTAAAGGAAAACTTACTTGAAATTAAATGAATTTAAGGTGCAAGCCAAGGTATTTAAATTTGACAAGAAAAGTAAATGACAAGATAAGTAAATGGTGGAAGAGCTAATTGTCACACTTAGCCAACAAAAACAAATGAACACACTAATGGTCTATTTATAGGGGAGGATTAGGAAGCTTCCTCCCCTCCTTCCTTTCTTGTTAATTGCAAGATTAAGCCCCTTTCTTCTTAAGTCTTCATTAATTACACCATTAGTCCTTTTCTTCTTATCTTCTTTAAACTTGGACGTAAGGGACTTTTGGCTTCGGGGTTTCTTTGAACTCGTCTTTAATTTCTTCAATAATAGACATGAATTCTTCGGCTTTTGATAAACTTCCATCTTTTGACTTTTTCTTCGATAAATCTTCAGAATTGGTCGTGGACTTCCGTTCTTTTTGCACTTTTGACTTCTTGACTTCGTCTTTCATCCTTTTCTTCAATAAAAGTCCGTAAATGCCCGTGAATGTCCGTGTTTTCTCCACTTTTCACCTTTTCATCCTAAATCACAACAAAAATACAAACCACGCATAATTCCGACATAAAAGACATAAAATACACGTTTTGGTCCGGTTATTATTGTAATTAAGTGGTAGAAAAGATGGGTGTTTACACACCTATCAAATCCCCTACACTTGACCATTGCAATGTCCTCATGCAATGCATTAGTTACAAAGCAAGATTACACTTTTCATCATTATCAATCTACGTTGGCCTTTATTAAAGAGATAGAAAATTAAAAACATACAAATTAAATAAATCAAAAGCATACCTTGGGTTTTGGAAATGTTATGAATAATCATCATCCTCAAGTTTTCACTTTCTCCAAACCAAGCTTAAAAACGAGATCATTGTTATTATAAGTTAGTAAACTAACACGAACTCATGTGGGCCAATTACTCACTTAGACTCCCTTATTCCTAGGTGTATCTCTTATATTTTATTATTGTCTTGAATGATCACGAGGATGCATTGTTTGACTTATTTCGATAGTTATTTAGTTTGAAAATAAAGTGAACGATTTAATCAATAGTTAGCTAAAGGACCAAATCTTTTAAAACTGCTTCTCGGGACCTCATAAAGTTCATATCTTGGCATAACTCGCTTTGCGATTTGAGACCTTTCTCGGACCGATATTTGGCAGCGACTTCATACTTTAAATCTTGAGAGACGTTCATGAAATAATGGTCTTCTCTTCATACAGGAATTTCTTCAGTTGAAGTTTTGAGAGATTCATACTTAGAACATGACTTCTTCATTTTTCTCCAATCTTTATTTTGGACTTTGATATACAACGATCCGCCTCCTTTTATGACTTGGATCTATTTATCCTCATACCTTGTTAGGGTCTTTTCGGATACACTTCTCCATGACTTTTGGGGAGTATTTACTTTTCGTCGTGTGTCTCGATCCTTCATATTGATTTTCGATAAATGATTCTTCACATCACTTTGGATCTTTAGCAACAAAATATAGCCCTCATGCCTTGTTAGGGCCTTTTCGGACTCGCCAATCTTCGTGTCCCGCTTCAATAAGTTATTCCTTGGCTATGAACCCTAATCCATACCGAGCAACTTTTAAACGATCTGGGGCTAGAAGCTAAGTAACTTTTCAAATCGTACAACCTTATTTATTAGCAGATAAATTTATTAGCAAGCGATGGGAGAATAGGCTTATAATTAACTCACATAAATTCACGAAAGAATACCGGACTTATAATTGGCTCTATCATCTCTCGTTCTCCACAGTTTAAAATCTCAAGTAATGAGACTCGTGGATGCTTAGCCTATTAAATCAAAGTTTTGGGTTTTCGAGTCGCCTATAGGATCTTGCAATTTCTTAGACTTTTTCAAGTTTTAGAAATCGCATTTTAAAGTTCCCTTGATAAACGACTCTCTAGGATCAATTATAGGAACTTGCGAAAAGTTCTTGTTCTTAACCCGTGAGAGTTAAGACTTTCGCGTTTTATAGCTCCCTATATAAAAGCCTAGCAAAACTTGACTTAAACACGTTAAGGATACTAGCTAGAGTAAACTCGGATTGAGTCAAAAGATTCACAACGTTTGAAAATTAAAACCACTTATTTAAACATTTATTCTAATAAGGAAAGAAAAATAACTATACAAAGGGAAAAAACTAATAGGCCAAAATAGATTAAAAATTTTGAAAAATGTCGAAAAATTGATTTTCCGGTTAAAATGAGGACAAATATTCGATAGAAGTCCCCCCTACACTTAAGATAAACATTGTCCTCAATGTTTAAGCATGTGGGAGTAAACTCCCCTACACTTAGGACATTGTGCACTTTGTTTAAATCTTGCAAAGGAAATGACAACTAAAGAGATTCCTATTTTAATATTGAGAAAATATAAAATAGTGAATCGAAAAGAGTTTAGGATAGAACCGGGATAATGGTACACAGAATCACGGGTTGTCAAGAATCATCAAGAGTGGATCATTGAAGCTCGAATCCCAAATTAAGAAGTGAGGAGAGGAAAGCAAACCAAAGGGTCTCCCCTACACTTATGATAAAGAAAGCGAAAAGATAGATGCATGGGTTGCCTCCCAAGAAGCGCTTGGTTTTTGTTTACCGAGTCGTGAGCCTGACTCGACCTTGATCATCAACGGAAGTAGCATGGAACATATCCACCAGGATCAAAGACATAGTTTTCGTCCATCAAATAGCACAGGCTTAAGGCGAACAAGGCAAGCTAAAGAAGAGTAGGCAAGGTTCCCTTAAGCAGTGATGGAGCACGGTGGGAGCAAGGGTGAAGTGGTGCAAGCATGTCTCCAATGGGTCCAAAGATTTTTCCTTTTATTTCATCAGGTGGATACTGAGATGGCTTAAAGATTTCAATACCGAGGTCGAACACCTTTTCCTTTAAGGGAAAATAGCACTCAGGCACAGCCGAGTGTGAAGAAGATCCGCAAAGAAGCACAACCTCGTCCTCAGCAGGGGGACAAAGAGGTGTCAAATCATAAGTGCAACGGATTTCGGTGTCGATCGGTTTCTTCTCCTTTGACAGAATGTGCTTCAAATCCAAAGTAGGATCAAGACGATAATCTTCAAAGTCCAAAGGAGGAGCATCACTCTCATGAGGGAAGTATGTGTTGAGAAATTCAGAGAAATCTTCCTCAAATGAATAATCGTCCAAAGTAGGATCGAGTGATGGCGGAGGATCTTCATCATGTGAAGAATCGCTCGAGAGAGTATCAGCCTCATCAAAATCATCGAAAGTGGGCAGCTCGGGATACTCAGAAGTACAATCAAAATCATCCGAATCTGAGCTAGAATCATTGTCATCATAAGCATCGAAGATCGGTGGCGAATCATAAATGGGAGAAGCGTCCAAAGTAGGGAGAGAATCATCCACAGTATCTTCAAAGAGTGGATTATCAGTGGAAGACTCGAATAAAGGATTGTCATAGACGGTAAAGTCATCGAGCACATTAATCATATTCACTGATTCTCGGCCTCCAAAGGATTTGTCTGTAGGCGTCCCCATTTTGAAATTTTATGAGGCATTCCCGACTCTTAAGATTAACTCACATTCGGCCACATCTACTAAAGCACGTCCGGATCTCAAAAATGCCCGACCAAGTATTAAAGGAATACGAGGGTCCATTTCATAATCAACTACGACAAAATCGACCGGGAAAATAAATGCGCCAACTTGAATGAATACGTCTTCGGCTATACCAACGGGGTACGCGAGAGTGCGATTAGCAAGTTCGAGAGTCATCTTTGTTGGAATGAGATCGGGTAATGATAGTGTTTTCCAAACACTCAAAGGCATAAGCTTTATACTAGCCCCGAGATCAGCAAGGGCAGTAAATTCTTCAGTTTTGTTGAACACGCAAGGCAACACAAAACGACCGGGATCCCCTAGCTTTTCCGGAAGTTCTTTAAGAATAACTGCAGAGCAGTTTTCATTTAAGCGTGTGTTGGCGAGTTCAATCAGCTTCTCCTTTTTGTTAAGCAAATCCTTAAATGCTTTAACAAATTTGGGCATGTGGACAAGTGCTTCAAGAAAACTAATGCTGAAGCCCATTTGAGAAATCATATTGATATATTTTGTTATTTGAGAGTCATTCTTGGTTAGCTCGTTTGTCTTGCCTATGCGAGAAGGGTATGGGATTCTGGTTTGATAGGGAGACGGTGAAGGTGTAGTTGGTGAAGGTTGTGATGTTGAAGGGTCCTTTCGAGATACATTGTCATGATGAGGTGGAGACGGTAATGGTGCACTAATACTAGGTGTAGGAGGAGTAGGGATAGATGGTGGTGGAGGAGGTGTAGATGATGGTGGTGGGATAGGTGGATTGACAATGGTAATTCCACTACGCGTAGTAAAAGCACTCACATTAGCTCGCGGATTAGTGACGGTGTTTGAAGGTAGAGAGCCTGAAGAAGAAGAAGGTTGAGCTTCGGGCAAGAAACTAGCCAATAGAGTATTTAATTCAGTCGTTTGAGTGATGAAGGATGATTGAATATTATCACGAACCTCGGTTCTAATGTCATTTCCTTGCTTCAAGATATCTCCTTTCAAATTGATTATTTGGCTCTGTAGATTCTTGATTTGCTCACCTTGAGTTCTCATGATGGCATCAACATCGGGATTAATGGGTGGGTGTTGTTGGGTGGGTGGTTGATAAGGGTTAGAAGCTCTTGGTGGGATTTGGTTGCTTCTATTGTAGTTGTTGGCGGGGTTTTGGTTTTGAGGAGAAAATCCGGGTGAAAGGTAATTGTTGGAACGGTAACTCAGCAGATTTCTATCCCCTTGTTGTCTAGCTTGGTAGTTTTCCGGTGAATAATTACCATAAGCAGCATACACATTTTCCGGATTTCCTTGTGTCGAAGGACAATCGGTGTATGAGTGAGGACCGCCACATGTTTCACAAGGACTAGCAACCGCTTTAACTTGTTGTTGTTGTTGGTTTGAAGCGAGAAGCGTAATACTTTTGCTCATTTCGGCCATCATGCGGGTGAGTTCGGTCATCTCAGGGTTTGCTTAGGTGGAAGAAACATTGACTCTCGGGTTGTTCCTAGAAGAAGCAGAGGAATCCCAGTTCTTATGATGATTAGGCATGTTCTCAATTAACTCTCTACACTCCTCGGGTCTCCTTTTCATGAATGTGCCACCGGCGGCTGCATTGATCGTATCACGATCTCAAAAAGTCAATCCGTTGTAGAAAGTGTCGATTAAGGTCACAGGGAGCATGTTGTGGTTTGGACATCTATCGATCAAGACATTATATCTCTCCCAAGCGTCAAAAAGAGATTCATCGGGATCTTGCATGAAACCGCTGATCTGATTGCGAAGGCTTGTGACCAAGGATGGTGGAAAGTAGCGCGAAAGAAATCGTTGAGTCATGTCATCCCAAGTGTGAATAGAATTCTTCGGGAGACGATCAAACCATTTCTCGGCATGATGCGATAGAGTATGTGGGAAGAGTTGTAAGCGAAGAACATCCATTGTGGCACCAGGCAACTTCATGCTTTGGGTGATTGTAATGAACTTGTCGAGGTGTTTGTTGGCATCATCATCAGGCAATCCTCTAAATGGGTTTGTTTGTACTTGCTGAATCATGTGGTGCTTCAACGAAAACCTAGGAGCGTTGATTTGCATCGGCGCAATCGGTCCTCCTCGTTCAAACATGGTTGGTTGAAAAAGTTCCTCCATGGTCCGAAGATCGGGCTGTGGAAGAGCATTGTTGCTATTATTATTATTATTGAGGTTCGGTGGAATGTTGTTGTTGACACCTGCCATATCTAAATCTTCTTGAGGCTCGGGCTCTTGATAATTAGAAGATCTAGTACGCATAC
The DNA here is from genome assembly GCA_025667525.1 of Glebionis coronaria. Taxonomy (NCBI): domain Eukaryota; kingdom Viridiplantae; phylum Streptophyta; class Magnoliopsida; order Asterales; family Asteraceae; genus Glebionis; species Glebionis coronaria. The sequence continues at coordinate 57,375,793 of CM046875.1, read as the reverse complement.
ACTTGAAAATGCAAAAGAAAACAAAACCAAACACAAAGACAATATATATACACAAGAAAGATAAAATCTTTTTGGATTTTTGAAATTTTTTATTTTTTATGTATTTTTTATGAATTTTTAATTTTTATGAGTTTTTGGAATTTTTTATGCAAGAAAAGTAACGTTCACAAGTGAGCGGATCCCAAAAAGCAACGTGTCTTTCACAGAAAACCGTCAATCTTAACGAAAAGAGCCGGCAGCGGCGCCATTTGATAACTAGCTTTTGGCCAGGTAAAAATATTAAAATTAAAGTTCGTTGTTCTTGTCTAATCGAATTGATCTAGGCTCTCTATGTGACTCTATTGTTTTTGGTGGAACAAAGATGTGTCGTTGTAGTGTTTAAAATAAAGGGTGCAAAACAATTAAAGTAAAGGTGCTCTTAAAGTAAATCTAAGTCTAATTAAAATAAATGTGCAAGTATTTAAAAACGTGACTGAAATTAAAGGGCACTAAAGTAAATGACGCAATCATAAATTTATCTAAGGCAAACTTAAAACGCAACTAAAACTTAAACTAAGGCAAAACTAAAATAAAGCTAAGGCTAATAATCTTAAAGTGCAATTAAATAAAAGGCAGGAAAAATAAAGCTTGAAAATAAAAATCAAAGACAAAAACTAATAAGAACCTGAATACAGCTCATTCGGAATAAACCTTCGTTTGGAACAATCACTCGTCCGGAATGTCACCTTTGGTTGAAATGATTCTTCTTCGCTTGGAATATTGCCAAAATCCTTGATCCGGAACAAATTGATCTGAATATGTCACTTATCCAAAACAATCCTTCGTTCGGAACTTTACTGATTCGGAACTTGTAAAATTTGCCTTGATCCGGAACTTCTTATCAACCCTTGATTCGGAAGATTCCGAATGAAGCCCCTTGATTCGGAAGTTTCAGACTTCCGAATGAACACCTCTTGAATCGGAACTTGCCCCTTGATCCAGAAGTTTATTCGGAACTTTTAAGTTCCGAATGAACAGTCCTTGGTTCGGAACTTTGGGAACTTCCGAATGAGTGATCACTGATCTAGAACTTTTGGAGTTCCGAATGAACAGTGCTTGATCCGGAACATTTGAGTTCCGAATGAAGCTTTTCTGGTTTGGAACTTTTGAGTTCCGAATGAATGACTCTTGAGTCGGAAGTTTTCCTTCGTCCGGAACTTTGAAAGTTCCGGATGAACAAGCTTGACTCGGAAGTTTTGTTGAGCTTAAAATCTTCCGGATGAACACTTTGATTCGGAACTTTGGAAGTTCCGAACGAGCACTTTCCCTCCTTCTTGGTTCGGAAGTTTACCTGGAAAGATCAGAAACACAACAAACACCCCGAAGAACAAGGGAATCACAGAAACCACAGATCCAATAACAAATTTAACCAAAATAAACACAAACGATTTAATCAAAGTAATAACGAATCAACAGTAACATCAACAAACAATTTAAAACATGAAATCAAGCAACTTTAACCGAAATAATCAGAAACCACTTGGATCAAAATAAAAGTATGAACATGAACATAAACATAAACACATAAATCAAAGATTAAGAAAGGTAGATAAGAGATTGACAAGATAAATTAAAGATTGACAATAATTAAAGGAAAACTTACTTGAAATTAAATGAATTTAAGGTGCAAGACAAGGTATTTAAATTTGACAAGAAAAGAAAATGACAAGATAAGTAAATGGTGGAAGAGCTAATTGTCACACTTAGCCAACAAAAACAAATGAACACACTAATGGTCTATTTATAGGGGAGGATTAGGAAGCTTCCTCCCCTCCTTCCTTTCTTGTTAATTGCAAGATTAAGCCCCTTTCTTCTTAATTCTTCATTAATTACACCATTAGTCCTTTTCTTCTTATCTTCTTTAAACTTGGACTTAAGGGACTTTTGGCTTCGGGGTTTCTTTGAACTCGTCTTTAATTTCTTCAATAATAGACTTGAATTCTTCGGCTTTTGATAAACTTCCGTCTTTTGACTTTTTCTTCGATAAATCTTCAGAATTGGTCGTGGACTTCCGTTCTTTTTGCACTTTTGACTTCTTGACTTCGTCTTTCATCCTTTTCTTCAATAAAAGTCCGTAAATGCCCGTGAATGTCCGTGTTTTCTCCACTTTTCACCTTTTCGTCCTAAATCACAACAAAAACACAAACCACGCATAATTCCGACATAAATGACATAAAATACACGTTTTGGTCCGGTTATTATTGTAATTAAGTGGTAGAAAAGATGGGTGTTTACACACCTATCACTCAAAATGATGGTCCTAACTTTAAGGTGAATGGTCATAGGTTGAAGCACTACTTTGGTGGGGAAGTTCCTTCTTTGAACTACCTCGACCAAGTCACCTTCCGCAATGATAATTAGTATTGAGGGGATCGAGTCGAGCTCATGACTCGATAATCAAAAATGAGATGCCTCGTGGAGGAGTCCCATGCTTATCCATGTACATATTATCTCTTTCTAATGTAGCTTACGTAAGGGGATTTGTGCCCTTCCAACCTTTGTTTCGTGGTTGTTTGTGCATTGTGGTTTTTAGATGATAATATCTTCACGATTGGAGCCTCTCGTGTTCGTTTTACGTGAGCACTCGATCGTTTGCTTTGAAGAATTCCTCGATATCCATATGATATATCCTTTGATGTTCTAACCTTAGGTTTTTTAGCACACTTCATAAACGGCTATGGATTTAATGGTTCCACCCTTTCCATGCTAGATTAGGCATTCGACTTCATATCTAGTATGGGGGTATTCTACCCTTAGACTCGAAACATTGAGGACAATGTTTAACTTTAGCATGAGGGGGTGAATAGATACTTGCCTCGCCAAACCTTCACGCTTTCTAAAGTTCATCTTTTTGTTTATCGTTTTGTTGCAAAATAAGGCTAAAAATTGCCAAATTTTAAAAATTTTCTCATGTTTTATAAGTGTTTGAAGACACGAATGTAGATTTTCCGATGGCAAGAATAAGAGTAATTTTTTACTCGTCCGTGTGTGTTGAGCACTTAGCTTCGATTCCTTAACTTTATATTAGGCTAAGTCTCTTAAATGAGGACGAGAAATGATAGAGTTAATTATAAGTTACTATACTAAACGTAGAGTACTCGTATTCTTTCAAAAACTCATGTGTTCTCGTTGTTTGCTTATTATCCCTTCACTTGTATATATATTTTTTAATAAGTATGGACTTAGAGGTTTAGTCTTGATTGTTGGTTTCTAGTCTTTTCTAGTAGCTTCCATGTAATTAAATTGGGAAAACTTTAAGGTATCGCCAGCGTCACGGTTTTGAAGTATTGGCAACCCGAATAATTGAAAGCTTCACCCAATAATAAGATTTCAAGTGCTCATCTAAATTAAGCAAAAATTCGAAGCTCACAAGGCCGAAAAATCTTTGCCCAATTTGAAAGTGAATCAAGCCTTAATCTTTGAATCTTTAAAGATCCAAAATACGCTTTAGCGTGAGGATATACGTCTTTGGCCATAATAAACACCTCATGGCGAGGTTAAATAAAAGGCAAGGCAAGACCGAAGTCATAATAAAAACTCCATGGCGGAGTTGAATAAAAGATGGAGGTAAACCTATGATAATAAGGCCCATCCGTTAGGGGCGTATAAAAGTCTTGATAATAAGTCTCATGTTCAAAACCATTATAAAACCGTGTTTTTCGATCCTTCTTGTTGACTTAAATTTTTGACATCGTTGTCTATTAGGGGAGGTTATTAATTCAATGGTCTTGGTTACACCGTTAGGACTCTATTTTTCGACCTAAATCTCTATCATCGCATAAGTAAAAAATGCATCATCGTGAACATTCAAGACAAAATAAAATATAAGAGATACCACTTAGGATAATGGGAGTGTAAGTACGTGATTAGGGCATATGAGTAGTGTTAGCATTACTAACCTATAATGACAATGATCTCGTTACACGCTTGGCATGTAATTGGGTGAAAATCGAGGACGATGAAATTATTTCTAAACGAAGCATTCACGTGTTCTTGTTCTATGAACCTAAACGTCCCATATTTGCGATGAAAATCCTACATTATGTCTAAAACACAAGTAGTAGTATTAGTGTAGTAAATTTATGATTCAATAAAATTACATCAAAATGAATTTTCGAGGTGCTATGATACTTATTTCTAGCATTGCGTGAGAGCACGGTAATGGTTTAGTATAGGGGAGTGATGAGACTGCTTTTATACATAGTCTCATTGTCCAAAACATGCTTAAAATGGTTAAAATATCATAAAATGTGCCAAATATATGCTTGTGTTTGTTCAATGTGTATTTTAGGTACGGATATTGAGAAAATGACAAAATATCACAAGAAACAAGCAAAAACGAACACGAGAAACGAAGCCGCACAATGAACCGGACCCTAGAGTTGATTTCCAAGAAAAGTCCTTGAAGAATTGAAGATTATACAAGAAGGGTCCTTCATTATTGAAGAATTGACACTTTAAACCCTTGTATATTCATAATTACAAGTTTGGTCCCTAAAGTTTGTCAAATTTACAAAAATGACCCTCAACTTTGAAGAATTGTCAAGAATGGTCCTTCAAAATTGAAGATTTTTCACTTTTAGTCCTCCATGAAGACAAAGATATAAGTGAAGACCTTGAAGATTGAAGACATGCCAAAATCAGCCCTTCAAATATCATCAAATTACAAAACAAGTCCTTTGAAAAGTTTTTGTGGTCAAATTGCAAAAAAAAAAATTTCATTACAAAGGAAATCAAGTTTATATGCTGAAAACTTGAAATAAAGAAAGAAAGAAAGAAGGAGGGTTAAAACTACCAAGAGAACCTAAGACACCTAGACCTATCCTGACTTGCCACGTGCCCCACTCAGCCTTTACAACCAATCACAACACACCATTATGCCACATCACATCCCACTCGCAACCGGTTAATAACTAATCTTAATTAGTTATTTAAATTGGGCGGTTAACACATTTTCAAAAACAAAACTAGATTAAACCCTTACTATTCATACGAAGAACAAAATTGGGCTTTTGTTAATCACTTGCAATTAAAGCCTAATCACCTCCAGAATATTGATTAAGGGCTAACTAATCATAAACCCACCCTTAAACCCCCATCACCATCACCTCACATGTCTCTACCAACCTCCCCTGCCCCATTATTCACTCCCAAACAAAAAGCTTGCATAGAATCAACGACCCAAGCCTTTGCTTACATCCTAAGCTTGTATTGGACGTCCAAGATCACCTTTTCACCACTGGCATCTAAACAAAACGCCAAGAAGTCAAAATTTAGTCAAGTATATTCAAAATTCAAGGGGCAATTTTGGAAGACCACCACTTAGGGTTTTTAATTTTTCAACTTGATAAGACTCTTGTAAGGCTCTATATAAAGCCCCTAGCTAACAACATTTAGGCTTGCTCTAGGCTTTTCTTTGGTCAGTTTTCTATAAATCCTATTATCAAGTGAATGAAAATCCAAGTGCCAGTCCTTTTATTTACTTGTTACTGATATGAGTTTGTGTTTATGAAGTTTCAAAGTTTGGTTTACTGTTTTTTGCAAGTGTTTCAAAATTTTCCAAAAATCTGATTTTTTTCCTAAGTCTTAGTTCAAACAGTTGAACTTTGTGGATCAAAGATTGATCATATTACCCTGATAAGAAGATTATCAAGGTAAGGTGAGATCTTGGTTTGGGAAGAATCAAGGAGTGGGGAATAAGCTTGGAAGAGATCATTTTCATTTTCATTTTTTTATAATCTGTTGTGCTAACCTTGTTGATCTTAGCAGCTTTTGTGAAGCTTGTGTCTTGTTTAGCTAGACATATAAGCTCAAACAATTCGTGAGTGTGGATGTGCATTCATGAGGTTTGCTTCTTTTTGTCCAAAAATCTGTCAAGATCTTGGTTCTAAGTGTTTTCGTTAACTGCTGTTATATGTCGTGTTCTTGTGGCTTAAATCTTGTTCTAAGTGCATAAGAATGTTGTTATGATGGATATCGAAGCTTGGTATGACCTGAAAACGTTTTTACTTTGCAAAATTTTGATTTTCAAAAGTTAAAAGGGTGTTTGGGACTACTGATTTATGGTTTTCATGTTATATTAAATTATTGTTAAGGGTTTGTTTGAGTTGGTATCTGATATTTGAGTGGTTTTATTCTTATATCTGCTTACTTTGTGGTTTGAATCATTGAATCTGAAAATCTTTCATAACTAGCTTGTTTTACGGTCTTGTGATCTAAAAATTTGGGAACACCTAGAGTGTATTTTGGTCATCAGCTTATCAATAAGCTATTCTAGCTTATTTAGACGTGCAACAACTTTGTTTTGGTAATCAATATTCCTTATTTGACCCATTTGACTATTCTAGAGCATTTGAGACTGACTTTTAGGTTTGACTAGAAAACGAACTTAGTTGACTTTTTACCAAACAGCTTATTGCTTATTCCATGTTATTCAGTGTGCTTATTTGAAATCTTTTTGATTATTAAGCTTATTTAAGTGATTTTAAACATTTTGCAAAAAGAATCAGCTCTTGAATCAGCCTAGAACTCGAAAACGGCTGTTTTGTTGTTTTGTGTAGAGAACTTTTGCTTATTTCAGGCTTATTTCTTGAGCTTTTTCCAAATTTATTTTTACAAATAGCTTTATAATCTCATAAGAAGGATGTGTGTCAATTTTCAGCTTCTGGCATTAGCTTATGGCTTAATGGGCCAAAAAGCCCATTAAGAATAAGTTGTTTGCTTATTAAGCTGTGATAAGCACTGATTCAGCTTTTAGGCCTTTAGAGTTTTATGTTTAAAATCAAATTTTAAGCTAGACTGGAAGTTTTGGGTCATTTTTGTGAACATTTTTCTTATTGGGCCTTAACAAGCCCATTAAGCATTATGTTTGGACTTTTGGCCCATTTGGAGGCCCATTAGGGGTATTTAGGTAATTTCTCTTTCATTTTCTGTTTATTTAAGTAAAAATAAACTAGTTTGCAAGTTTTTAGAATTTTTTATAATTTTTGAATTTTTTATTATTATTTTATTATTAAAAAAAAATTTTAGAGTTAAATTAATATTTTTGCAAATTTTTCATTTTTCTTAGGTTAAACAAATTAAGTTAGGATTTTAAAACTTTTACATTAATTTTCTCATCACTTAATTAATTTTTAGGATTATTTTAATATTTTAATAGTTTTTAATCATTTTTAAATAGTTTTAATTAGTTTTAAATTTTTCAAAAATAGTTGTTAGTTTACTTAAGTTATTTTAGAGGTTTACAAATTGAAAAATCTTATTTTAGACTTTTTATTAATTAAATTGATTTTTAGGGCTTTAATTAGCATTTAAAAATTATTATTTGATTAAATAAAAGGTTTGAGTAATTTTTGATTTTTTGTAAACTCTAATTGCATTTTTTAGGATTTATTATAATTTTCTAGGAATTTTTAGGGTAGTTTATAAATTTCATCACGTTTTACGGTTTTACGTTTACATCATTCCTCGTAGTTTAATTTAGAATCGTAACCGTCATCAGTTTCTTTCTCATTTACTTTATTAATATTAATCACAAACATTTAATCATGTCTTAACATACAACACACTAGCCTCCTTGAGAACGAACTCACCTTGGGGTCATTTGTGCAAGGTTTTCCTAAACCATCGTACTTAATACTTACCCTAATTACGCTCTTTGTTTTTCCTAGAGCAAGAGTAGTAAAAATAAAACTATCAATCTGTTACGAAAAATATGCTTTGCTGACGTCATGTTTGTGTGGGCAGAATCTATATCCAAGATATATATTGTTTTCTTTATTAAGAAATTGCTATAAGTAATAGATATCCATGTGATAAAATTTTATAATAGCAATATTCGTAGCAGACATGGATAAAATATTGACCATATTTCTTCGCATCGGTTAAAAGCGTGTTTCACTTATTTAGCACGATAATTATGTTATTACGCATGTCATGATATTTTATTTTTATTCTCGGTAGTTCGCATGATCGAAAATATTTTATTTTTTATCCGCGGTCATGGCATGTCCAGCCGCACTCGTCCGCACTTTTGTGCATATTTAATTTTTTAACTATGGTTATGAGCAGTGTTAGTCCGCCTATTCGACCATATTGTTTATAGTAATAATATATTACGTAATGTTTTTAATTTTTGCAAAGATATTTTCAAATATCTTATTTTTAAAATTGATAACAAGATATTACCCATATCTTTTAACGCTCAAAAAATATATTGCCAATATTTGTTATATTAATAAAAGATATTACGTATATCTTTTAAATTGATAAGGAGATATTACATATATCTTTTGATTTGATTAAATATATTTTTCATATATGTCGTGACCCGACGTAGTAATATCGTGATTCACGGTCATGGCTCGTCCATCCGAACTAGTCTGCACATTCAACAATTATTTTATTTTTTTGTTTGCGGTCATGGTATGTCCAGCCGTGCTCGTCTGTATGTTCGGTCCTATTTTAATTTTTCACTGCAGTCATGGGCCGCGTCTTCCGCATTAATCCGCATGTTTGGATATATTGTTTGTATTAATAAAGGATACTGCACATATCATTTAAATTGCAACAAGATATTATTTAGGATATATTCTGATATAATTAATTTATAAAAGATATTATATATATCTTTTAAATCGGTAAGAAATATTACATATATTTTTTACTATATTTTCCTATTTTATTTTCTATCCGCGGTTATGGTCCATCCATCCGTGTTCTTTCGCATGTTCGAACATCTTTATCCTACATGCGTACATGTACTTATCGTTCTAATGCGGAATAAGAGGATTGAGTGAACCTAATAATTGAATTTTTCGTGTAAGAGGGATGCAACCCCAACGACCATAGATCATGTACCCTTGTTAGACACCTTGCTATCAAGACATTGTAGTAAGTTATGCAAACCACGTGATTCATGATGGACTTGCAAAAGACACACTGTGCACGTCTAACAAATTTTTTGTCAAAACTTTGACCGTCCTTATGGTAGTAGCGGTACGCCGCACATAATGGCATATCCCATCCCATAAGTTAGTTAAGATACGTCTTATAATATGTGACAATTTGCGGTTATGGCACGCCCATCCGCGTTGATCCGCACGTTCGGACCCAATTTCTATCTTTTGTACGCGACTATGGTACGCCCATTCGCGTTGGTCTACGTGACCGTAATTTTTTGAATACTTGATTAAGTTTAATACTCCTAATCGAGTGTAGCGCCATTAAACTTGGGAGGCTACCAGGGTATAATAATACCACTATTTTTATGCATGTCACGCAAAAATCTTTGGATTTATTCCTTTGCCGCAGAGGTCCGCCTTCTGCCGGTTTATTTCTTTGCCGCGGAAGTACTCCTTATGCGCGCTTATTTATTCGTCACAAAAGTATCTCTTCTGTTGGCTTAGTTATGCGCCGTGGAAGTATCTCTTCCACAGGCTTATTATCTTCGCCGTGGAAGTATCTCTTCCACGGACTTATTATCTTCTTCGTGGAAGTATCTCTTCCACGTGCTCATTATCTTCGTCGTGGACGTATCTCTTCCACGTGCTTATTATCTTCGCCGTGGAAGTATCTATTGCACGTGCTCATTATCTTCGCCGTGGAAGTATCTCTTCCACGTGCTCATTATTCTTCACCGTGGAAGTATTCCTTCCACTGGCGCATTGTTTTCGCCGTGGAAGTATTCTTCCACGTGCTCATTATATTCGCCGTAGAAGCATCTCTTCCACGTGCTCATTATTTTCGCCGTGGAAGTATCTATTCCGCTTGCTTATTATCTTCGTCGTGGAAGTATCTCTTCCACGTGCTCATTATCTTCGCCGTGGAAGTATCTCTTCCACGTGCTCATTATCTTCGCCGTGGAAGTATCTCTTCCACGTGCTCGTTATCCTTCGGCGTAGACGTACTCTTTCCACTGGTGTATTGTTTTTGTCGTGGAAGTACTCTTCCACGTGCTCATTATCTCTCGCAGTGGAAGTACTCTTCCACGAGCTCATTATCTTTCGTCGTAGAAGTATCTCTTCCACGTGCTCATTATCTTCGCCGTGGAAGTATCTCTTCCACATGCTCGTTATCCTTCGCCGTGGAAGTACTCCTTCTACTGGCGTATTGTTTTCGACGTGGAAATACTCTTCCACGTGCTCATTATCTCTCGCCGTGGAAGTACTCTTCCACGATCTCATTACCTTTCACCGTGGAAGTACACTTCCACGTGCTCATTATCTGTCGTCGTGGAATTACTCTTCCACTGGCTCATTATCCTTCGCCGTGGAAGTACTTCTTCCACTGGCGTATTGTTTTCGTCGTGGAAGTACTCTTCCACGTGCTCATTATCTCTCGCCGTGGAAGTACTCTTCCACAAGCTCATTATCTTTCGCCGTGGAAGTACTCTTCCACGTGCTCATTATCTTTCGCTGTGGAAGTTCTCTTCCACTGGCTCATTATCCTTCGCCGTGGAAGTACTCCTTCCACTGGCGTATTGTTTTCACCGTGGAATTACTCTTCTACATGCTCATTATCTCTCGCCGTGGAAGTACTCTTCCACGAGCTCATTATCTTTCGACGTGGAAGTACTCTTCCACGTGCTCATTATCTTTCGTTGTGGAAGTACTCTTCCATTGGCTCATTATCCTTCGCCGTGGAAGTACTCCTTCCACTGGCGTATTTTTTTTGCCGTGGAAGTACTCTTCCACTGGCTTATTATCTTTCATCGTGGAAGTAATCTTCCACTGGCTTATTATCATTCGTCGTGGACGTACTCCTTCCACTGGCGTATTGTTTTCGCCATGGAAGTACTCTTCCACGTGCTCATTATCTTTCATTGTGAAAGTACTCTTCTACGGGCTCATTATCTTTCGCCGTGGAAGTACTCTTCCACGTTCTCATTATCTTTCGCCGTGGAAGTACTCTTCCACTGGCTCATTATCCTTTGCCATGAAAGTACTCCTTCCACTGGCGCATTGTTTTCGCTGTGGAAGTATTCTTCCACGTGCTGATTATCTTTCGCCGTGGAAGTATTCTTCCATGTGCTGATTATCTTTCGCCGTGGAAGTATTCTTCCACGTGCTCATTATTTTTTTATTTTTATTTTTTGCTGTGGAAGTACTCCTTCCACTTGCGCCTTATTGTCTTCATCGCGGAAATACGTCTTCCACTATCTTGTTGTCTTTGACGTGGAAGTACGCCTTCCACTGGCTCATTCTGCCACGGAAGTACGTCTTCTGTTGGTTCATATCTTTGTTGTGGAAGTACGTCTTCCGCGACGAATTACTTTGCCCGGCCACGAAGTGATTTCTTCAAAGTTTGCTTTGTTTGACCTTAATTAGGCGAAGCCTGATCAACTGCGTTTAGTTCAGGAAAAACCGTGAAATTTTTTAAGTCATTATCGAATGTCGTGGCCGCAAGACGGATGTACCATCCGCATCACCTTACCATAGAGGTACATCTTCTGTTGGCCTTAAGACGAATGAAATATTCACATTATGTTGCATCATTAGTGGGTATAAGAAGTATGCCTTCAAAATGTTCACGATGCAGCATACGGGTTCCACCTCCGCCTTCACAAAACGTTCTCATAATCCTCACGTTAGAGATGAACAAGAATGATACCTTGCCAATGCTAGTGTTACCCCGACTGTAGAAAACATATTCTTTTTTACGGGGTTTTTACCGTCAAGTAACGGAAACCAAGCATTCGAGCACAACCACCCGTCTTACGTATACGTGTTTTCCCATTTCTTTTGACGTAGATATGCTTACAGGTAGCGGATATGGTGTAAATTCTAGGAACCTCGGTTACAACCTCGCATACTAGACTGGGGGGACATGATGACGTATAGTGGCTACGCTCACTATTCGCAACCCCAACCCATCATATATTTGCTAAAGGAAGCCCATTACGTGTGGAGCCATATGTTATTGACGACCCACGAGGATGTCTTAGAAGCAAGCCGCACAAGGTTGTTTAGTAAGCTAGATACATGAATAAGTCTAGCATAACATGATCATGGACCATAACATACTAGACTCGGGGGCATGTCAACGTATAGTCTGGAGTCGGCCCTTCCCGACAGGCCCGCGACCCACACATACTTAACTTATCCTTCAAGAAACCCTAGCACTATATAAACAGGGCTAAGGGTCTCATTCCACATCAGGTTATCTCTCTAAACAAACCTCACTTTTATAATTTATCGTCCTGATACTAACTTGACCTTCGGAGGTGGACCACAGGGCTCCGGCTTTGGGTCCACGTTTAACCAGTTTTCTATTGTTTGCAGCATTACTCAGGACCCGGGAAGACGACGAACGGCCCAGGAGAGTCGTGGGTCTAGCCCAACCAAACTATGCTCCAACAAACTCCATTTCACTCTTAATATATGAAACTCGAGGCTCCCACGATACTTCTCAATATAAGACAAGACAAAAAATTATGGATGCTTATGTTACATCAGCGGAAATCAAATAAAAATTAGCACTAACAAAATATCAAAATTCAATCTAAAAACACAAAATCCCCAAAGAAGACATAAACCCTATATAAATACATACATACCAGCTTATATAGCCTATGAAGATTCACATCAGCCGGCTCAATTGTAATCTCAGTCACCGGAGATTGGTGTACCAAAGGGCCTAACGTATCGCAATATTAACGGAGAATATCATGTTGAGCAGGTATACAATCACCATTATTCCAAACACTAATGAGATTATCTGCAACATTTAGTTTAACTTTGACTGTGTTCATCGTGGGGTCTCGTTGTTTGTTAGATGCATTTACAAGTATCTGGTTGAATATTTTGTAAAGTCCTGATAGGAAGATAATTTTTTTTGCATATGCTCGTTTTGCCAGATCCATAGCTTTTCTTTGTTTCTTTTGACGGAGCTGATGTAGGTTTCGGGACGGAAAAGGATGTTTGTGGTGGAGTAGAGTGGTGGTGGGTCGGTGGTTGGCATGATTTCGTTTGTGGTGGAGTGGAGTGGTGGTGGATCGGTTGGCATGATTGTTAATTAGGGTTATTAGTGTGTGATGGAAGGATGTATGAAGATGTGAAGGGTTCGGTTTGGTTTATACTTTATATTTTCGGATCTTGATGTTGATGGGTTCAGTTTGGTTTGTCTATAGGATAACGACTTGTGTCACAAAGACACAAATTATGTTTATCACATGTTATCGATAACAAATACAGTACCATGTTTTTATCATAACCCATGTTCTCAATATTGTTGTGTATGCACTAATTTCGGTAAGATTTAACTTTTGTAAATAATATACTCTTTTCGTCCTTAATTAAATGTTCACTTTTGATTTTTATGGTCTTTTTTTTTACTTTGACTTCAAATTATTTCGTATGTGTTATATAATACATGATGTCAAATATATGAATGGATTGAGTTTCAAACGTGTTTTCCTTAATATAATTTTCATCAAAATTTATAAAACACAAATAAAGTAATTTAAGAAGATGTTATTTCATGAATGTGATTCGGTCCTATCAGACAACATCTACCTACACAAGCTCGATCATGAGATATTATTTCATAACTTTTGTTAATGCAATGATGTCTCAAAAATATTATTAGTGTTAATTAATCTTTCTTAGTTTTGATCACGACAAATTACAAAGACATTTATTGTCAAAGATAATCGAAAGACGGATTATTTGACAAACATTATCATCAAGGTAATAATCATTTAAGTCTTACACAAACATCTCTTAATCATGTTTAGTGATCAATTGATTAGACTTAAATCTTATTAAGCCAAAAATGACCCCATTTCACTCTTAATATATGAAACTTGAGGCTCCCACGATACTTCTTAATATAAGACAAGACAAAAAGTTATGGAGGCTTATGTTAAATCAGCAAAAATCAAATAAAAATTAGTACTAACAAAATATCAAAATTCAATCTAAAATCACAAAATCCCCAAATAAGACATAAACCCTATATAAATACATACATACCAGCTTATATAGCCTATGAAGATTCACATCAGCCGACTCAATTGTAATCTCAGCGAACAGAGATTGGTGTACCAAAGGGCCTAACGTATCGCAATATTGACGGAGAATATCATGTTGAGCAGGTATACAATCACCATTATTCCAAACACTAATGAGATTATCTGCAACATTTAGTTTAACTTTGATTGTGTTCATCGTGGGGTCTCGTTGTTTGTTAGTTGCGTTTACAAGCATGTGGTCGAATATTTTGTAAAGGCCTGGTAGGAAGATAATTTTTTTTGTACATATGCTCGTTTTTCCAGATCCATAGCTTTTCTTTGTGTCTTTCGATGGAGCCGATGTAGGTTTCGGGATGGAAAAGGATGTTTGTGGTGGAGTAGAGTGGTGGTGGGTCGGTGGTTGGCATGATTTCGTTTGTGGTGGAGTGGAGTGGTGGTGGATCGGTTGGCATGATTGTTAATTAAGGTTATTAGTGTGTGATGGAAGAATGTATGAAGATGTGAAGGGTTCGGCTTGGTTTATACTTTATATTTTCGGATCTGGATGTTGGTGGGTTCGATATGGTTTGTCTATCGGATAACGACTTATGTCACAAAGACACAAACTATGTTTATCACATGTTTTCGATAACAAATACAGTACCATATTTTTATCATAACCGATACTCAATATTGTTGTGTATTCATTAATTTCAATAAAATTTAATTTTTGTAAATAATATACTCTTTTCATCCTTAATTAAATGTTCAACTTTGATTTTTACGGTCTTTTTTTTACTTTGACTTCAAATTATTTCGTCTGTGTTATATAATACATGATGTAAAATATATGAATGGATTGTGTTTCAAACGTGTTTTCATCAATATAATTTTCATCAAAATTTATAAAACACAAATAAAGTAATTTAAGGAGATGTTATTTCATGAATGTGATTCGACCCTATCAGACAACATCTACCTACACAAGCTCGATCACGAGATATTATTTCATAACTTTTGTTAATGCATTTATGTCTTAAAACATTATTAGTGTTAATTAATGTTTCTTAGTTTTGATCACGTCAAATTACAAAGACATTTATCGTCAAAGATAATTGAAAGACGAATTATTTGACAAACATTATCATCAAGGTAATAATCATTTAAGTCTTACATAAACATCTCTTAATCATGTTTAGTGATCAAGTGATTAGACATATCTTACATTTTGTCTATCAGATAACGACTTGTGTCACAAAGACACAAACTATGTTTTAATTTTTTATTTTTTTATAAACTAGTCCTAGTACAAGTTACAATACTCATTTACGTACGAGTCTTTTCTAATTCTTATAACAACATTTTTTTAATTATATACTTTTCTTATGCTTTTTATGTTGGGACGTGCGTAAGTCATAGATAATATACAGTCGGGAGTACTTAGAGAAGACCTAACTTGATCTTTGGGTTGTTGGTGAATCAGAGTATTGGGGAACGAATTAGGGTTTAGTTTGGTTTAAGGATTTAAAGGTTTTTTACCATCGTTTTTTGAGAAAATGTATGTGTTTCTTTATCTTTATATGAATTACATTATGTGCATAGTTACATTATCCTATCCTCTGCGTTTACTCATGATGCATGTAAGATATAATTGTATTGTTAAATTCCAATAGTGATATCACGAGCCAAATATATGCCATGTAATTACATAAAAGTTGACAAAAACCAATGCAAAAACAATTTTTTTTCTTGAATAGTTAATTGTGATTTAATTATAGATCTTTAAGTTGTTTAATAGATGATATTATATCCATAATTTTCTGGAAAAAATGAGTTTGCATGCTTTTTTTGTTTGTAGCAAAACGTTAATTACAACTACGTGTGCAATTTACGTGTTTTCCAATATGTTATGCATGTTTAAAGAAAATTAAATAATTAGACCATTATTGCTATTTTTTATAATGCATGATTTGGGTGCTTAACATGCTTAATATTGCTATGAGATTAAGAAAACGCTAATTTGATTGGCGTATGCATGCTTTAGAAAAGTCTTATAAAATTATTTTAGGGCTCATAGTTTAACATCCGCACAGAAAACAAACTTTACAAAATTAAACCCGGGAAATGTAAAATCCCGTAAAATAAAGGTCATATTTTTACTCTCGAAATATTCATTTTTAATATTATTTATCATTTATTAAATTTATTAATTTAAATTTATGGAATTTATTTATTTCGTTAATGATTTATATTTAAATCGATGAATTAAAATCCCTCGCGAAGTTTTTGTTATATAAACTATCTGTATTATCGACCGAGAAGTCTACGAACGCCATATGTTAGTCATATTGTATTTTATTTCCATATTTATTATTTTTGACTTACATTCGTATTTTTATCAAAAACGAGTCTTTTGAAAAGTTTAAACGTGTGAGTTTCATTAACGGGATCAAGGTTTGAATTATACATTCGTTTTTAGTAAATAAACCGGGTCGAGGCACTTTTCGTTTTTCCTTGGGCCAAAACCCAACGATACTAAACCAAACACCCTTATAAAATTACCTAGTTAACTCCATCAAAACTCATTGCGAAACACACCTTTAACTTTTTCACTACTTATTACTACTAGTTTTCTTACGAAAAACACATAGAAAATTCCCTGGAGAAAATCAACAGCTCTTTTCTTCTCTGTCTTTCTCTCTATTCGTATACTCCATCACCAAAACCACCATTACCACCATTTTAATTCACCAAATCACTCTCAATCTTCACCAAATCACTATATAAATCACCTATTATAAATCCCAACAACAAATAACCACCATGCATATGATTTTTAAGAAAATGATTTTTATTGAAGATTTTGATTAAGGTTTGAAATCCGAAATTGGTAGGTGGGATTCATTAGTGAAGTCTAAGGAAGAGTTTTTATGAAGTTTCGTTGAAAGAAAACGAGTTTTGATTGTCGTTTTTGGTCTCTAATTGCTACCTTTTGATTTTGAACATCATAAAATTCATTGTAAGGACCTCAATCTTGATCCATCGTACTTATTGGATTGTGCCGACTTTAAACACTTACTAATTAATCTTGTGACATTACCATTGTACTTTTAAATTCGCTCCGACTATACCAATATAAGCATAAAATGACTATATTACCCCTTTAAATGACTAATATACCCTTTGTCTTTCTCAGTTTCTTTCCACCCACATGACACATCTACACCCCTCCCATTCCAATCTTATATCAACTCAAAAAGACATCGCATCCATTTCATAAGGATATCTCAGATCGTTGAAACCCCGTCTCATCTAATAATACTACGAATATAACCTACTTGATAGCAACAAGACCCATCTTGAACTTCTTTTAATTAAAAGAGATCAGTGACACCCAATCTAGTTCATGTAGCATACATCTTCTTATGATTCTTGTTCGAATAAAGACCCATCTTCTTATGGGTTTAAACATTTAAGGACCTCAGGTAGGTTTGACTTTTGATTGTTTAAGATCGGTGATGATCTCAGGTTTCTAGCTTTT
Organism: Glebionis coronaria; assembly: GCA_025667525.1. Taxonomy (NCBI): domain Eukaryota; kingdom Viridiplantae; phylum Streptophyta; class Magnoliopsida; order Asterales; family Asteraceae; genus Glebionis; species Glebionis coronaria. Next base: position 57,358,262 of record CM046875.1, on the reverse strand, counting down.
GATATTTATTAATCTTGGCATGAAGGTTTCTTACAATCGTCCCCAATAAGTTCACAAGCCACATTACCAGCCCATGGCAGAAGTAATGTGTACACCAAACAAATGACCGGAGTGCCACTTTCTGCATTAGAATGAATTGTATCTTTACTACACTGTCTTCCCCGTTCTTCAATTGAGTTAAGAATCTTTGGATATCATTTGGATCGCCCTTGGGCAGGATAGGTTATTATAAACAAATGACGTTGATTTTACTCATAACATTGGTCATTTTTGTGTATGGTACATTCAATTCGTATGAGTTGGTGAACTAGGAATGTGTGTTTATATGGTGTCCAGTGTCTAGGCAAGAGAGGGTGACGTTTGTGGTGGCCATGTACAGAAAGATAAAATGTTATGTGGCATCTAGAGAAATGAGAGTTCATGTGACACAAGAAGATTTTAAAGAAAAAGAAAGCAGATTTGTGGTTGTGGCAATAAGTGTAATTATGTTGAAAAAGATAAGGGTAATATAGTCATTTTATGCTCATATTAGTATAGTCGGAGCGAATTTGAAAGTACAATGGTAAATTCACGAGATTAATTAGTAAGTTTTTAAAGTCAGCACAATCTAATAAGTACGATGGTATTGTATAGCTTTTACCCTTGATTTGGTCATGGTTAAAAGTTAAGTGCTTGTTGTCCAGATTTTAGATCTAATTTTCGGTCATTTTAAAATGTTATAAGCTAGGATTTTATAGTTTCTAGTTGTGGGGCTCATCTTTGTTGTCGTTTTGGTATGATATTCGCCTTCTAACTCTTAAAAACGAGCAAGTTATGGTCATTTGAAGTTTTTAAAATTTATATACCGATTTTCTGCACTTAACAAAATACACCATCTGATGCAGTAACAAAAAAGGGGAAAATCTCCCAGTTTTGGTCTGTTTCAGCTTTCGCGTAAAACTAAAAAGTTGTTTAAAATGTCGTTTTACATTTACCGCGTGGAAACCAGTTCTGAAAACAAATATAGACGGGTCAAAATTAAAAGTTAAATATGCATTTTATAGTAAAATAGTCAAACCTGCGCAACAGCTTGCAGGGGCATTTTGGTCATTTTCTGTTGAGTTTCAGGTTTCGGGTAAAACTAGAAAGTTGCTTGAAATGTTGTTTTACATAAGATGGCTTTAGACTCCGAGTCTTGAAAATTAATTAGTCGGGTCAGACTTGAAAAGTCAAGCTGAACATAAAAAGTCAAAGCTGTCGAAATTTGTTTAAGTGTGCATATAAATGAGTTTAAGAACTTCTTCATGCATTTTACGTTATTTTGAATGTAAAATTTATTTACGCGCCATTATATAGGTCGCGGGTTACTTAGGTGTTCGTGGTTCGTTGTTGCTACTTCTAAGACTTCTCAACCGATCGATACTACTTCTACTACTTTTGCTAAGGTGAGTCTATAACCTCGCTTTTAATCTATTTAATGATTTTACAAAACCCGCGAGGGGGAATACATGCTTCTTTTAAAAATCGAACACAAGTTATCTTTTATGGACCCGATTATGATTGGACCCGTGGTTGCCTTTAGTTGCATTAAGTAATATATATGCCATTACCTAAAGCCTCAATTATGGTCCGTTAACTAGCTTATGATGGGCTAGCCGCTGGAACAATTAATAGATCTATGGGGGAAGCCACCCGGTTCGGTTTGTGGGTGATGTCCCTCGAAGCTTATGCCTGGACGCCCACTGTACGGACATATTGTATTGAGAAGTCAGGTATACGACAATGTACCTATAATATGGAGGCCATTGATAATTAATAAATCTCTCGTCTTATTAGACTGATATGGGAGTGTTTAAGGGTTCGATTCCATGAGCTTAATGCAATATATGCTATATACAATTATTATTGTTGATGCAATTCTTATAAATAGCTTGGTGTACAACAAGTCTATTCTCAGATGATAACTTACTTGTGTTCAACTTATTAATCTAAACCTATAGATTTCACTCAACATTTTTGTTGACATTTTTTTGCATGTATTTCAGGTAATCAAGGTAGCTAGAGTTTGGAAGTCACGGGAAATGAAGTGGGCATTGATGTGTTAAAACTCTTTGATTTATTTATCGTTCCATCTTTAAAACAAATTAATGTTTTGTTTTAACTTATCTTTTGGTAACGATAACTTGGGACTACGCACTTTGTAAAACATTTTGGAACGGTAAATGTAAAACGTCTCGTTCGAGTCGTCCTTTATATTCTTGTGTGTTTTGTACCTTTATTTAACACCCAAATGTATGTTCCGCTGCGTGTAAATTTGGGGGTGTTAAAGATTCGTATCAGATCCATGAGTTATAGACAACTAGGTCGTTTTTAAAAACCTAAACTATAACTTTTATTTGTATTTTTCAAAGAGTCGGTGAACATGATTTCGCGTGACTTCGGTTCAAGCTATTCCTGAGATTATGATTTTTAGTATGCGTTATTACGTATCCCTTATTGCCAAGTACTTATAAATAAATACTATGATCTCTTTATTGATATATAATTATATCTAAGATCCCCTTATTGATATATACTTATATCGTTAAACTTTTCGATAAAAGTTACCATTTTATTCATGATTAAATTAAATAAATCTTTGATTATTCATTGTATTTATTTTGAAGTATTCAAATTGCTTTTATGGCAAAAAATTTATATTATGACCTTATATACCTTCAACTGCGGGCGTAACTTTCATTGTTTAACCCTTTGAGATATCTATATAAATATCCAAATCGTTTTCCGGCTATTTGTGCTTGGACGTCATGAAGAGTAGTCTCTAGACCATTGTGTAACTCAATGTGTCCTTGGAAAAGACTAACCGCTATCGTGTGAGTCACACATCTTGAAACATTTCTTAAAATCGTGATTGAATAATATCATAGTTTTTCATAATATATGGTTGATTTTTATATCTCCATTTTACAAGGCATGCAGAGATTTAATTTATTGACCATTATATGTATCGATTCCGAATTGTATTGTTCGCTTACACCTCGGGAACGTCATCGTCATTTTGTAACTCATCGTCTAAACTATGCCGCTAGATTGGAATACGATTTTACTTCTACAAACTTGTATCATCCTATTTCATTAACCTTCTTGCTCCCAGAATGCAACCTGTTAATGCTCCATTCTTTTCTCGTTATCTTTTGTGTTTTTGGAGAATTGTGCCGCCAAGGAAATTATCTACCTTGCATCTTGAAAATAAATCATTGACATCATGAACTATTTTACTTCCTAGTCTTCTTGTTAATATTCTTGCATTCTTTTATGCCTTATTTTCCTTACGTGCTCACTCGTATAAATTATATTTATTTTGTTTTTCTCTCATTTTTGTAAAATCCACAAGACATGTGTATTTATATATATATTATGAGTCCGAGTCTTGGAAATGTTATTTAACTGGTCATTGAAGACCTTTGAAGATCAACATTGTCCAAAATCAGCCCTTGAAATATCTCAAAATGGCAAAAACAACCCTTGATAACCTTTTTCCAAAAGTTTGTGCCAAAACTGCCAAAGTGTGAAAGTTGTTTACAAAGGGAAATAGTTTATTTGCAAAATAAACACGTTTTACAAGCTTTCTGAAAATACAAGGACCAAAGTTGTATGCTGAAACATTCAAACAAAGAAAATGTGCCAAACAACTCCACCTCCTACAAAAACGGATCAAAAGGTGTTACTGTTCACCTTTTACCACCCAGAATTACATCACTTGAAACAAAGGGTAATTTGCAATTACCTTGGCACACGTTTGATTCACCTCACCTTAAACACATCCCAACCTCAAAACCCTCACTCCCACTCACCAAGAGACCCCACCATTCAACACGTCACCCAATCAGAATGCAACTTACCCTCCAAGTAATCCTATGTGGCAAAATCAACAGCCAAGACTCATTGCTTCATTCCAAAGCTAAAATGAACATCCAGGATCAATTTGGACAGCTCAAATTCAGAAAACGTCTAGAAGGACTTAGGGCATTTAGGGAATTTCACTTCTAGGGTTTGTGAATAGTGTTTAGCCAGGCATTTGCCTATAAAAGGAGACCTCAACATGTGAGAGTCCCTTTGTTCCAGTTTTAGGCTATCAATCTTTGTAATTCCTTTTTAAGTTTAATAAAATTTGAATTTCTGAAAATATTGAATTCTCTTTTTGATTTGATAAAAAGTTGGTGTTTGAGTAGCCTAATTCTGAGTTCCATTTGATTGTTAAGACCTACCTTAATCTTGTGGTTAAGGCACGTCTTGGTTTATAAGGTTTTTAAGGTTCAAATACCTTGAAATCCTAGGTTCTGTTTTAGCTTATTTTGTGTACTAACCCTTGGCCATAAGCTATAAGCTCTTGCAAGCTTGTTGACACCAAGCTTGTGAAGGGATTAGAGCTTTGGTTGAGTTGTTTGCTGCTTGTGTTGAAGACATCAAGTCCTTGAGGTTCTACTTTGAACCATCAACCAAGGCAGTTTGCATCTCCTTTGTTGAAGTACCTTGGTCTTTTTCTTGTTGTTGAACAAGGTCCAAGGAGCATAGCTGGCCTTCCTAGGATGTTGTGGAAGGCAGGTATAATCTCTTGGTTAAGATTCCCCTAAATATTTCATGTTTATGTCTGTTTTGAATTTGGTGCTTTGATTTTGAGTATTTGTGTTTGTGTTGGTGATTTTTGAGTTTGATTGTGTTAGTTGCTATCTAGTAAGTGTTTTTGATCATTAAAATCAGTAGGTTATTAGTTAAACTCACAAGTTTCTTTGTTAAGTGGTAGATTAAGGAGTGTTTGGGTCTACTGCATGATTTGGATTTGTGGTTTGCTAAGTGGTTGTTATTTGTTGCTAAGAGTTGGTATCTGTTATTTAGGTGCTAGTGTTCATATGTTTGCAGTTTTGAGGGTTTGAACACATAGATTCATAGATTGGCTATAAAATCTTAAATACTTGGTAAAATTAGCTAGCATTTTGAGGACACCTAGATATAAGCTTAGGATAGGGCTAAAAAGTGCTAAACCTTAGTTAATCACACCAGGGAAGAAGGATTTGAGGCTTGAAATTGGATCAAGTGTCAAATAGATCAGCAAAACTTGTCTGCATATTGTTCATTGTTCATCAGAAACTTTTTGTGCTTTGATCTTGTTATTTACTTTGATTCAGTGTTTGATTCTTGTTGCTTTGTGTTTATTCTTAGTTTATATAGCTTGTGTATGCATCCTGTTAAGTTTGGTTGGCTTATTCAGTCTAAATCTGCTTATTAAGTGCTTAACTGCTTATTTCCATATCTGGTGCATATTTGGTGACTGTTTGGCTTATTGTGGCTTATTGTGTGAACCAATTTGTGATTTTCTTGTTGCTATTGACTCCTTGTGATTCACTGATCACAAGGGTGCCTTTGTTTCCAATTGAATCAAACCAGAACTCTCAAATAAGCTTGGTCAAATAGTCAAAGCAGTGGGAACTCCTTTCCCCTGCTAGTTACCACTGATAGTGTAAAATTGGGTTCAGCTTATCAATAAGCTATAATAGCTTATTTTAACCAGCAACAACTTTGTTTTTGTAATAGGTGCTCATTATTTGACCCATTTGTTCATTCTGGAGCATTTGGTGGGTTGACTTTAGGGTTTGACTAGAAAACCAACTCCATTGACTTTTTCATAAGTTCATTTGTGCTTATTTTGGCTTATTGGTTCTGCTTATTGGATTTTTTTTTATTGATTTGGCTTATTTAGTCCATTTGTGAACTTTTGCAAGTTGAATCAAGTCCTGAGGTGCCCTAAATCTCTAAAACGACTATTTTGTCTTTTAGTGAATTTTTACTTTGCTTATTTCTGGCTTATTGAGTGAGCTTTTTCAAAAATTCTTTTTACAGATCTCATAAGCATCCCAAAATAAGGTTGTGTGTCAAATTAGAGCTTATGGCATTAGCTTATTGCTTAATGGGCTGAAAAGCCCAATAAGAATAAGCTTTGTGCTTAATAAGCTGTGATAAGCACATATTCAGCTTTTGGGCCTTTAGAGTTTTGTTCTTAGAATTGAATTTTGAGTCAGATAGGGCTTTTCCAAGTCAATTGGGCCAAGTTTGACTTTTTGGGCCCAAAAGCCCATTTGTGTTGACTGTTTTTGGTTTTGGCCCATTTGAGGGCCCAATAGGGGTATTCTGGTCATTTCACTTTGATTTTCTGATTATTTAGGTAAAAATAAACTAGTTTGCAAGTTTTTAGAATTTTTTAGAATTTTTGGATTTTTGATATTATTTTATTATTATTTTATTATTATTTTTAAAATTTCACATTTTCCAACTTTTTATATTTTTCTTAGGTTTAATACATTAAAATAGGAATTTAGCAACTTTTAGAATAATTTTATCACTTTTAGATTAATTTGTAAAATTATTTTAAATTTTAATAGTTTTTAAAACATTTTAAATAGTTTTTATTAGTTTAAAATTTTCTAAAAATAGTTTTAAATCTTTTTAGGTCATTTTAGAGGTTTACCAATTGAAAAATCTTTATTTGGGCTTTTTGATAATTTATTTGATTTTTAGGGCTTTAATTAGCATTTAAAAATTGTATATTTAATTATTTAAAAGGTTTGAAAAAGTTTTGATCATTGGTAAACTCTTAGTTTATTTATTTTGATTTTTGGTGAATTTTTTGTAATTTTTAGAATTAATTTTTATTTTTGTGGTTTTTAAGGTTCTACGTTTTAACTTTCTAGTAGTGTTAATTTTTATTTTTACGTCTTCGTCATCTTCTTTTCTCATCCCCTTCTAAACCAAACATTAATCACAAACATTTAACAAGTTTTTCACACACATATACCTCCTTGGGAAACGAACTTTGAATTCATAAGGGTCATTAGTGCTTGATTTTCCTAAATCATCACTCGATACTTTCCCTAATTACTCTCTTTCCCTAAAGAGTGGACTACAATCATTTTGGCGCCGCTGCCGGGGAGGTGTGTCGTGATTAATTTGTATTGTTGTTTTTAATATTAACCAAAATAGTATTTGTATTTGTAGAACTCTACTAATACGTATTATCAGTTTTCTTGGTTTTTCTTGTAAAAATATTATTACTATATTGTATTAAGTATCACAACAAATAAACAATATCTCCAAAAGTGTGAAAACACAACCTTAATTGGGATTTCATCACTCAATTATTGTATTCGAATCTCAAACAAAAAGAAAAGGCAAAAATAGATAAATACTTTCGTGAAGCTTGATTTTGAAAGATACAAACTATAAGGTGGGTATAAGGCGGGTATTATAAAATATACCCTAAGGAAAAAGGCTCTTAAGTGCTTCGCGCCGCCTCGTTTCCCCGCTTGCTTGTGAGTATTTTGAGATTGAAGGCTAATCGAGGGTTTTTCTGCCCAAAGTATTATTACGTATAATATATCTGCTTGGTTTCTTTGTGATTAAAACCTCATGAACAATTTGGTTTTCACCAAAGTTCTAAAGTCATTCGAAGGCGTTCACTCCACGTGATCGTTTTCATTCCTTTGAGGCTTCTTTAATCAAGAGTTTGATTCGAGGAGGGATTTTGTAGATTGTTGTCTACGAAGATACACCAAAATCAAAAAAAAATTAAATATCATCAAAAACACAAAAAAATTGAAAATTCACAAAACACCCAAAAAGAATCTTCTTTGCTCACCTCCCATTCTTCGTGAAGTTTATGATCACTCGTAATCAAGCATAACGAGCTCGTAAACGACTTCAAAAGCAAGCCAATCAAGAGACGTTGATTGTAGAAGAACCTCCAATTGTTGAACCTATTGTAGAACAAGAAGTTGTCATGGCTAATCGTACTATGATGGAGTTGCTACAAGCACCCACCGAGGGTTTTGGAGAGGCTATTGTGATTCCCGCCATCCTTGCGGAGAATTTCGAGATTAAGACGGGTTTAATGTCGATGTTGCAAGCAAATAAGTTTAGAGGTCATGAGAAAGACAACCCGCACTACCATATTAGGAATTTTAACCGTCTCACCGCCACTAGCAAGTTTAAGGATGTTTCACATGACGCCATTAAGATGATGTTGTTTCCATACTCGTTAGATGGACCCGCAAAAATTTGGCTTCAGTAAGAACCACCAAATTCGATTTTGACATGGGCCGATCTCGTTTCTAAGTTTGTGAAGAAGTTTTTTCCACCATCTAAAACAACACATTTGAAAAATGAGATTTCACGATTTGTGCAAAGAAATAATGAAAGTTTTTCAATGGCATGGGAACGATTTAAAGAAATGCTACATGAATGTCCACACCATGATTTTACGGAATTGTATCAAGTTGATACTTTTTATAATGGGCTTAATGATCATGAACGAGATTATTTGAATGCCGCCGCGGGTGGTAATTTTTTGTGCAAGACGACAAATGAGGCTTTACAAATCATTGAGAATAGATCTAAGGTTTATAACCCTCGTAACACACCGAGTGTTGCCAATTTGGGTTCTTCATCATCGTCACAATCGTCTCGTAGCATTAATGCCTTACATGATGAAGCTAATGAGGAAAATTGGATTTTTGATAGATTTGCTAATCTTATGTCCCATTGGAAGGCTCAAGAAGCTTCCAATTCCGCTTCGGTTAAAGAGGTTGCTAAGAGTTGTTTATCTTGTGGGGGAGCTCATGATCTTTCCGAGTGCATTACCGCGGATGGTAACACTTCGAGTGCTTATGTATCCACGGGAACTTATAACTAAAACGGCCAAGGTTCCCGCCAAAATCAAGCTCCACCCAATCAAAATGCTAATAATTATCGAAACAACAACCAAGGTAATTACCAAGGCAATTCACGCAACTACAACAAAGGGAATTATCAAAATGGGAATGGACAAATTTCTAATCAGAATCAAAACCGTGATTTTCAAAACAATACACAAGGTTTTCAAAATGCTCACACTAAAAATTTGCAAGGAGAATTTTTGGATTATGCTAAAGCAAATGATGCTAAATTTGATAACATGCAACGTGAGATGATTAGCTTAAGATCCGAGTTGAAAAACGAGCTTAAAAATGAACTTGCTAATGAACTTAAAACTCATGCAAACAAAATGGAAGGAAATGTCCAACGTCTTCAACAAAACCAACAAAATATGGAATTAGGACAACATGAGATTAAGCAAGAGTTATTAAAAGCGGATGCTAGGCAATCAAAATTTGAGGACCGAATGGCTAAAATGTTCGAAGCAATCATGTGTAAACCCTCTTCCTCGGGTGGTCTTCCTAGTGATACCAATGCAAACCCGAAGGGAGAAATGAAGGTTATTACTACACGAAGTGGTAAAACTTTCAAGGAACCAATCTCTCGTCCAAGTACTTCTACGGAGAAGGAAATCGAGAAAGAACCCGAGGTGATGGTCGAAAAGGAGCACATTACAATCCCACGAAGTACCACTCAAACCACACCTACGGTTGAACCAATACCAATTGTGGAACCCGAGTTTCCAAGGCCGTTGCCTAATGACCAACCCACACCACCTTTACCCTACCCTTCGAGACGAAACAAAGAGAAAATGCAAGAACGTAACAAACAACAAATCGAGCTTTCTATAAAAATGTTTCAACAAGTGCATTTTGATGTAAGTTTAGCCGACGCGTTGTTGTATATGCCTCGTTTCGCTTACACTTTTAAAAGTATGATGAGCGATAAGGAAAAGCTTTCAAAGCTTGCTAATTGTTCTTCGGTTTATCTTAACCGCATACCGGAAAATGTTGGTGATCCCGGAAAGTTTCTCATTCCTTGTGACATACAAGAATTGAAATAAAGCCTCGCCTTGGCCGATCTCGGTGAGAGCATTAATTTGATGCCATTTTCCATTTGGAAATCGCTTTCGCTTCCGGCTCTCATTCCTTCGAACATGTCTATCGAGATGGCCGATCATTCTACGATTATGGCATGTGGAGTAGCCGAAGATTTTTTCGTGAAAGTGGGGAAGTTCTACTATCCCGTTGATTTAATAGTAGTTGACATCCCCGCGGATCCTCAAGTTCCTCTAATTTTAGGTCGTTCATTTTTAGACACTTCGAGATCGCTTATCGATGTTCATGCAAGAACTATCACTTTGAGATTCAACGAAGAGGAACTTGTTATAAACGCTACTCAAAACTCGAAACCTTCTGATGTTTATGCAATCGCTACCATCATTCACATTGACATCGTTGATGTGGTTTGCGATGAGTTTTCACAAGAAGTGTTAGGTTTTTCCGATAGCTCGTCAAGTGGCAATCCCACTATTTTGGATCCGATTCTTGCTAATTCCACACCAAATCTCACTCCATTCAAAGGAGGCGATCTCACTTCAAATGAAATCGACAATGAAGATGAGGTGTTGGTTAGTAATGAAACTTCTATTCCACCATTTCTTTCACCGATGGAAGTTATGAGTGTTGAACCAAAATCTTCACTCGAGGAACCACCTATCCTTGAATTGAAAGATCTTCCTTCTCACCTTGAATATGCATTCTTGGAAGGTGATGACAAGTTGCCGGTTATTATTGCAAAAGGTCTTGCTAATGATGAAAAAACCGAGCTCTTGAAAGTTCTTAAGGCTCATAAAGGGTCCATTGCGTGGAAAATATCCGACATTAAGGGTATTGACCCAAAATTTTGTACTCACAAGATTTTAATGGAGGAGGACTACAAACCCGCAATTCAAAGTCAAAGAAGGGTGAATCCCAAAATTCACGATGTCATTAAAAAGGTGGTCCTTAAACTCCTTGACGCGGGAATGATTTATCCTATATCCGATAGCCCATGGGTAAGCCCAATCCATTGTGTCCCTAAAAAGGGAGGAATGACCGTTGTGCCCAATGAAAACAACGAGTTAATTCCCACTCGTGTTGTGACCGGTTGGAGGGTGTGTATTGACTACCAAAAGTTAAATGACGCCACTCGTAAAGACCACTTTCCTGTGCCCTTCATGGATCAAATGTTGGAGCGACTTGCCGGAAATGAATTCTATTGCTTTCTAGATTGTTTTTCCGGTTACTTTCAAATCCCCATCGACCCTCGTGATCAAGAGAAGACTACGTTTACGTGTCCTTATAGAACGTTCGCTTATCGTAGGATGCCTTTCAGACTTTGTAATGCACCCGGTACGTTTCAACGGTGTATGATGGCGATTTTTCACGATATGATCGAGAAGTCGATGGAAGTGTTTATGGATGACTTCTCGATGTTTGGCAATTCGTTCACGTCATGTTTATCTAATCTCGAGCAAATGTTAAAACGTTGTGAAGAAACCAATCTTGTGCTTAATTGGGAAAAATGTCATTTTATGTGTAAACAAGGAATCGTCTTAGGACATAAAGTGTCGAAGGCGGGGATTGAGGTCGATAAAGCTAAGGTAGACGTCATCGCCAAGTTACCTCATCCCAAAACCGTTAAGGGAGTTAGGAGTTTCCTAGGCCACGCGGGCTTTTATCGTCGTTTTATCAAGGACTTTTCGAAAATCTCTCGACCTATGACACACCTTCTCGAGAAGGATGCTCCTTTTAACTTCAATGAGGATTGTGTTAAGGCTTTCGAAACTCTCAAAAGGAAACTTACTGAAGCTCCCATTCTTGTTGCTCCTAATTGGGAATTACCCTTTGAAATCATGTGCGACGCAAGTGATTATGCTATAGGGGCCGTTTTAGGGAAACGTTATGACAAACATTTCCGTCCTATCCACTATGCTAGTAAGACGATGATTGAGGCTCAATTAAAGTACACCACAGCGGAAAAGGAATTCCTTGCCGTGGTTTATGCTTTTGAGAAATTCCGACCTTATCTCGTCTTGACTAAAAGCATTGTGTATACCGACCATTCGGCTATCAAGTATCTCTTAGCTAAGCAAGATGCTAAGCCGAGATTGCTTCGTTAGATGCTCCTCCTCCAAGAATTTGATGTCACCGTGCTTGACAAAAAAGGAGCCGAGAATCTAGCGGCCGATCATCTCTCTCGTCTAGAAGATCCTCACAAAGATGTTTTCGAGAACAAGGAAATTACAGAAACATTTCCTCTTGAGACTCTCGGTGTACTGAATTCTAAAGACACCACCCCATGGTTTGCCGACATTGCAAATTACCATGCGGGCAATTTCATAATCAAGGGTATGACGACACAACAAAAACGAAAATTCTTTCGTGACGTCAAGTTCTATTTTTGGGATGACCCTTATCTCTTTCGGATTTGTGCGGATCAACTCGTTCGACGTTGTGTTTTTGGTACCGAAGCTTCTAATATCCTTAGAGCTTGTCACGAGGGACCCACGGGTGGTCACCACGGTGCTAATCTTACGGGTAAGAAAGTGTTCGATGCCAGTTTCTTTTGGCCTTCAATCTATCGTGATGCACACGCACTTGTGAAGTCGTGTGATTCGTGCCAACGTCAAGGAAAATCGTCTCAACGTGATGAAATGCCGCAAAACATAATTCAAGTGTGTGAGATTTTCGACATATGGGGAATAGACTTTATGGGGCCGTTCCCATCGTCTCATGGCAACAAATATATCCTCGTCGCGGTGGACTACCTTTCTAAGTGGGTGGAAGCTAAGGCTTTGCCTACTAATGATGCTCGTGTGGTAGTGAAGTTTTTGAAGCAACTATTCTCTCGGTTCGGAACCCCTCGTGCTATTATAAGCGATCGTGGAACCCATTTTTGTAATGACCAATTCGAAAAGGTTCTAAAGAAATATGGAGTTACTCATCGTCTTTCTACGGCTTATCACCCGCAAACGAGTGGGCAAGTCGAGGTTTCGAACCGAGATTTGAAGATGATTTTAGAGAGGTCAATTGGAGAAAACCGTGCTTCATGGTCCGACAAACTCGATGACGCTTTATGGGCCTTTAGGACCGCTTATAAGACACCTATCGGTTGCACTCCTTATAAGTTAGTCTATGGGAAGAATTGTCATTTGCCCATTGAGTTGGAGCACAAGGCATATTGGGCCCTTAAGCATGCAAACTTTGACTTGAAGACTGCGGGAGATCACCGGAAAATACAATTGAATGAATTGGATGAATTAAGAGATAATGCTTATGAAAATTCATTAACTTTTAAAGAAAAGACTAAAAAGTTTCATGATTCACAGATTAAAAACCGGGTTTTTAACGTTGGTGATCAAGTGTTGCTTTTTAACTCTCGTCTTAAGATATTTTCCGGGAAATTGAAATCTCGTTGGTCGGGTTCGTTCACCATTACACAAGTGTTTCCATATGGGACCATTGAGCTAGCTCAAGATGATGGTCCTAATTTCAAGGTGAATGGACATAGGCTTAAGCACTACTTTGGTGGGAAATTCCTTCAATGGTTGCCCTCGACCAAGTAACCTTCCCCAATGATAATTAGCATTGAGGGGATCGAGTCGAGCTCATGACTCGGTAATAAAAAACGAGGTGCCTCGTGGGGGAGATCCCATGCTTATCCTTTATGTTCACTATTCACTAATAAGGGGACTTGTACCCTCTCAACTCGTTGTCTCGTGGTTGTTTGTGATTGTGTTATCTAGATCATCATCATCATCATCTATGATTGAAGACTCTCGTGTTCGTTTACGTGAGCCTCCATCGTTTGCTTGAAGAAGTTTTTCACGAATCCATGACATATCCTTTATTGTTCTAACAATTATCTTTTAGCACACTTAATAAGCGGCTTTAGATATATTGTTGATCACCCTTTCCATGCTAGATCCTAAGCATTCGATTCTTCGTCTCTAGTATGGGGGTGCTCCACCCTTATACTCGAAACATTGAGGACAATGTTTACTTTTAGTATGGGGGGGGGTGAATAGATACTTGCTTTGCTACGCCCTTACGCTTTCCAATTTTCAATGTTTTGTTTTGATAATAAGGCTAAAAATGGCCAAATTTTAAAATTTTTTCTTAGTTTTCATAAGTGTTTTTAAGACACGAATGTATATTTTCCGATGGGTACAATAACAGCTAATTTTTGACTTGATGGGCATTTGGATCCATTTACATTCCTTAACCCGCTCAATTCAAGTTTTGCTAGACTTTTATATAGGGAGCTTTAAAACGCGAAAGTCTTAACTCTTTCGGGTTAAGAACAAGAACTTTTCGCAATTTCCTATAATTGATCCTAGAAAGTCACTTATCAAGGGAACTATAAAACGCATTCTCTATGCTTGAAAAAGTCCAAGAAAGTGCAAGATCCTATAGGTGGCTTGAAAACCCAAAACTTTGATTTAATATAGTCTTAATGAAAGCTCATCCAAATTTGGCTTAATTTTGACTTGCATGGCTAAGTATTCACGAGTCTCTTTAATTAGAGGTATTTATATAGTGAAGAACGAGAAATGATAGAGTTAGACAAGTGATCATGCTAAACGTAGAACATGAAAATGTTCTTTCAAAAACTCATATGTTTTTAATTGTGGCTTTTTCTTCCCATAAGATCAATGCATTAGGAATAAATCATAATTGCAATAAGTAAGGTCGTACGATTTGAAAGGTTACTTAGCCTCTAGCGCAAGATCGTTTAAAAGTTGCTCGGGGTTGAATAGAGTTCATAGCCAAGGCATAACTTATTGAAGCGGGACGCGAAGATTGGCGATCATCCAAAAAGGCCCTAACAAGGCATGAGGAGCTCTATTTTTGCTAAATATCCAAGATGATGTGAAGTATCATTATTCCTAAATCAATATGAAGGATCGAGACACACGACGAAAAGCAATTACTCCCCTAAAGATCATGGAGAAAGTCTATCCAAAAAGACCCTAACAAGGTATGAGGATAAATATATCCAAGTCCGAAGGAGGCAGATCGTTCTATATCAAAATCCAAAGTAAAGATTGAAGAAAAATGATGAAGTCGTGGTCCAATATGAAGAATCTCTCAAAAACGTCAAGTGAAGAAATTCCAAATATATGAAGAGAAGACCATAATTTCAAGAACGTCTTCCCAAGATTTGAATTATGAAGTACATGCCAAATATCGGTCCGAGAAAGGTCTCAAATCGTGAAACGAGTTATGCCAAGATATGAACTTAAGGAGATACACGAGAAGCCGTTTTAAAAGATTTTGTCCTTCGGCTAACTATTGATCAAATCGTGCTACTTTGCTTTCGGACTAATAACTACTCAAATAAGTCAATATGAATCACTTGTGATCCATGACAAATAGATAAAAAATGCTAGTAACCCATTTCCTTTTATAATAACTAGGATTGCGGGGAGAAAAAGTATTCCACAATTTGGACGTATGAGAAGTTTTAGCATTGTGACTTGTACCAACAATGATCTCGTTTTTGCACTTAGCATGGAATGTACGACAATCAAGGATGACGAAGTTTACTCTAAAGGACATTTACTTGTTTCTATTCTTTGACCCTAAAAGTCACTTTTTTGATGAAAATCATACATTATGTCTTTACACATCTTTGTAGTATGTTGCAAGTCTTTTATTCTTCAATGAAGGTTAATAAAATTGAACTTTGGTGATGCATAGATACTTTATTCTAGCATTGCGTGAGGGCATGGCAATGGCTTAGTATGGGGGAGTGATGAGATGGCATTTATACATGATCTCATCGTTCTTTTCGAGCTTTAAATGCATAAAAATGTCATAAAATACCATATATATGCTTGTGTTTGTTTACTTGTGTATTTTAGGTATGTATATCGTGAAAAAGACAAAAGATCACAAGATACAAGGAAAAACGGACACGAGAAACGAACTCGTACAATGAACCGGGCCCTAATCATGGAAAACTCAACAAATACCCTTGAAGACTTGAAGACATACAAGATTGATCCTCATTTATTGAAGAAATGACACTTAAAACCCTTGTATATTAATAATTACAAGTTTGGTCCTTTAAGTTTGTCAAAATTACACAAAAGGTCCTTCAACTTTGAAGAAATGGCAAGATTAGTCCCTCTACAATTTCAAATTGTCAAATATGGTCCCTCATCAAGCCAAAGATACATTGAAGACCTTTGAAGATCAACATTGTCCAAAATCAGCCCTTGAAATATCTCAAAATGGCAAAAACAACCCTTGATAACCTTTTTCCAAAAGTTTGTGCCAAAACTGCCAAAGTGTGAAAGTTGTTTACAAAGGGAAAGAGTTTATTTGCAAAATAAACACGTTTTACAAGCTTTCTGAAAATACAAGGACCAAAGTTGTATGTTGAAACATTCAAACAAAGAAAATGCGCCAAACAACTCCACCTCCTACAAAAACGGATCAAAAGGTGTTACTGTTCACCTTTTACCACCCAGAATTACATCACTTAAAACAAAGGGTAATTTGCAATTACCTTGGCACACGTTTGATTCACCTCACCTTAAACACATCCCAACCTCAAAACCCTCACTCCCACTCACCAAGAGACCCCACCATTCAACACGTCACCCAATCAGAATGCAACTTACCCTCCAAGTAATCCTATGTGGCAAAATCAACAGCCAAGACTCATTTCTTCATTCCAAAGCTAAAATGAACATCCAGGATCAATTTAGACAGCTCAAATTCAGAAAACGTCTAGAAGGACTTAGGGCATTGAGGGAATTTCACTTCTAGGGTTTGTGAATAGTGTTTAGCCAGGCATTTGCCTATAAAAGGAGACCTCAACATGTGAGAGTCCATTTGTTCCAGTTTTAGGCTATCAATATTTGTAATTCCTTTTTAAGTTTAATAAAATTTGAATTTCTAAAAATATTGAATTCTCTTTTTGATTTGATTAAAAGTTGGTGTTTTAGTAGCCTAATTCTGAGTTCCATTTGATTGTTAAGACCTACCTTAATCTTGTGGTTAAGGCACGTCTTGGTTCATAAGGTTTTTAAGGTTCAAATACCTTGAAATCCTAGGTTCTGTTTTAGCTTATTTTGTGTACTAACCCTTGGCCATAAGCTATAAGCTCTTGCAAGCTTGTTGACACCAAGCTTGTGAAAGGATTAGAGCCCTTGGTTGAGTTGTTTGCTTCTTGTGTTGAAGACATCAAGTCCTTGAGGTTCTACTTTGAACCATCAACCAAGGCAGTTTGCATCTCCTTTGTTGAAGTACCTTGGTCTTGTTCTAGTTGTTGAACAAGGTCCAAGGAGCATAGCTGGCCTTCCTAGGATGTTGTGGAAGGCAGGTATAATCTCTTGGTTAAGATTCCCCTAAATATTTCATGTTTATGCCTATTTTGAATTTGGTGCTTTGATTTTGAGTATTTGTGTTTGTGCTGGTGATTTTTGAGTTTGATTGTGTTAGTTGCTACCTAGTAAGTGTTTTTTATCATTAAAATCAGTAGGTTATTAGTTAAATCACAAGTTTCTTTGTTAAGTGGTAGATTAAGGAGTGTTTGGGTCTACTGCATGATTTGGATTTGTGGTTTGCTAAGTGGTTGTTATTTGTTGCTAAGAGTTGGTATCTGTTATTTAGGTGCTAGTGTTCATATGTTTGCAGTTTTGAGGGTTTGAACACATAGATTCATAGATTGGCTATAAAATCTTAAATACTTGGTAAATTGGCTAGGATTTTGAGGACACCTAGATCTAAGCTTAGGCTAGGGCTAACAAGTGCTAAACCTTAGTTAATCACACCAGGGAAGAAGGATTTGAGGCTTGAAATTGGATCAAGTGTCAAATAGATCAGCAAAACTTGTCTACATATTGTTCATTGTTCATCAGAAACTTTTTGTGCTTTGATCTTGTTAATTACTTTGATTCAGTGTTTGATTCTTGTTGCTTTGTGTTTATTCTTAGTTTATATAGCTTGTGTATGCATCCTGTTAAGTTTGGTTGGCTTATTCAGTCTAAATCTGCTTATTAAGTGCTTAACTGCTTATTTCCATATCTGGTGCATATCTGGTGACTGTTTGGCTTATTGTGGCTTATTGTGTGAACCAATTTGTGATTTTCTTATTGCTATTGACTCCTTGTGATTCAATGATCACAAGGGTGCCTTTGATTCCAATTGAATCAAACCAGAACTCTCAAATAAGCTTGGTCAAATAGTCAAAGCAGTGGGAACTCCTTTCCTCTGCTAGTTACCACTGATAGTGTAAAATTGGGTTCAGCTTATCAATAAGCTATAATAGCTTATTTTAACCAGCAACAACTTTGTTTTTGTAATAGGTGCTCATTATTTGACCCATTTGTTCACACTGGAGCATTTGGTGGGTTGACTTTAGGGTTTGACTAGAAAACCAACTCCATTGACTTTTTCATAAGTTCATTTGTGCTTATTCTGGCTTATTGGTTGTGCTTATTAGATTTTTGTTGATTGATTTGGCTTATTGAGTCCATTTGTGAACTTTTGCAAGTTGAATCAAGTCCTGAGGTGCCCTAAATCTCTAAAACGACTATTTTGTCTTTTAGTGAATTTTTACTTTGCTTATTTCTGGCTTATTGAGTGAGCTTTTTCAAAAATTCTTTTTACAGATCTCATAAGCATCCCGAAAGAAGGCTGTGTGTCAAATTAGAGCTTATGACATTAGCTTATTGCTTAATGGGCTGAAAAGCCCAATAAGAATAAGCTTTGTGCTTAATAAGCTGTGATAAGCTCATATTCAGCTTTTGGGTCTTTAGAGTTTTGTTTTTAGAATTGAATTTTGAGTCAGATAGGGCTTTTCCAAGTCAATTGGGCAAAGTTTGACTTTTTGGGCCCAAAAGCCCATTTGTGTTGACTGTTTTTGGTTTTGGCCCATTTGAGGGCCCAATAGGGGTATTCTGGTCATTTCACTTTGATTTTCTGATTATTTAGGTAAAAATAAACTAGTTTGCAAGTTTTTAGAATTTTTTATAATTTTTGGATTTTTAATATTATTTTATTATTATTTTATTATTATTTTTAAAATTTCACATTTTCCAACTTTTTATATTTTTCTTAGGTTTAATACATTAAAATAGGAATTTAGCAACTTTTAGAATAACTTTATCACTTTTAGATTAATTTTTATAATTATTTTAAGTTTTAATAGTTTTTAAAACATTTTAAATAGTTTTTATTAGTTTAAAAATTTCTAAAAATAGTTTTTAATCTTTTTAGGTCATTTTAGAGGTTTACCAATTGAATAATCTTTATTTGGGCTTTTTGATAATTTATTTGATTTTTAGGGCTTTAATTAGCATTTAAAAATTGAATATTTAATTATTTAAAAGGTTTGAAAAAGTTTTGATCATTGGTAAACTCTTAGTTTATTTATTTTGATTTTTGGTGAATTTTTTGTAATTTTTAGAATTAATTTTTATTTTTTTGGTTTTTAAGGTTCTACGTTTTAACTTTCTAGTAGTGTTAATTTTTATTTTTACGTCTTCGTCATCTTCTTTTCTCATCCCCTTCTAATCCAAACATTAATCACAAACATTTAACAAGTTTTTCACATACATATACCTCCTTGGGAAACGAACTTTGAATTCATAAGGGTCATTAGTGCTTGATTTTCCTAAATCATCACTCGATACTTTCCCTAATTACTCTCTTTCCCTAAAGAGTGGTAAAACACTACAATCATAGTTCAAACGACATTCTTACCTAATTGATATATTTTGGACGGGCCTTTTATAATTAACGAACTTCTTGCTCGATGTCGGAATAAAAAATAGCAAGCTATAGTTTTCAAGGTCGATTATGCAAAAGCTTACGACTCCATTAGGTGGGATTATTTGGAGGAAGTTTTTAAATCTTTTGGATTTGGGAATAACTGGTGCTCTTGGATTTGAGGCACCTTATCATCTAGTATGGCGTCCGTTCTTGTTAACGAGAGTCCTACGTCGGAGTTCCAATTTTACAGAGGCTTGAAACAAGGGGATCCATTGGCCCCTTTTTTATTCATTATAGTAATGCAGTCTCTTCATCTTACGTTTTCAATAATCATAGACGCAGGTTTGTCCGCTAGAATTAAAATAGATTCTTCGAAAACTTTATCACATTTTTTTTACGCGGATGACACTATCTTCATTGGATATTGGTCTAGTAACAATTTGAGCTGCATTTTGAATATTCTTCGCTGTTTCTCTATGCTTTC
Organism: Glebionis coronaria; assembly: GCA_025667525.1. NCBI lineage: Eukaryota > Viridiplantae > Streptophyta > Magnoliopsida > Asterales > Asteraceae > Glebionis > Glebionis coronaria. The sequence goes on along the minus strand of CM046875.1, from coordinate 57,338,282 downwards.
GGGGTTGTCCATTAATCTCACAAAAAGTTAGTTACTAGGTGTGTGGATTACTGATTCTCTTGTGTTAGAGGCGGCCGTATCAATTGGGTGTTGGATAATGCATTCTTCGTTCAAGTATTTGGGTGTGCTGGTGGGGGGTAATATGGCTTTATCCAAGTCGTGGGATGATATTGTTCATAAACTCAAGTCGAGATTATCTAATTGGAAGCTCGGAACCCTTTCTATAGGAGGCCGTCTCACTCTTCTCAAGTCGGTTCTTGGTCCCCCTACCTACTATATGTCCATTTGGCACTGCTCAATACTATGGAGTCAAATCGCAGGAGTTTTTCAATGACATTCGTTAGGGAGAGCTGAAAATCGCATGGGTTAAGTGGTCCCAGATTCTTGCGTCCAAAAAGTACAGGGGTCTAGGTGTCTCTAGTTATTACGCCCTTAATAGAGGTCTTCTCGTTAAATGGTTATGGCGTTTCTTATCTCGAGATAATTCCTTATGGTACCGAGCCATACATGTTATTCACGTTCCTTTCAAGGAAGAATACTATACTACTATTCGTTATGGAAGACTAATGAGACTGCATTTATACCTAGTCTCATCGTCCAAATCGGGCTTAAAGCGCTTAAAATGTCATAAAACCCCATAAAATATGCTTGTGTTTGTTCATTCTGTGTTTTAGGTACGAATATCATGAATTCAACAAAAGATTACAATATTCAAGCAAAAACGAACACGGGAAACGAAGCCGCACTAAGAATCGGACCCGAATCATGATTTTACATTGAAGTCCTTGAAGTTTGAAGATTTGACAAGATTGGTCCCTCAACTTTTGAAGACTTGTCATTTTATACCCTTATGGCTAAATTTCATATTTGATCCTTGGTTAAAAGATATGACAATGATGGTGCCAAAAATGACAACAACATCATTCTTATTTATAAAGGAATGGGGAAAAATCTGTTTAAAACTTGGAATGCAAAGAATATGGGAGTCAATGGACAAAAAGTGACCAGACAAGCAAACCCCATCATCCAACCACAGCATGCCATGTCACACCCTCCACCAATCACGCCCTCCACATCACCTCCATCTCCACGTCCCCATTCCACTCAACCCTTTTTGTTAATAGATTTTTAAAATTTGTTTAAATAAACTAAAATGGAGGTAAACACTTTTTAAACCTCTAATCATAATCAAACTCACCTATTTAACCACCTCTCTCACTCATAAACCCTAAAACCCAAATCCACTCAAACCAAAGGGGGTTTTGTTTAATTGGCTCCATATCTTTAATTAACCATACCCTCAATCAATCCCACTGACAAAAAACCTCACCACGTGACTCCTATGGTCCCCACGTTAGTCCCCTGCTTCACCAAATTGGGCAAAGATGGCATATTCATAGAAATTAAACGTCCCAAACCCTTTTCTTGTTGTCAAATGATAAAAAGAAGGGCTACGATCATCACAAGCAAGCTATCAACAGCATGCGTCACATGGGAACTTTTGACCACTTTTCTTCAAAATTCAAACAAGGGGAAGCAAAGGAATTTCGTTATTAGGGTTTTGCTTTAATCTTGTAGCACTAGAACCTTCTTCTCATTAGTATAAAGTGAGCATACAACCTGTTTATTGCCTCTTGTTCCAGATTTTTTTGTAAACTTTTTCTATTAAATATTTAAAGTGATATTAAAACCTTGCAAGATTTGTGAGTTCCCTTTATCTTTTTGTCTTTTATTTATGCAAATCATAGTTTAGGGTTGATCAAAAGGGCTTTTGTTTCAAAGAAATTTGTTTCAAGTTATTTTGAGAACCCTTAATGCATAAGCTGTACATAATCCGGATTAACACCAAGCTTATGGAACTTATGAATTAAGGTTACTTTTCTGTCTTATTGTTTCTTGCAAAGAATCTGGTTCCACAAAAAGTGTTTTCAAAAAAATCTATTTTTATTGGTTATTTGAGACTAATTGTAGCATAAGCTTGTGTTAAGCTTATCTGACAAATAAGCTTGACACCAAGCTTATCTACTTTCTTTTGCTTTTGTTGGTGTTGTTATAAGCAGGGTTTCAAGATATTTACCAAAGAGACTGTTGTAGTCTCTTTTGTGGACAGTTGTTGTCCTTCTCTACATTCTCATTGCAACAGCTTCTCATTAAGCCTAGAAATTCCTTATAGCAGCTTATTAAAGGAGATGGCATTTCCGCCATAGTATTCTTTGGATGTAAAGCATATAAGGTACAAGGCTTGAACCATCCTTCTTACTTTGTTCAAGGCTTGAACCCTCCTTCTTACTTTGTTTTTAAAGAATTTTGGTATCTTGTGTTTTGCTTGTGATAGTTGTTTATTTGCAATGTGTTTGGGTAAAACATGTAGTTTAAAGATTTTGTCATGATTTTGGTTGTTTAAAATAATTTTGGTTTAGATTTGTGTAAGTTCAATAAAAAAATTGTTCATCAGCTTTGATAGGGGTGTTTGATTTTGTGGTTTACATGACTTGGGTGACACAAGATTCAAGTATAAACAAATTTAACATGCTCTATTAGATTGGTTTTAGGTAATATTGCACTTAGCTTTGAGATTGTTAGCTTTGAGATTGTTAGCTTTGAGATGTAAAGCATACAAGGTACAAGGCTTGTACCCTCCTTCTTACTTTGTTTTTAAAGAATTTTGGTATCTTGTGATTTGCTTGTGATAGTTGTTTATTTGCAATGTGTTTGTTTAAAACATGTAGTTTAAAGATTTTGTAATGATTTTGGTTGTTTAAAATAAGTTTCATTTCGATTTATGTAAGTTCAGTAAAAAAATTGTTCATCAACTTTGATAGGGTGTTTGGTTTTCTGGTTTACATGACTTGGGTGGCACAAGGTTCAAGTATAAATAGATTTAACATGCTCTATTAGATTGGTTTTAGGTAATATTGCACTTAGCTTGGAGATTGTTAGTGTTAAATTAAAAGTTCATTTTCTTAGAAATCTGTCTAATTCATCAGTAGGCCATTTTCGACCTTAATTTTTTAGTTTTGGATTTTGTAATTCTGGACTTTGTTAGTTTAGGGTGTTGTTTAGGCCTGAATATTACTTGTATGGTGTTTTGTTGGCTTATTGTCAAGTTTTGATCAACCAAAGTTGACCTTAGGTGCCAAATAGATCAGCAATATAGCATCAGACCCCCCCCCCCATAGATTACAGTAACTGGTTTCATTGATTAGTGTGCATTTTGTTGTTTGTGCTTGGTGTTTATTTGTTTAATCTTCACTCCCCACACTCCACTGAGTTTGGGGCCCCAAAACAATCCACAAACAAAGCCTAAAACAAGCCAATTCGTTTTTCTGAGGTCCATCAGTGGGAACCATGTTCCCACTGTTAGTGTAATTGTTCCCACTACTCTACATATGGACAAAAGTCCACCAAGTGTCCCTTTTAGTTTTTTTGTTTTTGTCTTTAGTGGCTTAAACTCAGACTTTTCTTGTTTTTTCAATTTTCTTAGCTTAAATTAATTATTTTACGATTTTTAGAAAAAGAATTTTATTTTTCTGAGTATTTAATTTTTTTTAGCAGTATTTTAAGTTTAAATTAGTTTTTAATTATTCTGTTTTTGTCCTATTACGCTTAAAATCATCTTTTTCAACTTTTTCATTTTTACCAGCTTTAGATAAGTAAAGTAGGATTTTTGAAAAATTAAAAATATTTTTCTCATTATTTTATTATTTTTATCATTATTTTAGTTTAAAATCAGTTTTTAGTTAATTAAAAATAGAAAAATAGTTTTAAAAATTTAGGAAAAATAGTTATTAGCTTTCAAATAATATAACTAAGATATTTGTTTGATAAAATTTAATTTTGGACTTTTTGTTAATTATATTTAATTTTAGGGTTTTAATTAGCATTTAAAATTAAATATTTAATTAATAATAAGTTTTAAAATTTATTTATTGAATTTTTATTTTAGACTTTGTTTTAATTCTTAATTTATTTTTAGTTTAAAATTTTTATTTTCGTCGCGTTTTACATTTTTACGTATACGTTTTACGTTTTTATCGTCGTAGTGTAATTTAAGCGTAATCCGTCTTTTAATTTTCTTTCTTCTCAAACCCAAAAACGTCTCTAATCCAAACATTGTCAATTATTTATACGTATTGGCACACACATATACCTCCTTCGAGAACGAACTCACATTTATCGAGCATTCGCGTTTTCCTAAACATGAACGTTTAATACTTTTCGTTTATATTCCTTTTTCCTAATAGGGTATAAAAATACTTCAATCATTTTGGCGCCGCTGCCGGGGAGGTTTGTGTGAGCCTTATTGTGACAACCGCGGTTTTAAGGTTCGTCACTTAGTTTTATGTTTGTGCATATTTCGTGAAATTACGTGTCTTTATGTGTTTATGTGCTAATTGGTGTGTATAGATTGTGGTTTGGATATCGTTTCAGGTACGGTGTACCTTGTGAGTGAAACGATGTATGATGTTTTCATGTTCATGAGCTCACATGGTAGTGACTATGAAATGAGATGGTGTTATTTAGTGGTTTTACGTATACGTATATGTATTATAGAAAATAGTATTTTTACGGTTTAGGGTTTTGCATTTAGGGGTCTCGGAAGAGGTATTTAGTCACGGGAGTATTTTTCAGGATGGTTTTAAGTCATTTAGGACTTAGTTAAGTTGTTTATTTCATATTTCAAGAGTTTTTATAAGACTGTATATTTTTACGTCTTTTACGGTATACGCGTAAATTTGACTAGTTTTACGGTTTTGAGGTTTTGGAGGCTTTAGGAGCTGAAAAAAATTAAGGAAAATTAAGGTAATATTATTATTACAATTATTAATAATTTAAATAAAAAAACGAAATTTATGGGCTAGGGGTCGGTTGTATACAATTAAAATAAAAGGAAGGGAAAAAAAGGAAAAAAAAGGAAAGTGGGCTTGTTTACTTGGGTTAGGACTTGTTAGGAATAAGTATATAATGTTGTTATTACTAAACACACTTCATAATCCCCTGGAAATAAAAAATAAGTCGGCATCAATGGATTCTTTTAGGGTTTCTTCATAATTTTCATCTTCTATTAATTTTAAGGTATAACCTTTAATCCTCTTTTCAATTAAATTATTTTTAAAGCATTATTAATCAATACATGATGGATTTAGGGTTAGGTTAATTATGAAATCTGTAAATTAATGATATGAACATGATTATAATAATTAGGGTCAATAAATATATATGGTGATGGTAATTAATTAGGTTAATTGTGTTAAATTCGTTTTTAAAAACTGGGCAGAATTTTTGGGTCATTGTTTTGATCATATCTAGAGTTTTACAAACTTTTAAATTGTGATCTTGGTACCCCTGGAAAGGTAATTGTGTTGGCTTTCAAATTCAAGAAACTATAATTAAATTGAAGGTCGTAAAGTGGGTCAAAAACATGTTACATCAGTCGGGTGTCAAAACAGTTTTTGGATCAACATGTTTTCTTTTTATATTTTGAATTGTTTGGGGTACTTAGGGTTATAGTGGTACCTTCAAACAAACATGGGAGTTGGTTTATATATTATAGGAAGTATCTGCATTGGGGCTAAGAATATGGAATAGGTTAAGACCCTCTGGTCATAGCAAACCTTTCATATGTTCAAAATCAGTAAAATCTGGATAGGTGAAAGTATAAGTTGTATATCAGGGACTTAAAATTAGCTTTGATGTTGGGGAAAGGGCTGAGATTATAGCTAACACATATAAGTTTATGGGGTTTTCAATGCAAGGAATGTGGTTTAGGTTTGGTGGGCGTTTGGCTCATAATACGGAGTATGAAAATCGGGACTGTTTTGGGATAAATGTTAACGGGATGAGTTATGAACTAAACAAAGTTAAGGGCTTTATAGAGGGATGTAATGAGATACTTATGGCATATAAACGGGGTTAAGTTGTAGGAGATGTTTAGATGTCCATCATAGATCGATGAGCCATTTTGGTATGTGGTTCATGTCTTGATTGTATATGTTTGTGTGTTTAGATTTTTGCTAGAGCGCGGGTACTTGGAGAAGCTTGTTCAGGTGAGTTTCATAGTCCCATGTTTTTATGAGTTAAAAATGATTTGACTTCTAGATGGGATGGAAGAGACACTGTATGGTTTTCTAAAGAATGTTATGAATGTTTTTATGGTTTGTGATGGACTTGTGTGTATACTTATGTGATTAACTACTATGTGATTCTTGATTGTGTTTATGGTTTGGATCAGAGGACACATACCGTCTCAGTTATTGTGGTTTGACTAGGTACCAAGGGGATGTTGACAAGGCGGGGCCTTGGGATTGGTTCATAGGTGTATGGGCACCTATGTGACCATGGTTATTGGTAAGGCTGGGAGCCTTGGAAATTGTGGTTATTGGTAAGGCTTGGAGCCTTGGAATTGTGATTGTATGGTTAATCTTGAATGGTAGTTGTTAATGCATAATTGTAACACATTGTCCATATGTTCTTTTGTTGATGGTTGTTATTCACAGCTTATAACTGATTTGGTGTTGCAGTCTAAACCTATGACTCTCACCAACTTTATGTTGACGTGTTTTAGTGTCTCTTTCAGGTGAGAATGTGGTTAAGCGTGAGAAAAGGAGTGGCTAGCTGGGAGGCTTAGGATTGCATTTGGAGGAACCCTCTTTCCTCTTAGTTTCTATTTAATGTTTGAATAAGTGATACTTTTTAGACACCTGTATGTTTGATGTGTGTTATTTGAATGTCTTTGGTAAGAGGTAGGCATGTTACCTACTTTCCTAGACGTCTGCATTATTTGAGATATCTTCATGACATTGTGTCTCCATTTATGATATTTCCATTTCATTTAGTTATCTCTATAGACACGCTATTGTTGTGATGATATCCATACGTCGCGCCCCATATTCCGCCATGGTGGGGTGTGACAGAATTGTATCAGAGACAGGTTATAGCTTAAGGATCCCTGCATATAGGCGTCATAGGAATATGTGTGTATGGTTTTGATTGTATTTTCTGAGTATTGTTGATTCGTTTTCTGTGAGTTTTGACTAGTATGAATTGAACTATAGTCGTCCATACTTAGTTACATGTTAATATCTGTTTTTTTATATATTAATTACTTCCATAATAATTGATAAGTTATTTATTGTACCTAATGTATAGTATTTTTCTTTTGATGTTTAAGTCATGTTCCCTAAGAATCATGTGGTGATTCGAGTTACTAGGAGTAGGTGGATAGAAAGGATTTTAAGTTATTTCCACTCTTAGGGGCGACGTGACTTATAACTGATTATGATGTTGTTTTGGAGCTTGTCTATGTTGTTTTAGCTAGACTATGGATTTATGTATTGCAAGAAGTTTGACTATGTTATTTTAATAGATGGAGTTTTGGACCTTATTGGTTATGTGGTTATGAACTTATGTGAGTAGATGGATTTATGTATTATATGTTGTATTGATTCTTATAAGTGTCATCATAGGAAGGAGTGCATTGGGGAAAGGGTAATTGTATAAGTATGGTGGCCAACATAGTTATACAACTACCACAACTTCAATGGGTTCTCAAGTATGATTGCCTGAAAGAGGGTTAGTACATGCTTGTATATGATGAGATGTGGATTTTGGGTTTATGTATAATATATGGGTTTATGTAACGGCTGCCTACTGTATGACTATTTTTGAGTGTGTTATATGTATTGGGTTATACTCATGTTGTATGATTATGGGGTCACACGATATGGAATGGTTTTAGTGATGGGCTTTATGCCTTGTGGTAAGATGGTGATTACTCGTATGGGAAAACGAGTGTATGACGCGATTGATTGATCTGACATGTATGGTAATGAGTATGTTTTGGGTGATTTAATAGGCATATATATGCGGATGTATATATACTAGTATGCGTTAAGTTATGATATATGGTCGTTCAGTAGTTACTATAACTTGAACGTACCTAGTGTTGTTTGTGTTTTATGGTGCTAGAGTTTGATGGAGTTCCAACGATGTTTTGAGTCTTTTTGAAGTGTGTTTACATTCGGGTATGTATTTTAGTTAATGAGAACTACTAAATTTTCTTACAAATAAGTATGGCTAATTACAGGAAAACAATTTTGAAAATAATTTGTAGGTGTATGGTATGATATCGTGGCTTACATATTTTTTTAAGTTTGTGGTAGTAAGCTAATAAAAAAAATTGTCTTGAAAATAATTGGATTAGTTTTACGTGTAACATGTGATCATACATTTTAAAGGGGTAAAGAAATTTTACAATAATTTTCTTAAGTGGAGTTAAAATTTTAGAAGTATTTAACTAAGACGGAAAGAGTAAAAAGGGAGATTTTATTATAGTAATGATAATAATAACACCACACCTTGTAAACGTGTAGTAGTTTAGTTATAACCAGCCTAAATGGATTATATAAAATAATAATAATAATATAGAATAAAAAAACACATTGTATTTTATAAACATGTATTGATTTCATAATAACAAGTGAAATAAATTTAATAAGGGTAAGCGAGATAATGGTTAGAATAAGATTGTAGTATACTAACTAGTTGATATCTTGATAAAATGATGAAGATAAAGGATGAGTTTATGGTTAAAAATGAGTATGACTGATTTTAGTAGTATGGGAGTTTGGTTCTTATGAGAAGTAACTAATTGGGGAGAAAGTTTAAAATTTTCTAAGGTATCGAAATTTGGTAATATTAATCGTGACGAGTCTAAATTTTTTGTTGTTGGCACACTCCATTGATATTTCGGATTACATTGTTTCGTTTTCAGTTGTTTTGACTTGGGTTCATTATGGTTGATCTTTGGGTTTACCCTATATTTTTTATGGGACGCGGTCGTTTGGAAATTCTTTTGGTACAGGTCATGGTTGATTTAGTTATGCGGTTGTGGAAACGTTAGGATGAGAGGATAGAGTTTGGTAGTATTACTTATGGTTAGATATCAGAATAGAGAGATGTATTTTGGTTTAAAGGTTGTGTTGAAGGAATGATTAAGATTTGTGGAGTCTTATAACTTAGATTGGTTACGGGAATAAGGGAGTAAGTAAAGTTAGTTGACTGGTCATGAGAACGAGATGTCATGCTATGAGAAGTTGGTTGAAGTACCATTAGGAGATTGATGAAAGTACCAGCAGATGTGAGGGTAGAGTATAATTTTTCTACTGAAGATTGAGCAAATAACACACAAGGGAATTAGTATAGTTATTGAGGCAAGGTAGTGGTAGACACGTGAAGGAAAACATGGATGTGAAAGAATGATTGGTAGGAGGCTGATTAAGTGTGATTAGAACAAGTAAGGAAGATTGAGCCATTGAGGGGTTGAAGTACCTTTAGAAATATTATGGTAACATCATAGAGACGAGAATGGAGCGTGAAGAGCTACATCGTGAAGCAAGGAGCTGAAAGGACTACGTGCGGGCTGCTAAAGGAAGAAAGAGATTTGGAAGGAGTCATAGATTTTGCTAGGATTGAAAGGTGACAAGCACTATGAAGGGAATCTCCGTTTGGTTCGTGACGAAGGAAGACAGATCGAGTACCGGGGTGGAGCTACAAAGAGCTGAACCAGTGGATCGTGATGAAGTGAATACATAACATGGGTGATTAAGAACTCGTGGAAGTAACAAGGGGAGTCAAGTAACTACGCAGATATAATTTTGTGGCAATCAATATCGAGGGATGAGTAGTGAATCTGAGCTGAATAAGTTCACGGAGAAGTGATTAGAGAGTCGGTTTTGTGAAGGTGTTATGAAAGATCTTTGGAAGAGATAGCTATGCATTATCCAATGCACTAGCGATTTCCATAGATTTGATGAATGAAGTATGTAATTTCCGTTGGACGCGATAGTGTTGGAATTAGGGAGAACCATGGAAGGAGAGAACTAAGTATTCGTAGAAGATGATGACTAGAAGTACCTCATGTTAGGTGCAAGATCATAATAGAAGTATGAGACTTGAGTAATAATTTAGAACATATCTTAGAAGACAAATGGAAACTAATGTGGGTATAAGATGAGAGTGTGATCCGCATGGAATCACAGGAAACTCAAGTCTATTCTTATTAGGAGGGAGCAGAATAACTGGTCGTGAGAAAAACAAGTGAAGTTACTTGGAAAATTTGGCGTATAGATGAATTTATAGACGGGAAGCATCACATCGTGATGTATGGTATGAGTTGAGGAAGAAGACGGCAGTGTGAATAGAAGCGAAGCATGAATGAAAGAGGTCAAGATAGGAACCGAAGGTAAAAAATATATATATTTTGGTAGAGCCTAATGAGTAGAATAAAGCACAAAGTAGGCTAATATTGTTGTAGTTTTGAAAAAAAGGGATGACACTGACCTATATTGTTGGATTGGAAGGCTTAGTATCGATAATCGAATGGATGAGGAGTTACAGACGTGATGTGTCATGAGAGACGAAGGGTTTGGTCTAACTGAGACAAGAAGAGGAGCACTATGACCTTGAAGGTAAGACATTGTGTAGGTATAAAGGAAGTGTTGAGTATCAAGAAAAAAAATTGTCCATGGAGAAAAGTGAGAAAGATGTGTATAAGTGCTACTAATGAGCTATCCAAATTTACTGGAAGCAGTTGTAGCATGGGTTTGGATGGCAGTCGATAGACCAACTGAGATAACCATCCTTTTGGTGATATGTATAGATCATAAGTTGATTTGGATTGAAAGAGCTTTGTTATGATGAACTAATGAATATGTGAAATATCGTCATAGGTCACTTGAGTAAGGAAATTGGAATTTTTAAGAAGTTTGGGGGTACGGACTAAAGGGAGTTGATGAACATGATTAGATACGAGTATATATTAATTTAATAATGACTTTTTAATGCTAATTAAAGCCCTAAAAATCACTTTTAAATATTAAAAAGCCCTAAACAAGATTTAATAGTTTGTAAACCTCAAAAATGACCTAATTAAGCTAAAAACTATTTTTAAAAATTTTAAAACCAATTTAAACTATTTTTAAACTCCTAAAAACTATTAAAATCTATTAAATCTTAAATTAATTCTAAAAATTAATTGAAAAACCTAAAAATTAATTGGAAAGTGAAAAAGTTCCTATTTTAATGTCTAGAATCTAGGAAAAATGAAAAAAAGTTAAAAATAAAACTTTGAATTTTTATGATTAAAATAATATTAAAACATTCCAAAAAATAAAAATTTCCTAAATAAATTCTAAAAAATTCTCAAAAATCCTAAATATTATAACTAAGACAAAAATGTAAATTAAAGCTCCTAAAACCTCTTAATTAATTTTATATTAATTTTTAAAGTTGTCTAAAAACCCTAAAATTAAATAAAATTAAAAATTAAAGTTTTTGAAAACTTTTTGATATGTAAACCTCAAAAATATAAATTAAAACCTAAAAACTATTTTTTTGGATTTTTTAGTTACTGTTTACTATTTTTAATATACTTTCTAAAATTAAAAAAAAAATAATCCTAATAAATAAAAGAATAATGGGAAAAATAATATTTTTAAACAGAAAAATCTAAAATACTAATTAAACCCTAGGAAAAATGCTAGCTACTAAACAAGTTACTTAAATAAGCTGGAATAATCAAAATAAGCTACGGCTTATTTAAATAAGCCAAAACCAAAACTTGTTTAAGTAATTAATGAAATGGAACTTGAATGTAAAAACTCATCTAGATCACTGGTTAACACGTTTACTCCCCCAACGAGGGGTCACGTGTTCGAGTCCAGGCAGGGTGTAGTTTTTAATTTTTATTTTCTTTTTTAACACTTAAACAGTAAACTTTGTTAGCTACAAAAACACAATCACAAACCACTTTTAACCAAGTTTAAATCAAATTATGACCACAAACGTGGCCAGGTCTGCTTATGTTTCTGATGAACAAGTATGTTCACTTGAGCAATAATATTGAACCAAGAGGAGCTTGGTGTGGCTTTTTGGTGTTGTTTTTGTGGACAAGAAGGGCACCCTTGTGCTCTTTGGAGTACAAGGAGTCAATATCAACACAAAACAAGCAAATTCTAACACCAAATCACACAATCAAAGCACACAAAGGCCAAAATCAAGTTGCTGATGTAAAAACTAGGTCTGGTGGGTGTTTTACTTGATTACTTGCACACAAATGAGTTTCAATGTCTACAAATTTGCACACACACTCACCAAATAGCACACAAGCAATTCACAACCTTTAATCAACCACTTATCTAGCAGCTTAGCAAAAATCAAATGCAATATCCACAAAAACAGTCACTTATGCACTTTTTCTGATTTTGCTAACTTTTTCAAAGTTAAAGCATGCAAATGTGTGTAAAACTATTCCAAACTGAACAAGCAAGCAAGACACAACCTAATTAACACCTAATGAGTGATTCTAACACGTCTTATCACAAAATCAATCAAAGAAACTCACTTAATATGCTAATCCAAACACCCCTTTAAAAATTGAATACCAAGATTTTTCAAACCAAATCACTTAAAACCAATTCAAACTGATTCTAAAGAGTTTTAACATGCATAAAACACCAGATAAACTTCAATCAAACACATAAAAACACTTAACATGCAGTTTTCACCAAGATCATTTAAATCACCAATAAAACTGAAAAATTAAAAAGGGAAAAGGATTTTTACCTAAGGGACTTACATCCAAGTCCCTTGTGGTTGAAAAACCACCTCCTTATAGGCCCGGGCCTATGCTGAACTTAATCAACAAGCTCCAACAATCTGCCAAAAGAGAAAACACAAAAAAAATGCACAATAGCCAATGATACTGATTTTCTGAAACTTATAACCTTTTGAAACCAATTAACCTTTGAAACTTAACAGGTTTTAAACAAATTCAAACTCACAACTCAAAACTCCTTTTCCACTTTCACTTCAAAGGGGTTTGATTTCTGAAATTTGAATCAAATTTAAAACTTTTGAAAAACTTTTGAAAATCCTCAAAACACACAAGTGTTCACACAATGATAAATGGAACTCAGCCTTAGCATTTTCACTACACACAAACTTTTTAAACTTAATAAAAGGAATTACACTTGTATTTAACAAACACCAAACTTCATTAATTTAAAAAAGGAATTACAAGATGAAAAATGCTAAAAACTGGAACAAGAGGGCATCCACAAGTTGGAGCCTCTCTTTATACTGATAAGGAGAACCTTCTAGTGCTAAAAACCCTAGCTAATGGAATTCCTAAAAAGCCCTTGCTGTTTTGACTGAAAATGGGTCAAAATCGTGCCCATGTGATTGACAGCTGCACTTTTTAATCTTGGACGTTGGATTAGCTTGGGGACCAAGGAGAGTAATCTGGATAGTTGGTTTGGTCGGGTTTTGGGGTTGTGGGAAAGAGACGGGTGCAGGGGAGGGGTCCACAAGAACATGGGATGGTTGGGGAGGGAATCTGGGTTGTGGGTTAGGATGAAGAAAAGGGTAATTAGGGTTCTGGAGTTAATCAGGTAAAACCCCTTTGTTTTAAGATTTTTAGGTTTAGGGTTTATGGGGATGAATTAGGGGTGATTAGCAGGATTTGATTTGGTTTGGGATGGGGTTAAGTTTAAAAAGGTGTTTGGGAGGGAAATTAATGGGGTGTTGACTGGGGTTTGACCCAGTTTAATAAGTTAAACCGGGTTGGACATGGGTGGTGGGTGCGGGTTGGGTAGGGTATTGGGTAAGTGGGTGGATCATGATGAGGTGGCAAGTTGTGACTGGTGGTGGGGGTTTGTTGGTTTGGCAGAAACAGTCCCCAAGCTATTCTACTTCTTCCACTTTGTTATAAATCCCATCAGCGCCTGTTTTTCACTTGACAACTTTGGCCAAGTTGTCAAATATGGCACCAAACCTTTAAAAACTTTATCCAAGGGCCTTTAATGTATTTTCTTGATTCTTGATGGACTAGTCTTGTACAATCTTCAAACATTAGGGACCATACTTGTACATTTGACATTTGGAGGGTCAATTGTGACAAGTTCTTCAAAGATGAGGGACTAAATTTGCCAATCTTCAATTCTTCAAGGGTCATTTTGCAATTTTCCAAACTTGGGCCCGGTTCATTGTGCGACTTCGTTTCCCGTGTTCGTTTTTGATTGATTCTTGTGATCTTTTGCCAATTCCTTAATATACGTACCTAAAAATACACAAGTAACAAACACGAGCATATATTTGGCATATTTGATGATATTTAATTGATTTTAAGGCCGATTTGGACGATGAGACCATGTATAAAAGCAGTCTCATCACTCCCCCATACTAAACCATTGCCGTGTCCTCACGCAATGCTAGAATAAAGTATCAAAGCATCTCCAAAATTTAATTTTATTCACTTTATTGAAATGATAAACTAGCTAAACTACTTCTACTTGCGTTTTGGACATAATGTATGATTTTCATCGCAAAATGGGACGTTTAGGTTCATAGAACAAGAACACGTGAATGCTTCGTTAGAAATAATTTCGTCGTCCTCGATTTTCACCCCAATTCCATGCTAAGCGTGCAACGAGATCATTGTCATTATAAGTTAGTAATGCTAACACTACTCATATGCCCTAATCACGTACTTATTCTCCCATTATTCCTAAGTTGTATCTCTTATATTTTATTATGTCTTTAATGATCACGAGGATACATCATTGACTTATGCGATAATAGAGATTTAGGTCTAAAAATAGAGTCCTAACGGTGTAACTAAGACCATCAAATCAATAACCCCTCCTAATAGACAACGATGTTAAAAAATTAAGTTGACAAGAAGAATCGATAAACACGGTTTTATAACGGTTTTGAACATGAGACTTATTACCAAGACTTTTATACGCCCCTAACGGAAGGGCCTTATTATCTTTGGTTTACCTCCATCTTTTATTCAACTTCGCCATGAAGCTTTTATTATGACTTCGGTCTTGCCTTGCCTTTTATTATCCGCCTCATCGGTGGTTTTATTAGCCAAAGACGTATATCCTCACGCTAAAGCGAATTTTGGATCTTTAAAGCTTCGAAGATTAAGGCTTGATTCACTTTCAATTTTGCATAGATTTTAGGCCTTGTGGGGCTTCAAATTGTTTGCTAGATTTAGGTGAGCACTTGAAATCTTATTATTGGGTGAAGCTTTCGATTATTAGGGTGCCAATACTTCAAAACCGTGACGCTGGCGATACCTTAATGTCTTCCCAATTTAATTACACGGAAGCTACTAGAAAAGACTAGAAACCCAACAATCCTAACTAAACCGCTAAATCAATATTTATTAAGCAAAAAATATTTACAAGCGAAGGGAGAATAAGCAAACAACGAGAACACATGAGTTTTTGAAAGAATACGAGTACTCTACGTTTAGCATAGTAACTTATAATTAACTCTATCATTTCTCGTCCTCATTTAAGAGACTTAGCCTAATGTGTAGTTAAGGAATCAAAGCTAAGTGCTCAACACGCACGGTCGAGTCAAAAATTACTCTTATTCTCGCCATCGGAAAATCTACATTCGTGTCTTCAAACACTTACAAAACATGAGAAAATTTTTAAAATTTGGCCATTTTTAGCCTTATTTTGCAACAAAATGATAACAAAAAGATAAACTTTGGAAAGCGTGAAGGTTTGGCAAGGCAAGTATCTATTCACCCCCCCATACTAAAGTTAAACATTGTCCTCAATGTTTCGAGTCTAGGGGTGCAAACACCCCCATACTAGAGACGTAGTCGAATGCCTAATCTAGCATGGAAAGGGTGTAACCAATAAGTTAATAGCCTTTTATGAAGTGTGCTATAAACCTAAGGTTAGAACATAAAAGGATATATCATATGGATATTGAGAAATGTCTCCAAAGCAAACGATCGAGTGCTCCCATAAACGAACACGAGAGGCTCCAATCGTGAAGATCATGATCTAAAAACCACAATGCACAAACAACCACGAAACAAAGGTTGGAAGGGCACAAATCCCCTCACATTAAACTAATTAGAAAGCAATAATATGTACATGGATAAGCATGGGTCTCCCCCACGAGGCACCTTGTTTTTGATAACCGAGTCAAAAGCTCGACTCGAATCCCCATAAATGTGATCATTTAGGGATAATTATGGTATGGTCAATTTTTGGTGGGGCTTACATGATAAACAAGGCCCAAAAGCACGTGGAGTACTTTAAAAACCCGATAAACGTATACCGGGGTCAAAGATAGCGTCCTCGTTTTCGGATGAAAGACGAGACAACACTACTCCAACACAAACCCCAATGGGGTAGAAGAAAATAGGAGAGAAGAAATAGAAGGGTGGGACAATGGGTAAGTCAAAACATTGAGCTACTCGAGGTAGACTCGCACCAATCAAATGAAAAGATTTTCCATTTATTGCATCGGTGGAAGACCGATATTTCCCTATAAAAGCAATTCCAGGATCAAATATCTCGTCCTCGGTGGAGAAAGGGGAGGAAACATAAGGGAATTTCCCCACACTAAGTCCACACAAAGCATCGTCAAAAGGAGAAGACGAGCTTGTAGTACTCAATAAACGCGGTGATGACGGAGTTTGAATTGTAGAAAAATCTTTTAAATTAAATTCAAAATCTTTTCCTTTTTCATCTTTTAAACTCTCCTTGTGAAAACCCGATTTAATTATGTCAAAAATATTTGGTGTATCTAAAACAATGTTAGTCACACTAAAAATTCTCACATTTTGAAATCTTTTTGGTTTGGGTGGTGGTAAGTTTTCAAATCTTTTGTCAACAAAGAAAACCTCCCCATCGGGATCAACGTATTCATCATCCGAAGATTCACTCGAGATTGGAATCATAGGCTTAACACTCTTAACCTCCACCGGCGGAGGGGACGGAACTTCATTTTTCTCAACTCCTAAAACTCTATTGGAAATCTTTTTGCAAATGCTTTTGGTGGAATTGACATTGTACAAAGATGTGATAGAATACACATGAGAAAGAGTGGAGTTTTGGGTTGCATTAATGACGAGTTCTTCCTCATTGAAACGAAGAGTGATTTTTCTTGCATGCACATCGATAAGTGCTCTCGAGGTATCCAAAAAAGATTGACCTAAAATTAACGGAACTTTAGGATCGATGGGAATATCAACAACAATAAAGTCTACAGGGTAGTAGAACTTTCCAACTTTTACAAAGACGTCCTCGGCAACTCCACAAGCTAGAATCGTAGAATGATCGGCCATTTCGATTGACATTCTTGAAGGAGTGAGATTGGGAAGATTGAGCGATTTAAAAATCTCAAGAGGCATCAAATTAATACTAGCACCAAGATCGGCCAAGGCGTAGCATTCTTCCATGTCTTGGATAGCACATGGGATTAAAAACTTTCCAGGATCACCGACTTTTTGAGGTATGCGGCTTAGAAAAACCGAAGAACAACTAGACGATTTTTGCAATTTCTCTTTGTTATTCAACATACTTTTGAAGTTCGCGGCAAATCGAGGCATCATGACTAAGGCGTCGGCAAAACTTATATTTAAATGCAAGTCACGAAACATTTTCATAAAAAGTTCAAATTGATAATTATTTCGCTCTTGTGCCTTTTCCTTGTCTCGTCTTGAAGGGTAGGGTAAAGGTGGTGTGGGTTGGGGCAAAGTAGGCATAGGCATCGGCCTTGGAATCTCGGGTTCCATGATAGGTGAAGGTTCAACCGTAGGTGTGGTTTGAGCGGTACTTCGTGGGCTTTGAATTTGCTCCTTTTCAACCACAACCTCGGGTTCTTTCTCTTTTTCTTTCTCCATAGAAGTACTTGGACGAGAAATGGGTTCTTTGAGAGTTTTACCACTACGAGTAGTAATAACCTTCAATTCTCCTTTCGGGTTTACGATGGTATCACTAGGAAGACCACCCGAAGAAGAGGGCTTACACATGATAGCTTCAAACATTTTAGCCATACGGTCTTCAAACTTAGATTGCCTAGCATCCGCTTTTAACAACTCTTGCTTAATCTCATGTTGTCCTTGCTCCATTTTTTGTTGATTTTGTTGGAGTTGCATGACATTTCCTTCCATTTTATTAGCATGAGTTTTAAGTTCATTAGCAAGTTCGTTTTTTAGCTCGTTTTTCAACTCGGATCTTAAGCTAACCATTTCACGTTGCATATTATCAAACTTAGCATCATTAGCCTTAGCATAATTCAAAAATTCTCCTTGAAGATTTTTGGTGTGATCGTTTTGAAAACCTTGGGCATTGTTTTGAAAATCACGGTTTTGGTTTTGGTTTGAAATTTGCCCATTTCCACTTTGGTAATTACCTTTGTTATAATTTCTTTGATTTCCTTGGTAATTTCCACCTTGGTTGTTGTTGCGATAATTATTAGCATTTTGATTTGGTGGAGCTTGATTTGAACGAGAACCTTGACCGATTTGGTTGTAAGTTCCCGTGGCTACAAAAGCATTCGAAGTGTTACCATCCGCGGTAATGCACTCGGAAAGATCATGAGCTCCCCCACACGACAAACAACTTTTAGAAACTGCTTTAACCGAATCGGAATTGGAAGCTTCTTGTACCTTCCAATGGGACATGAGAGTCGAAAACCTATCGAAAAACCGATTTTCTTCATTTGCCTCATCATGTAATGCATTGATACTTTGAGACGATGATGAGCCCATTTTGGCAACACTCGGTGTGTGACGAGGGCTATAAACCTTAGATCTATTCTCGATAATGACCAAAGCTTCTTCAACCGTTTTACACAAAAAATACCACCCGTGGCGGCATTTAAATAATCTCTTTCATGATCATTAAGTCCATTGTAAAACGTGTCGATTTGGTGCAAATCGGAAAAACCGTGATGAGGACATTCATGCAACATCTCCTTAAACCTATTCCAAGCCGTAGAAAAACTTTCATTTGATTCTTGTGAAAATTTAGAAATCTCATTTTTCAAATGCGTAGTCTTAGAGGGCGGAAATTTGTTCACAAACTTTGAAACGAGATCCTTCCACGTCAATATAGAATTGGGTGGCTCTTTCTCTAACCAAATTTTAGCGGGCCCCGCTAAGGAATACGGAAATAACATCATCTTAATCGAGTCATTCGAGACATCCTTAAATTTGCACGTGGCGGTAAGACGATTAAATTGGCGGATATGGTTGTGAGGATTGTCCTTCTCATCACCACGGAATTTGTTGTTTTGGATCATCGACAACAAACCCGTTTTCACCTCAAAATTCTCCGCAAGGATTGCGGGAATCACAATAGCTTCTCCATAACCCTCGGGAAGTAACTCCATCATAGTTCGATTCGTCATGGTTGGTTCTTCTCGTACAATGGGTTCGTCAATAGGAGACTCCTCACTAGAATGAGTTGGAGTGGGAGTTTTGTTCTTTCGTCTACGTGCACGTTTTGCTTGATTACGAGTGAGCATAAACGTCACGTACAACGTGGAGATGAGCAAAGAAGATTCTTTTTGGTCTTTTGTGTTTTTCAATTTTTTTGTGGTTTTTGATGGTATTAACCTATTTGGAAATTGGTGAATATTAAGTAGACAAAAAGTCCACAAATCTCCTCCTTAATCAAATCTCTTGATTAAAAAGGCCTCAAGGAATGAAAACGATCACGTGGAGTGAACGCCTTCGATGACTTTAGAACGATGGTGGAACACCAAATCGTTCAAGAGGGTTTAATCAATAGAAACCAAGAAAATATATATGATATGTAGTAATACTTTGGGCGGCAAAACCCTCGATTCACTCTCAAAATCAAATACGCACAAGCAAGCGGAGGAAACGAGGCGGCGCGAAGCACTTAAGAGCCTTTTTCCTTTAGGTTGTGAAATACAACCGCCTTATACCCACCTTATAGTTTGTATTATCAAGATTAAGCTTCACGAAAGTATTTATCTATTTTTGCCTTTTTTCTTTGGTTTGAGATTCGAATACAATGATCGAGTGATGAAATCCCGAATCAAGGTTGTGATTGCTCACGTATTTGGAGTACTTGTGTATTTATTGTTCTACGTATACAATATAGTAATATTATTCACACAAAAACCGAAAAAACGATAATACGTATTAATAGAGTGCTATTAATACAAATACTATATGTCTAATATAGAAAAAAACAATGGTTCAATCAAAACACAACACGCCTCCCCGGCAGCGGCGCCAAAAATGATGTAGTGATTTTGTATATACTTTATTTTAGGAAAAACAAAGCAACACAAATAGTGGTAAGCGTTAAGTGTCGGTTTAGGAAAACCGAGCACTAATGACCCTTAAGAAAATGAGTTCGTTCTCGAGGAGGCACGTGTGTTGTGTTAAGAATTGATTTGATTGATTTGTTTTTGATTATTAATAAGAAGAAAGGAGAAGGGAAAATGACGAAGACGAAAAAATAGAAAAAATAGGCAAAAACACTACTAGAAAGTTAAGACGTAGAAACGTAAAAACGACAAAATTAAAAATTTTAACCTAAAAATTCCTAAAAATTACTAAAAATCCACAATAAAATTCTAAGAGTTTACAAAAAATTCAAACTTGCTAAAACCTTTTAATTAATTTAATAATGACTTTTTAATACTAATTAAAGCCCTAAAAATCACTTTTAAATATTAAAAAGCCCTAAAAAAGATTTAATAGTTTGTAAACCTCAAAAATGACCTAATTAAGCTAAAAACTATTTTTAAAAATTTTAAAACCAATTTAAACTATTTTTAAACTCCTAAAAACTATTAAAATCTATTAAATCTTAAATTAATTCTAAAAATTAATTGAAAAACCTAAAAATTAATTGGAAAGTGAAAAAGTTCCTATTTTAATGTCTAGAATCTAGGAAAAATGAAAAAAAGTTAAAAATAAAACTTTGAATTTTTATGATTAAAATAATATTAAAACATTCCAAAAAATAAAAATTTCTTAAATAAATTCTAAACAATTCTCAAAAATCCTAAATATTATAACTAAGACAAAAATGTAAATTAAAGCTCCTAAAACCTCTTAATTAATTTTATATTAATTTTTAAAGTTGTCTAAAAACCCTAAAATTAAATAAAATTAAAAATTAATGTTTTTGAAAACTTTTTGATATGTAAACCTCAAAAATATATATTAAAACCTAAAAACTATTTTTTTGGATTTTTTAGTTACTGTTTACTATTTTTAATACACTTTCTAAAATTAAAACAAAAAATAATCCTAATAAATAAAAGAATAATGGGAAAAATAATATTTTTAAACAGAAAAATCTAAAATACTAATTAAACCCTAGGAAAAATGCTAGCTACTAACAAGTTACTTAAATAAGCTGGAATAATCAAAATAAGCTACGACTTATTTAAATAAGCCAAAACCAAAACTTGTTTAAGTAATTAATGAAATGGAACTTGAATGTAAAAACTCATCTAGATCACTGGTTAACACGTTTACTCCCCCAACGAGGGGTCGCGTGTTCGAGTCCAGGCAGGGTGTAGTTTTTAATTTTTATTTTCTTTTTTTTTCTTTTTTAACACTTAAACAGTAAACTTTGTTAGCTACAAAAACACAATCACAAACCACTTTTAACCAAGTTTAAATCAAATTATGACCACAAACGTGGCCAGGTCTGCTTATGTTTCTGATGAACAAGTATGTTCACTTGAGCAATAATATTGAACCAAGAGGAGCTTGGTGTGGCTTTTTGGTGTTTTTTTTTGTGGACAAGCAGGGCACCCTTGTGCTCTTTGGAGTACAAGGAGTCAATATCAACACAAAACAAGCAATATCTAACACCAAATCACACAATCAAAGCACACAAAGGCCAAAATCAAGTTGCTGATGTAAAAACTAGGTCTGGTGGGTGTTTTACTTGATTACTTGCACACAAATGAGTTTCAATGTCTACAAATTTGCACACACACTCACCAAATAGCACACAAGCAATTCACAGCCTTTAATCAACCACTTATCTAGCAGCTTAGCATAAATCAAATGCAATATCCACAAAAACAGTCACTTATGCACTTTTTCTGATTTTGCTAACTTTTTCAAAGTTAAAGCATGCAAATGTGTGTAAAACTATTCCAAACTGAACAAGCAAGCAACACACAACCTAATTAACACCTAATGAGTGATTCTAACACGTCTTATCACAAAATCAATCAAAGAAACTCACTTAATATGCTAAACCAAACACCCCTTTAAAAACTGAATACCAAGATTTTTCAAACCAAATCACTTAAAACCAATTCAAACTGATTCTAAAGAGTTTTAACATGCATAAAACACCAGATAAACTTCAATCAAACACATAAAAACAATTAACATGCAGTTTTCACCAAGATCATTTAAATCACCAATAAAACTAAAAAATTAAAAAGGGAAAAGGATTTTTACCTAAGGGACTTACATCCAAGTCCCTTGTGGTTGAAAAACCACCTCCTTATAGGCCCGGGCCTATGCTGAACTTAATCAACAAGCTCCAACAATCTGCCAAAAGAGAAAACACAAAAAAAATGCACAATAGCCAATGATACTGATTTTCTGAAACTTATAACCTTTTGAAACCAATTAACCTTTGAAACTTAACAGGTTTTAAACAAATTCAAACTCACAACTCAAAACTCATTTTCCACTTTCACTTCAAAGGGGTTTGATTTCTGAAATTTGAATCAAATTTAAAACTTTTGAAAAACTTTTGAAAATCCTCAAAACACACAAGTGTTCACACAATGATAAATGGAACTCAGCCTTAGCATTTTCACTACACACAAACTTTTTAAACTTAATAAAAGGAATTACACTTGTATTTAACAAACACCAAACTTCATTAATTTAAAAAAGGAATTACAAGATGAAAAATGCTAAAAACTGGAACAAGAGTGCATCCACAAGTTGGAGCCTCTCTTTATACTGATAAGGAGAACCTTCTAGTGCTAAAAACCCTAGCTAATGGAATTCCTAAAAAGCCCTTGCTGTTTTGACTGAAAATGGGTCAAAATCGTGCCCATGTGATTGACAGCTGCACTTTTTAATCTTGGACGTTGGATTAGCTTGGGGACCAAGGAGAGTAATCTGGATAGTTGGTTTGGTCGGGTTTTGGGGTTGTGGGAAAGAGACGGGTGCAGGGGAGGGGTCCACAAGAACATGGGATGGTTGGGGAGGGAATCTGGGTTGTGGGTTAGGATGAAGAAAAGGGTAATTAGGGTTCTGGAGTTAATCAGGTAAAACCCCTTTGTTTTAAGATTTTTAGGTTTAGGGTTTATGGGGATGAATTAGGGGTGATTAGCAGGATTTGATTTGGTTTGGGATGGGGTTAAGTTTAAAAAGGTGTTTGGGAGGGAAATTAATGGGGTGTTGACTGGGGTTTGACCCAGTTTAATAAGTTAAACCGGGTTGGACATGGGTGGTGGGTGCGGGTTGGGTAGGGTATTGGGTAAGTGGGTGGATCATGATGAGGTGGCAAGTTGTGACTGGTGGTGGGGGTTTGTTGGTTTGGCAGAAACAGTCCCCAAGCTATTCTACTTCTTCCACTTTGTTATAAATCCCATCAGCGCCTGTTTTTCACTTGACAACTTTGGCCAAGTTGTCAAATATGGCACCAAACCTTTAAAAACTTTATCCAAGGGCCTTCAATGTATTTTCTTGATTCTTGATGGACTAGTCTTGTACAATCTTCAAACATTAGGGACCATACTTGTACATTTGACATTTGGAGGGTCAATTGTGACAAGTTCTTCAAAGATGAGGGACTAAATTTGCCAATCTTCAATTCTTCAAGGGTCATTTTGCAATTTTCCAAACTTGGGCCCGGTTCATTGTGCGACTTCGTTTCCCGTGTTCATTTTTGATTGATTCTTGTGATCTTTTGCCAATTCCTCAATATCCGTACCTAAAAATACACAAGTAACAAACACGAGCATATATTTGGCATATTTGATCATATTTAATTGATTTTAAGGCCGATTTGGACGATGAGACCATGTATAAAAGCAGTCTCATCAATGGACGAAGTGAGAAATTGCTACAAGTATAGGAGTCGTGTTGAGAGCTTGGGTGACTGATTTAGAGGGAGGTGGGAAACTCGTTAGCGATGTATGAGTTTTAATATAATGATAGTTATCATACTAGAAGTTGATGAATGCCATTTGAGGAACTATATGGAAGGATAGGGTGAGTTGTCCTTAAGGTGGAGTAAAATTGGTTAAAGAGACTACTAATGTGGAAAAGGTGTTTGTGGAAAGGATGAGAGAAAACAAGAGATGCTATGTAGAAAAGGAGGAAACCACTAGAGTTTAGTGATAAAGTTATGTAGGAAGTTTCACCGATAGTAATGGGTGGTATGTTTTGGTAGTATGGAAAAGTTGATGTAGAGTTGTGTAGGTCCATTTATGATCCTTGGAAAGATCAAACTAGTGGCTTATGAGTATAGAAATATGTGACAATCCGTCAATTTATGGTTGATATTTTATTCTCAAATATTATTTGAAAATATTATTTTAATGATACAATATGAACTCACTTATTTTTGGGAAGAAATTTGGATTTACGTCTTGAAGTAGCA
Organism: Glebionis coronaria; assembly: GCA_025667525.1. Lineage (NCBI taxonomy): Eukaryota > Viridiplantae > Streptophyta > Magnoliopsida > Asterales > Asteraceae > Glebionis > Glebionis coronaria. The sequence goes on along the minus strand of CM046875.1, from coordinate 57,313,821 downwards.
TCGACTACGTCTAAACCGGAGGATTCAACGTTACGTGCTTACGTTTACATACACCGTCTTTGGTGACAGTCCGACATTTCAGAAAATAAATTTATCCGTGAATATTATTTTGGAATTTTAAATTTGTGTTGGTTCATAAACTTACAAATTTACGAGAAGAGACTAGGACTTACGATTTTATTTTAACGTCCTTTACGACTAAACCGGAAACCTTAGGATTACGTATTTACGTTTTCGAACTCCGTTTTTGATGAGACAATTTTTATTGGATTCGTTTTGTGACGTCGATTCATAATTTATAAAAACGTTTTTCGTAAAATGATCCGAGGGCACGCAAATCGAGGAAACTAGAATCGAGGAGTACCGTAAATAAATGGGGATGAGACAAGTGGGACACTTGCCCCACCCCCATCAAAACCGGCCTTAACTTAGCCACTTCACCAACTTGGTGTCAAGTGTAAGCTAAGTTGCTAACACATGTCACCTTAGCTTACACATTAAGCTTTATCACCTCAAAACAACTAGCTACTTACCACTCATCTCATTTCTCACATGCAAAACAACTACAATTTCCTCTCTACTCCTCATTTGTGCCGTCCACTTCTCCCCCATAAACACCATTCTTGATCAAAATTCAACCACAAATCCTATGTTATTTACATATATGTTGAAGCCCTCTTGAAACCCTATAGATTGGTGGTGCTTATAACATCCAAGGAGGAGTTTTCATAGTGTCTTGAGGCTGATTTTCCACAAGGAGTTCATGAAGCATAGTGGTCATGAAGATGGTCTTAGTGCATCACAAGTTTCTCCATCAAAAATCCATGTTTTGATCAACCTACATCATCATGGTGGTATAAAGATTGTCCTCCTCAACTTCTTGTTATTTTAATTATGTAAACATGTATTTTATTTCCTATTGTATATGTATATGATGATTATATGATGATAAAAATGTTATGTGGGGATTTGTTGTTGATAATCATGGATAAAAAGATGAAAAACTATAAGTAAAAATGGGTAAATCTTGTTTAAATGATAGGCTGTATAAAAACAGTAAAGAACCATATGGTAAACTGATAAAATGATGAATTAGAATGGATTTACAGTAAGTTATGGGTCTTGTACACATGTGAGAGTTGGCCATGTAATGGAATCAAAATAATGAGTGAGATATGATCAAAACAAGTTAGGTGGTCTAATCTGAATAAGCAGTTTTGTAGGGACTGTTAAGGCAACTTAAACTCAAAATGGGCAGTAGCTATAACTAAGTTAAATGTAGCACATATTATGAAGATCATACCATCCAAAAATGAGCTTCTAATTCATTATAGAACTCTAGATATGTTAAAAATGGTAAACATGAAGTTAAAAATCAGATTTTTGGAAATAATGTTTATTATTATTATATAAGCACTCACATTATAATGTATAAAATGTAAAAATATAAACCCACTAACTTATAAAACTTATTTATATAAATGTATAAAAGGTTAATTAAATGGGTAAATTATATAAAAGGTGGTAAAATAATATTTATAAGTAATAAAAACTATAAACTTGATTTTTACGACTTTTTCGGCGATCGCCGTAAAATTAACGTTTTTCGCCAAATAAAACTTAGACGACCAAACCCGTCTAATGTAAACTTTATAAAACTCATATACTGATATATAAACATAAATAACAAGTAAAAACCGATAAAACCCGAACTATATAACATACGGACGTTAACGGACTAAATTAACGTTATTGGACTAATAATACAACAAAAATAGACTAGAACACCTATAAACTTATTATTGGGCTTAACCCATTTGGGCCCAACTTGAAAGTGTATGTACTGATAATATAAGTACAAAATGGATTAAAATAATTTAAATAACTTATAATAAGTTTATTGGGCTTAAAATACGTAAATAGGTAAAACTAGTAAACTAGTATAAACGTTACCGACACATAACACTAAAATGAATAAACGGGAATATGTAAACCCACTTAATCATCATATATAAATAATCATCATATGTATACATAATTGTTATTTTTATAAAGTCATTGGACATGAGTCTAAGACGAGTATTATTTGTCTAGGTTTCCGTGATTGAAGCACGTACCGTACGTCCGAATTGCCGATAACCCGCCTTCCCACAACAACGTGAGTTCATAGCCTCACACTCTTTTAAATGTTTTTATGAAATGTTTTATAAACCCGCGAGGGATATAACATGTTAGTTTTTATAAAATAGGACACCATTTGTCCCGATTGTTTGTTTATTGATTTGGACCCGAATGATTGAATGACCCGATTGTATGACCTGATAAATGATTAAAGGACCCGATAGATGAAATAAAATGGATTATTAAAGTTAGGTTATGTCACTAAAATTCCCATTAGCATGAATTGTGAACTACCGGGATTTGGTAGACGCTTATGCATTTAATAGTACTATTTGGGGACGATCACCCCAGTTCGCGCCTTGACGGTTGATCCCCGTCGTGCCACATTGATTGGTAAGCGAATTTATGTATGAGAAGATTTCCATAGCGTGACCTTTGTGACGACACGCTACTTTAGATGGGCAAAATTGGTATCGGGTTAGCTACCCGTTTTGGTTTAGTAAGGTAACAATGTCATGCGGCTTATAATAATCCCAAAAACTAACGAAATACTATTAGACGCTTCGAATTACGATGTATTGCCTGACTAGCAATACTGGGTCATACTATTGATATTATGTTTGTGTTTTGGTTTTCGTAACCATATTCATATAACGGTTTTTATTTTCATACAACGTCATAAGACGTATTGTATGATGTTTTTACGACATTGGCTCGTATAATAATTTTTAAGGCAAATGCCTATATTATGATTTTCGATAAGGATTTATATAAAATGACTTTGGCAATTTTATGGCCTATTACAAAGATTTGTATAAAATGATTTTGGCTATTTTACGGCCTATTACAATGATTTGTACGAACTGATTTTTGGTACTAATTTTATACCAAAGTTATATTGATGGAATTTATTAAACTCTATGAATTCACTCGGCGTTATCGCTGACCTTTTCTTTTAACATGTTTTAACTCAGGTACTTGAAGGTAATTCTCGGGAAGACGACAAGAATTCATGGCCCGCACTTAAACAATATTTTTCCATTCAAAGACTTTGTAAAAACTTTTGTATGTAATGTAATGACTTGGGACCGATGTAACTTTGTTGTTTATGAATGGAAATGATTTAATATTAAACGACGCGATTTTTATGCGTTGTCTATGATGTGAGTAATGTGCTATCCCGTAACACCAACTAGTCTTCCGCTGTACTAAGTTGTATAAATTTGGGGGTGTTACAGTTTGGTATTAGAGCTCTCGTTATAGAGAACGAACGATTTTTAAAAACTAAGGTTTTGAATAAAACATTTCAAAATCATTTAACTATAAACATTTTTCTAAAAATGTCTAAAAATCTTTTGACTATAACGGTGCCGAAGAATTCCCGAGTTACCGACAAGGCCAAGACTGAGAAGTGTTATTTTAATATATATAACTTAGATTATATATATATATATATATATATATATATATATATATATATATATATATATATATATATATATATATATATATATATATATATATATATATATGATGTAATTTTATTACATGATTGTTTGATGATTATTTTGATATTTATACGAGGTATTTATACGACGTAGATTGTCACAATGTACCCTAAATCCCCTAGTAAATTAATCGAATCTATTCTCGTAGGAATTCTAGCTATCCTAGATCTAAACCAAGTTGTGGATATTTATGATCCCAACAAATGGTTGATATTTGTAGAAATGTAGATATTAGTTGATCGTGATATTGAAAAAGAATTAGCGAGATTAAATCTGATGTCGATGACATGACGATCTTTTCTTATAGAGTGGAGTTTGACAAAACGTTACCACCTAGAAAGATGTCATCTGATTCGTTATCATCCAATTCTTAAATTGAAATCGAAAGGGTGATTGTTGCACTTGAGGCTGTCATTGGAACCATTACCCAAAAGCCTCATGGCACTAGTACCTTTCTGAGAAGTCTAGTTGAATGATCAAGTCATTTCATGCTAGTGACTCATTTGATAATTGTTGATTGTTAGAGCTATATGATTGGAAATTAAGTGTTGATTATATCGAGCTTTTATTGCCCTTTTAAGGTCTAAGAATAAGATTGAAAGTACTGGAATATGAGGTAGGATGTTGCATTGAGTATAAAATTGGTTGAAACTTGAATAAGGTAAAATTTAACCATATGGAATATGAGATTGATAAGAGGAAGTTGTTAAGTTCTGTGATTGAATTATAAGGATTTAATTGATTGTAGGTTTGTGTTAAGTGTTGTTCCTAGGCCATTGTCCACTAACGAGGATGCCCAGTGTCCAAGAAATAAAACGAAGAAATCTTCTTCTGAATTGGGATCGATGGATCTTCCGGGACATATGGAACACCTAATGACTCTTGTAGATTAGTATTCATTGTGGTATCTTTTAAAAATCCCTAACTTAACTGAGATATCAGTTGGTAGGATGAGTTTTGAGAATTGTATGACATAGTGACATGTAATGTGTTACGGTACAATTTTGACTTGTTTGTGATTAGTGAAAAGACTACCTTTGATTGCTAAATTCTACATGTATCGATGTTATCTATCCTTTCTTGCTTCTTCCTAATGCTCGCATTAGTGATGCAACCATTGAACAAGTACTCATCTTGAATTGAGTTACGTTGTGAATTATTCTTTTTGAGTGCCATCATGGTCATGAACCTCATGATTATTTGGCTAAGCTCATCTCCTATTAGATTGTAGTTAGTTCTTGGTGAACAAGCTTTCATCACTCTTTTGCAGATCAGACATTGTTTTTATAAAGTTAAAACGGTATCCTTTGAGAAAATTTAATTTTCATCACAATAAGGATTATTCAAAGAGAGATTTATAAGTGATTGATATCAAAATGAGGTTGTTTATGAAACACTTTGGAAAACTTAATTGTTTTCATAACAAAGAAAATCTTTGTAAATTTATTTTTGATTCTTATCTAAGAATTAAGCATGAAAATGTTTTTATTATACACATGATGATAAAATTTTGACGAACTGAGTATTGCATCGTTAATCTTGAAATTGTATATAGTTGCGCGCCTACATACAATTTGGAATGGACTATGCAAGACTGATTAGTAGTCACCATAAAATTGTTAATAAACATTATATTTTCTTTGAAGATTGTGAAAAATTAAACTTTATGAGATCTGCAAGAAGTGCAAAATAGGGACATAATGTTAGAGACACCTACATATGTGCCTGTAGCATCTATACTTCTGAGTCGAATTTACTCATCTGTAGAAATTGTCTTATTTGACAATTGATAATTCTTTCTTGTCCAATTCTCCCGTAGTGAGATTCTTAGGAAAAGTATCTGATTACCGAGTGTTGATACCCGACTGGATGTATTGACGTTCTTATCATTTCTTTTGATTTGATTTCATTTTAATGACCTGGGTAACGATCCGAGGAGCTTTCGAACGCGTACTCAAATTATGAAAACATGGAATATATTCATATTCGTTAAATGTTTTCGTCTGTATCAGATTTGTAATTCTCTCGCATAGATTATGCGTTGACCTTACTCTTTTAATAGTAATTGTGTATCCTGATATCCTTGAATTTGCAAAGGATTATGAGTTATTATTAGTCTTTTGAGAAGTTCACATCTTATCGACGGCAATAAAACTGGAAAGTTGATAGTGCCAGTAGAATGGATTGATTGATTATGACATGACGACATTGTCTTAATTGATGGGAACTCAAGTAGAATTCCCCTAAATGATAAGATGTTGATTATCAAAGGTGATCTAAATAATTCTCGATGGATGACCATATCCTGTATTTAGACTTGAAATTATAACGTGAATGGTTGTGAATTAGTCATAGGTATTATAATCTAGAAAGAACCTAATATGAATTTATTAAAAGATGTTTATGTTATCTGAAACTTTAGGAAGTATTTGTTCATGAATTACCTAGACTTTCGCCCTTAAGGCAAGTTGAAATTGATATTGATTATATTCCCGGTGCTGCACCTGTGGCTTGTGCACTGTACGTCAGCATCATCTGAATTTAAGGAATTACCGTACAACTGAGAGAGTCGTCGGAGAATGATTTTATTATACCAAGCATGTCATCCTGAAGAGCTATGGTGTTATCTTTCCTTATATTTATAGATTACTGTGACTGAGTAAATTGACAATCGAAAACGATATCCATAACTCAAAATGGAAGAATTGTTCGATCATTTACAAGGTTCTAGCAAATATTATCCATAGCATGGTTATCATCAACTTCGCATCTGCGAAGAAGATTATCTATTCCAATCACTACATCTGGTACTTGTAATGAACTTTAAGAGTTTCACGTGATGTCGTTTGGATTGACAATACACATGTAGTATTCATAAATATGATGAATCACGTGTGTAGGCTGTAATTTGATAAATTCATGCTCGTGATCATTAAGGACTATTTATTTGTTTGTTTATAAGAATAAGAATGAGTTAATAATTATTTATAGATTGCCCTGAATTGGCCGAACGATAAAAACTTGTACCTTGAATAATTAACATGCGATTAAAGACTTAATACTTTACATGATTTGACTATGTGATTAAAAGGATAATGGAATATAAATTGACTCTTCCAAAATTGAGAGCCCTTTTAAGACTTTGGATTTTACCAAAAAGAAATGGAAATATGTTTTGACAAATGTTTTAACAAAGGATTTTAAAGGGATTATTCCCTTATACACTAAACATTTAACTAAACTTCTGTTTAGGGGTAAATGTTTGTGTATACCTCAAGATAACTTAAGAAGGATTGAGTAAAACCATTTATACCATGACTTGAAATTTTAAACGACACTTTTTGCTTTTCAAATAAGAAAATTTGACTAAAGTATAACCAAAGGTTTTTCGAACATTTACGAATCTTATTAAATATTTTGGATAAATCAACAAAAATCTTGTTAATTAAATTCAAATTTATTTTTGAACATTTTATATAACTGGTCGAACTAAGAAATTTAAAACTTTTACGTTTACGCTTCATAAAAACTAACTAATAATTATTTAATTAATTGTTATAATTATCGACGCTTTAGACGACGGATTGAGTAAAACGGATAAAAATGATAGTAAAGACGAAACTAAAACATAGAAGACATGAAGAAAGAATTTTGAATAAATACGGTTGCGATATTTATTTCATCAGGAAGGTGAACGTAATTACTGACGCATAATATATAAAGAATACCTGAGTGAATTATGGACACGATAATCACATCATCATGAGAAGTGAATATAGATACTGACGTATTATATAAAAGGGATAAAGAACCAATTAGGACATGTTCCTTAATAATGAAGGTGCAAAATAAATTGCCGAACGATATAAAATTAAACAATGTTCGTAAAAAGGATAATATAGATGATAAAAAGGGATTCGCGACTAATATGAATCATTAGAATTGAGAAGCTGATAGCATTAAATGTTTTAAAGGGCCGTTTATGGTTGCCTAAATATGGAGAATGTGAGATATAGTATGTTTTAATTTGTAAGTATAGGTATTCTATTTATGTCCTTTATGACTAATAGTATCTTTGTCTGAAGAAGTTGTACTAATGACAATTATGAAGGTAGATATCGCCTCATACATTAGTAAACGTCTAGCTATTGCAAAGGTCATCATCTGAATTTGATTCGATTTGGGTCATCGTCGACAGACTGATCAAATCTGCTAATATCATTCCCGTTAATGATAAATGCAAAAGAGTTATGTAAAACATTGTGTGCCTGTATCGAACATCTTTATCAAGATCCTCGCTTCGCATCGAATTTCTAGAGATTTGCTCAGAAATCATTGAGAACGAACCTTGATGAGAGTACTATGTACCACCCCAAATCGAAGGGACGAGGTAAAGTAACGATACAAAGTAATCTAAGTGCTATTTTATGTTTGAATGATTGACCTTTGGTAATAGACCGTATAATCGTTTTCCTTTGGAGAGATTATCATTGATAATCATCGTATTAGGATTGAGACCTAATCTTGTTAGGATCTAAATATTAGAGCATCTGTAAGCAGGAGTTGAGATAAAGACACCCGACATACACCCATTGTGAGTTGGACATGTCTTTTAGGTTTAAGGTTTCCTATGATAGCAAACCTAACCTTACAAAATACCCGACCCGCGAAATCTGAAATGATTATTGAAATTAGGATTTGATTATTAACTGCCGACAGTGGGCAGGAGGTTATGTGAATATGAAATGTAGATCTTAAAGTGCCAAATGGGTAGCGAAGTTATGCCAAAATTTTTAAACTTGGAAAAATGAATTCATGATCTGACAAATCATGGGAAATAAGTCCCCGTTGTATGGGACCATTGAGATGATATACAAGATTGGTTTGAAAGGCATATAAACTGGATCTACCCTAGGACTTCAAAGACTGCGTGAATTATGTTTCGTATATCGAACTTGATAAATACCTATCGAGTTAAAATCTGAATTCTTCTTGATAAAGGTTAGATCGGTGAAAAGTTGCATTCATCAAAAACCCGTGAACATCATGGATAGAGAAAGTAAGTCAACATTAAGCCTGATCTTATTCCCGTAGTTATGTTTGATGAAACTCGCGTATTATAATGGATTTCGCTTGTGAGAAAAGACCGAATGTGTAGGAAATACCCACATGGATTTAACTCTATAAGAAGCGAGTAGTAAGGTAAGATGATCTTTGAGGACAAAGATCCTGTTTAGGGGTAAATGCTGTGACAATCCGTCAATTTATGGTTGATATTTTATTCTCAAATATTATTTGAAAATATTATTTTAATGATACAATATGAACTCACTTATTTTTGGGAAGAAATTTGGATTTACGTCTTGAAGTAGCATCGACTACGTCTAAACCGGAGGATTCAACGTTACGTGCTTACGTTTACATACACCGTCTTTGGTGACAGTCCGACATTTCAGAAAATAAATTTATCCGTGAATATTATTTTGGAATTTTAAATTTGTGTTGGTTCATAAACTCACAAATTTACGAGAACAGACTAGGACTTACGATTTTATTTTAACGTCCTTTACGACTAAACCGGAAACCTTAGGATTACGTATTTACGTTTTCGAACTCCGTTTTTGATGAGACAATTTTTATTGGATTCGTTTTGTGACGTCGATTCATAATTTATAAAACGTTTTTTGTAAAACGACCCGAGGGCACGCAAATCGAGGAAACTAGAATCGAGGAGTACCAGTAAATAAATGGGGATGAGACAAGTGGGACACTTGCCCCACCCCCATCAAAACCGGCCTTAACTTAGCCACTTCACCAACTTGGTGTCAAGTGTAAGCTAAGTTGCTAACACATGTCACCTTAGCTTACACATTAAGCTTTATCACCTCAAAACAACTAGCTACTTACCACTCATCTCATTTCTCACATGCAAAACAACTACAATTTCCTCTCTACTCCTCATTTGTGCCGTCCACTTCTCCCCCATAAACACCATTCTTGATCAAAATTCAACCACAAATCCTATGTTATTTACATATATGTTGAAGCCCTCTTGAAACCCTATAGATTGGTGGTGCTTATAACATCCAAGGAGGAGTTTTCATAGTGTCTTGAGGCTGATTTTCCACAAGGAGTTCATGAAGCATGGTGGTCATGAAGATGGTCTTGGTGCATCACAAGTTTCTCCATCAAAAATCCATGTTTTGATCAACCTACATCATCATGGTGGTATAAAGATTGTCCTCCTCAACTTCTTGTTATTTTAATTATGTAAACATGTATTTTATTTCCTATTGTATATGTATATGATGATTATATGATGATAAAAATGTTATGTGGGGATTTGTTGTTGATAATCATGGATAAAAAGATGAAAAACTATAAGTAAAAATGGGTAAATCTTGTTTAAATGATAGGCTGTATAAAAACAGTAAAGAACCATATGGTAAACTGATAAAATGATGAAGTAGAATGGATTTACAGTAAGCTATGGGTCTTGTACACATGTGAGAGTTGGCCATGTAATGGAATCAAAATAATGAGTGAGATATGATCAAAACAAGTTAGGTGGTCTAATCTGAATAAGCAGTTTTGTAGGGACTGTTAAGGCAACTTAAACTCAAAATGGGCAGTAGCTATAACTAAGTTAAATGTAGCACATATTATGAAGATCATGCCATACAAAAATGAGCTTCTAATTCATTATAGAACTCTAGATATGTTAAAAATGGTGAACATGAAGTTAAAAATCAGATTTTTGGAAATAATGTTTATTATTATTATATAAGCACTCACATTATAATGTATAAAATATAAAAATATAAACCCACTAACTTATAAAACTTATTCATATAAATGTATAAAAGGTTAATTAAATGGGTAAATTATATAAAAGGTGGTAAAATAATATTTATAAGTAATAAAAACTATAAACTTGATTTTTACGACTTTTTCGGCTATCGCCGTAAAATTAACGTTTTTCGCCAAATAAAACTTAGACGACCAAACCCGTCTAATGTAAACTTTATAAAACTCATATACTGATATATAAACATAAATAACAAGTAAAAACCGATAAAACCCGAACTATATAACATACGGACGTTAACGGACTAAATTAACGTTATTGGACTAATAATACAACAAAAATGGACTAGAACACCTATAAACTTATTATTGGGCTTAACCCATTTGGGCCCAACTTGAAAGTGTATGTACTGATAATATAAGTACAAAATGGATTAAAATAATTTAAATAACTTATAATAAGTTTATTGGACTTAAAATACGTAAATAGGTAAAACTAGTAAACTAGTATAAACGTTACCGACACATAACACTAAAATGAGTAAACGGGAATATGTAAACCCACTTGATCATCATATATAAATAATCATCATATGTATACATAATTTTTATTTTTATAAAGTCATTGGACATGAGTCTAAGACGAGTATTATTTGTCTAGGTTTCCGTGATTGAAGAACGTACCGTACGTCTGAATTGCCGATAACCCGCCTTCCCACAACAACGTGAGTTCATAGCCTCGCACTCTTTTAAATTTTTTTATGAAATGTTTTTTTAAACCCACGAGGGAGATAACATGTTAGTTTTTATAAAATAGGACACCATTTGTCCCGATTGTTTGTTTATTGATTTGGACCCGAATGATTGAATGACCCGATTGTATGATCCGATAAATGATTAAAGGACCCGATATATGAAATAAAATGGATTATTAAAGTTAGGTTATGTCACTAAAAGTCCCATTAGCATGAATTGTGTACTACCGGGATTTGGTAGACGCTTATGCATTTAATAGTACTATTTGGGGACGATCACCCCAGTTCGCGCCTTGACGGTTGATCCCCGTCGTGCCACATTGATTGGTAAGCGAATTTATGTATGAGAAGATTTCCATAGCGTGACCTTTGTGACGACACGCTACTTTAGATGGGAAAAATTGGTATCGGGTTAGCTACCCGTTTTGGTTTAGTAAGGTAACAATGTCATGCGGCTTATAATAATCCCAAAAACTAACGAAATACTATTAGACGCTTCGAATTACGATGTATTGCCTGACTAGCAATACTGGGTCATACTATTGATATTATGTTTGTGTTTTGGTTTTCGTAACCATATTCATATAACGGTTTTTATTTTCATACAACGTCATAAGACGTATTGTATGATGTTTTTACGACATTGGCTCGTATAATAATTTTTAAGGCAAATGCCTATATTATGATTTTCGATAAGGATTTATATAAAATGACTTTGGCAATTTTATGGCCTATTACAAAGATTTGTATAAAATGATTTTGGCTATTTTACGGCCTATTACAATGATTTGTACGAATTGATTTTTGGTACTAATTTTATACCAAAGTTATATTGATGGAATTTATTAAACTCTATGAATTCACTCGGCGTTATCGCTGACCTTTTCTTTTAACATGTTTTAACTCAGGTACTTGAAGGTAATTCTCGGGAAGACGACAAGAATTCATGGCCCGCACTTAAATAATATTTTTCCATTCAAACACTTTGTAAAAACTTTTGTATGTAATGTAATGACTTGGGACCGAGGTAACTTTGTTGTTTATGAATGGAAATGATTTAATATTAAACGATGCGATTTTTATGCGTTGTCTATGATGTGAGTAATGTGCTATCCCGTAACACCAACTAGTCTTCCGCTGTACTAAGTTGTATAAATTTGGGGGTGTTACAAAATACCTGGGGAAAATGAGTGGTATACATGATATATTTCATGTATTGAGATTGGTAAATGTTGTTTGAGAATGCATATTTGCATGTACGGTTATTCGGGATTTGTGTTAATAAGAGTACTTGTTTTTATCAAGTTGTAATTTGTGAGATTTATTGGCTGTGAGTTCAAGAGTTTGGGTATGAATTTAAATATTGGTAGTTAGTATATGTGGTAATTTGAGACCTGAAATAAAGTACACATAGAAATGAGAAGAGTTCATTTAGAACATGTATCCTCATGTGATTTGTTGGTTGTGTGTTTGAACCTAAGGAGTAAATCTCGGGACGAGATTTTTATTAGGAGGGTGTGATGTGACAACCACGGTTTTGAGGTTCGTCACTTAGTTTTATGTTGGTGCATATTTCGTGAAATTACGTGTCTTTATGTGTTTATGTGCTAATTGGTGTGTATAGATTGTGGTTTGGATATCGTTTCGGGTACGGTGTACCTTGTGAGTGAAACGATGTATGATGTTTTCATGTTCATGAGCTCACATGGTAGTGACTATGAAATGAGATGGTGTTATTTAGTGGTTTTACGTATACGTATATGTATTATAGAAAATCGTATTTTAACGGTTTAGGGTATTGCATTTAGGGGTCTCGGAAGAGGTATTTAGTCACGGGAGTATTTTTCAGGATGGTTTTAAGTCATTTAGGTTAATTTGTTTATTTCATATTTCAAGAGTTTTTATAAAACTGTATATTTTTATGTCTTTTACGGTATATGCGTAAATTTGACTAGTTTTACGGTTTTGAGGTTTTGGAGGCTTTAGGAGCTGAAATAAATTAAGGAAAATTAAGGTAATATTATTATTAGAATTATTAATAATTTAAATAAAAAAACGAAATTTATGGGCTAGGGGTCGGTTTTATACAATTAAAACAAAAGGAAGGGAAAAAAAGGAAAAAAAGGAAAGTGGGCTTGTGTACTTAGGTTAGGACTTGTTAGGAATAAGTATATAATGTTGTTATTAATAAAAACACTTCATAATCCCCTGGAAATCAGAAATAAGTCGGCATCAATGGAGTCTTTTAGGGTTTCTTCATAATTTTCATCTTCCATTAATTTTAAGGTATAACCTTTAATCCTCTTTTTGATTAAATTATTTTTAAAGCATTATTAATTTATACATGATGGATTTAGAGTTAGGTTAATTATGAAATATGTAAATTAATGATATGAACAAGATTAAAATAATTAGGGTTAATAAATATATATGGTGATGGTAATTAATTAGTTTAATTGTGTTAAATTCGTTTTTAAAAACTGGACAGATTTTTGGGTCATTGTTTTGATCATATCAAGAGTTTTACAAACTTTTAAATTGCGATCTTGGTATCCTTGGAAAGGTAATTGAGTTGGCTTTCAAATGCAAGAAACTAGAATTAAATTGGAGGTGGGAAAGTGGGTCAAAAAGAGGTTACATCAGTCGGGTGTCAAAACAGTTTTTGGATCAGCCTGTTTTCCTTTTATATTTTGAATTGTTTGGGGTACTTAGGGTTATAGTGGGACCTTCAAACGAACATGGGAGTTGGTTTATATATTATAGGAAGGATCTGAATAGGGGCTAAGAATATGAAATAGGTTAAGACCCTCTGGTCATAGCAAACTTTTCATATGTTCAAAATCAGTAAAATCTGGATCGATGAAAGTATAAGTTGTATATCGGGGACTTAAAATTAGCTTTGATGTTGGGGAAAGGGCCGAGATTTTAGCTAACACATATACGTTTACGGGGTTTTCATTGCAAGGAATGTGGTTTAGGTTTGGTGGGCGTTTGGCTCATAATACGGAGTATAAAAATCGGGACTGTTTTGGGATAAATGTTAACGGGATGAGTTATGAACTAAACAAAGTTAAGGGCTTTATAGAGGGATGTAATGAGATACTTATGGCATATAAACGGGGTTAAGTTTTAGGAGAAGGTTATATGTCCATCATAGATTGATGAGCCATTTTGGTATGTGGTTCATGTCTTGATTGTATATGTTTGTGTGTTTAGATTTTTGCTAGAGCGCGGGTACTTGGAGAAGCTTGTTCAGGTGAGTTTCATAGTCCCATGTTTTTATGAGTTATAAATGATTTGACTTCCAGATGGGATGGAAGAGACACTATATGGTTTTGTAAAGAATGCTGTGAATGTTTTTATGGTTTGTGATGGACTTGTGTGTGCACTTATGTGATTAACTGCTATGTGATTCTTGATTGTGTTTATGGTTTGGATCGGGGGACACATACCGTCTCAGTTATTGTGGTTTGACTTGGTACCAAGGGGATGTTGACAAGGCGGGGCCTTGGGATTGGTTCGTACGTGTATGGGCGCCTATGTGACCATGGTTATTGGTAAGGCTGGGAGCCTTGGAAATTGTGGTTATTGGTAAGGCTTGGAGCCTTGGAATTGTGATTGTATGGTTAATATTGAATGGTAGTTGTTAATGCATAATTGTAACACATTCTCCATATGTTCTTTTGTTGATGGTTGTTATTCACAGCTTATAACTGATTTGGCATTGGAGTCTAAACCTATGACTCTCACCAACTTTATGTTGATGTGTTTTAGTGTCTCTTTCAGGTGAGAATGTGGTTAAGCGTGAGAATAGGAGTGGCTAGCTGGGAGGCTTAGGATTGCAATTGGAGGAACCCCCTTTACTCTTAGTTTATATTTAATGTTTAAATAAGTGATACTTTTTAGACACCTATATGTTTGATGTGTGTTATTTGAATGTCTTTGGTAAGAGGTAGGCCTGTTACCTACTTTCCTAGACGCCTGCATTGTTTGAGATATCTTCATGACATTGTGTCACCAATTATGATATTTCCATTTCATTTAGTTATCTCTATAGACACGCTATTGTTGTGATGATATCCATACGTCGCGCCCCATATTCCGCCATGGTGGGGTGTGACACTTATATATATCGTGTTTGTGTGATAGTGCGTTTTTGCTTTTAATTTTTGGAAAGCGTATATAGCGTACATACTCGTTTTTATTTTTCTTACTATAAATAAATATCCAAATAAATCGTGTTTAGTTGTCCTCAATTAAACACACAACAATCTTTTACTATATTGTAGAATACTCGTTTGTATTACATATCACAATAAATTTACAATATTCCAAAAGCGTGAAAACATAACCTTAATTGGGATTTCATCACTCAATTATTATATTCGAATCTAAAGCAAAAATAAAAGGCAAAATAGATAATTACTTTCGAAAGGCTTAATTTTGTTTAACACAAACTATAAGGTGGTTATAAGGCGGTTGTATTTCACGACCTAAAGGAAAAAGGCTCTTAAGTGCTTCGTGCTGCCTCGTTTCCTCCGCTTGCTTGTGCGTGTTTTGAGAAAAAGGGCTAATCGAGGGTTTGCCAACCAAAGTATTATCTACGTATCATATATATTTCCTTGTTTTTCAAAGATTAAACCCTCTTGAACGTTTTGGTGTTCCACCAGCATTCTAAAGTCATCGAAGACGTTCACTCAACGTGATCGTTTTCATTCCTTGAGGCTCCTTTAATCGAGAAATTGATTCGAGGAGAGATTTGTAGATTTGAGTCTACGTAATACACGAAAAACCAAAAAAAATTTAAAAACAATAAAAAACCAAAAAAAATTGATAAAACGAAAAACCCCAAAAGAATCTTCTTTGCTACCCCCATTCTCTACGTTAGTGCATGCACACTCGATCGAAGGATTATACGAATTCTAGCAAGGCATCGAATCGACGCAATAGAAATCGAAGGAATCGACGACAAAGACAATGTTTAGAAACTGACGTTCCTAATATCGTTGTCGAAACCGTAGACGAGATGGCCGAGAATCGTACGATGATGGAATTGCTCCAAGCGCCTACCGAGGGTTGTGGAGACACGATCGTTATTCCCTCTATCAAAGCGAAGAACTTTGAGATTAAGAGCGGAATTCTTTCATTGGTTCAAGCTACGAAGTTTCGAGATTGTGAGGCGGATAATCCTCACGATCACATTCGGAATTTTGATCGTCTTTTAGCCACGAGCAAGTTTAAAAACGTCGACACCGATGTCGTCAAGCTAATGCTTTTTCCGTACTCGCTCAATGGTGCCGCCAAGGATTGGTACGAGAAAGAGCCACCTAATTCTATAATTATGTGGAAGGATCTCGTTTCCAAATTCGTTAATCATTTTTTCCCATCGTCTAAGACCATGTTTTTCAAAAACAAGATTACGAGATTTGAAAAAAAGCTGACTGAATCGTTTAGAGACGCGTGGGATTGTTTTAAGGAATTGCTTAGGCGATTTCCTCACCATTGATTTTCCGTGTTACACCAAATCGACACGTTTTATAACTGTCTTAGTTTTCAAGAACAAGATTCGTTAAATTCCGCCGCCGGTGGCAATTTTTTGTGTAAAACTCCGAAAGACGCTTTGGTGATTATTAAAAATCGATCCAAGGTTTACCAAATCCGTAACACACCGAGTGTTGCCAATGTCGCCAACGTTAGTCATTCTAATCTCGATATTGAGAGAGTTGATGCGAAAGTCGATAAGTTGACGAATGTGTTTACGTCGTTCTTAATCGAAATGTAAAAGAAAGACGCTCCCGCTATGGTGAAAGCGGTTGAGGCTTCGTATACGTTGTGTGGTGGACCTCATAATTATTACGAGTGTGCGGCTATGGATGGCCAAACGCCGAGTGTAAACGCGTTAAAAACAATTTTCAAAATCAAAATAACGCGGGTCCATCCCAAGGCAATTACAACCAAGGCAATAATTTTCAAAATCGTAACAATTTTCAAGGAAATAATCAACAAGGAAATTTTCGAATCAAGGAGGTTATAATCAAGGTCGTAATTTAGGTTGGCAAAATCGAGACAACAACAACCAAAACTCGAATTTTCAAAACAATGCTAATCAAGGAAATTTTTAAAGAAATAATCACAACCAAGGGAACTTTAATTCTAATCAAAATAGTTTGTCAAACGAGTTTCAAGAATATATGAGAACGAATGAGGCTAATATGAGACGATTAGAGCGACAAATTGGTACTTTGAAAAATGACTTTTCCAACACTTTGAAAAATCAAAATACAAAAATTGAGCAAGGACAAATCGACATTAAAAAGATGTTTTCGGCCATTATGAACAAGTCTAGCGGTGCGTCATCGAGTATGTTACCTAGTGACACCGTTACTAATCTGAAAGAACAAGTTAAAGCCGCCTCGTCCATTGGAAAAAGTCGTGTGGTTACCCCTAACCTTGATGGATTTAGAGTTGTGCCTTCATCTCGACCCTCGACTTCTCAATCGCCTTCATGTTCTAAAGTCGATGGAATGAACGTGGTGACAAAGGAAAAGAGTGCACACCCTCGTGTACCGAAAATTCCATCCATGCTTCAAAAAGAGAGCTTCATCGACCTCACCAATGTAAATGTAAGTCCCTAATACAAGCGTGAAACGATAAACTAAGACAATCAACACATGTAATTACTTTTCAAACGTAATACTTATTATTGTATAATAAAGAATTAGAAGTGTTATGGATAACACCGTTTGATGACAATGTGTTGTGCACACTTTGGACAAACAAAACCTAACTTATGAACACAGTCGCAACTGTTTGGTTCAATAAGTTTTAAAGAGTTAATGTGTGTAAAGTGTCAAAGTGAGAAACATTAACTCTAGGCTACATATCCTATTTATAGTGGTACGAGGTTGACTCCAAGTACTGGTTGATGGTGACTACACTAAACAGACACTTGTCAGACATCTTGTAACACCCCACTTTGATAAGTGGACCATTACGCGTAATTATGGCGTGTCATCAAAGCATGCAAGGTAATATGTAGTAAAACATACATGACCATAGGGAAAACCGGAATCAAACATTGGTTCCCAAACATAAACCCAAAAAATAAATAGATTAAATGAACTAGGAAAGACCAGACAAGCGTAAGTATATGGCAAAAAGGAGAAGAAGTCTATGGAAGCTTCCAACCTATGCACTTCCTCCAAATGCTCGAGTCCGTCCTTGGGTACCTGCCGTTTTGAGACATGGAAAGGAAAGTAACGACTGAGCATAACGCTCAGTGCACGGATATATGACATAGTATAAATGGCTGAAACATAAATAAGACTAATAGCAGCGGAAATGTATAAGTCCTGGAAAACCTAGTTGTTTGACATGTTAACTGGTTTAAGTTCTAAAAACATAGCTTATGTTACTGATGAAAAACTGTATTAGTTAATGTACCAAAAGCCAATATAGGTCATGAGGTAAACAACGTGCGTGAATACTTGGAGGGGTGACCTCGTCGTGCAAATTAGAGGGGATGCCTCCAATTAACTGGTAACTGGGTAGGAGGGATCAACTCCTTGTGAAGGATGCAAGGCACACACCACATTCACCATGTAATCCTGACTGAAACATGTAACTAGGATGCACCCATACGCCCCATATGATAATATAATAATATGGCCAAAAGCTTAAAGGGATGCTACGAGCTATCACTCCGCCGTGGTGAAGTCGTAACACTGGTGCCTCTGGTGTTATGGTTATGGTACCTCCATAACTAGGTGAAACTGGTCATGCATATATATGGCTTAGGCATTTAATTAAACATAAGCAAATCAAAACATATAAAACACATACTGGCAAAACAGTTGGCTGCATACGGGGAATCCTAATAAGGAAAGAATGTCCATACTGAAAGGACGGAGAATCCGTACCTTATGTCCAGTGAACGAAGAAGACGAACGAAAGAGAGTCCTACTTCGATCTCACTAATGCTACATAAATAATACACATGTATAAGTATTCGGATTACTGTGTACATAACTGGTTCTATATCATGTCTTAGCTTGTTTTATATGTTCATATCATGTTTTACTGATTTTAAAGTTATGCTGTGTTTATCATGTATTCTGGATATTCTGATAAAATATCACTTGTATTTCTTGTATTATTATACTTGTTGTATAATAATAAGTAACTTTCTATAAATAGCAAGTTTCCTAAAATAGAAAGTTTTCAAAAATAGAAAGTTTCCAAAAATAGATTAGCTGCTTAAAATAAATAAGTTTCTAAAAATAGAAAGTTTCCATAAATAGATTAACTTATTAAAATAGATAAGTTTCTAAAAATAGAAAGTTTCCATATTTAGAAATAAGCTGGATTATTAAGCTAATAAGATGAACTTAAGTTTTACTGATTCATATTCTAAGTCATGTGATTAATAGTATAGTTTATTACATATAACATGTAAATTAAATAAACTATAGGTTATAAGATTTAATTAAATATAAACATGATTTAATTAAATTAAGTGTATAAAATACTTAGGTTAAAATATATATTAATATTTATATTAATATCACCTAAGTCATTATAATTAATTAATTACATGTCATGCTTTAATAATCAATTATTACTATAGTCTAATTTAAATAATAAAATACTTAGGTTATAATCATGTATTATTTATCAACATAAATATAATCCAAGTCTTGATTAAATTATATTAATTTTAAGTCATGATTAATTTAATTTAATTATTATCCTTGTAAAAATATGCTTGGAAAAATATACTTGTAGAAAATGTTTAGCTTGTAAAAATAAAACTCGTGCCCGTGTTATGTTTTACATATAAGCCGAACCAAACAGCCCCCTTTTGTTCTTTAAACTGACAGCCAAACACACCTTTATAAGCCATCAGCCAAACACCCCTTTGTGTTGTTGCTACCACTGCCTGGCCTGGGTTTCCCACCGGCAGTGGTCGCTTTCCCTTGCTCGAACCAAATTCCCACCAAGAGCATAAAGCTCTCGGTTCCCACTGTCTGCCAAACGCAGCCCCTACTGCTGCCAGTGGTATGCCAAACGCGCCCTTGTGGGGCTATTGGCTTGCGGCTGGCCCAAATAATCAGCCCCCGACTGTTCAGAAATCCCCACCAAGAACTATTGCTCTCGGTTTTCTTTGACAAACAACCCCGAACATAACCCCTATTAATCTTGATTTAATCTCTTGTTTTTAACATGCTTTTGATTCGTTTTTAATAACAGGTTCATAGACTAGGGTTTTTGTAACAAAATAATGAAACAAACGGATATAAGGTTACCTATCTTGCGTGTTTAGGAATCGATATCACGACACCACCCTTGTTCTTAATTAATCCAGTGTTGTTTTGGTTTTCTTGTTGATGCAAACGACGGCAGAAACGACGACAGCCCCCCCAAAGAGAAGAAAAATGATCGTTGCCTCCTTTTTTTTATCTAGGGTTTTATGACTACTCCAAAAATAAACAACCCCCTCCCCGTCTTTTATTATTTTCACACGGTTTGGAGCCCCAAGTGGGCCTTGAGCCCACTTCCCTTCTTTTTGGACGCCAACCCAATGCCACACCCCTTATATTTTAGTTATTACCGTGACATGTTAAATATTACGTGTATTCGTGGTTTAAGTGTCGTGAATTTTCATAGTTATTATTATACGTGTTAAAGGTAAACATTATGTACGTAATTACTTTTCGTGTTAATTAAATATACGTAATAATAATAATCTTGTTAAATGTTCGCGTCGCGTGATTTAAATGACATGATTTATTATTTTGTGGTTTTACTTATTATATGTAAATTCATGTCGTATATTAATAATAATAATAACATACGTAATTACTTACCGTACGTAATTAATATACGTAATTACTCGTCGTGTCTAACTAATATACGCAATTATCATGTTAAATGTTTGTGATTATATACTCGTGATTTATTCATTATAGTTAATAATTGTCGTGTATTAACACGTACGTAATAATTATTGTGTAATAACACGTACGTAATTTCTTGATTCAATATTCGTGATATGTGTACGTGACATAATTAGTAAGTTTTAATAGGTTCATATATTTACGTAGTGTACTGTTCATGGTAAAACCATGCGGGTTTTACAACTCTTTCCCCCTAAAAAGAATAATTCGTCCCCGAATTATAGATAACGTAAACTAAAAGAAAATGGACGTGGGACGTGACGTGCCTAGAAAGAATATAACTGAATTATGGAAGGATGAGAGGATAAAATCCGGATGGACTCCTCTGTTTCCAAGTGGCTTCCTTCTCGGAATGGTTCTTCCACAAGATCTTGACACATATGATAAATCTTGGTCTGCATGACCTTGACTTGAAAATACGTAAAAGGTCATGGTTATGCACGTAAGATAGATCTCCTGAATTCGATTGAGGGAATAATAATTAACGTGCAAGGGTAACCGAAATGTTATGATCCAAAATAACCCAAACTAACTGATAATAGTAACGTCTTAGCGATGATGCGCGAGACATACTGAAACGTAGTACGTGAACAATTGTGAACGTGATACGTGAACAATTGTGAACGTGATACGTGGAGATATGGTGAGTGTAATAAGAGAAAACGTATGGTGATCAATGATACGTGTAACATATCATAAACGTGATATGAGAAACGTGGAATGAACATGACATGTGAACATATCGTGAACGTGGAATAACTAAGGAGGTAAGGCCGAACGCTATAAGGTGAGACGTGGAATGTGACGTGAAACGTTTGTCTAAGAATAGAGAGTTATACTAAACTTGGGTCCTGTCTCTCAAGCTCTTGCAAAACATCCCAGAACGAAAATAAACGTAAAATCGTAAGCCAGGAGACAATCATGAACGTGAATAGTGTCATGAACGTGAGTGTGCAAGCAAGTCATAAAATTTGAACAAAGATGTGAACGTAAATAAGGAGCATAAATGTGAACCTTCGTCTGGCCCGATAGCTGAGGGATTACCAATTGATCGGATGAGCCTTGGCTGGAACACGTCCGATCAATCTACTGGTTCTGAAATCCTTGCGGATGTAAGGATTCTACAGACTTGGTCAAACTGTTGACAATAACCCAGATAGCACCATGCTTCTTCTCAATTTGCGTTAATCTGGTAACCAAAATCCATGGAGATCTTGTCCTATTTATGTTCACCTTTTTCTGATGATGGAAAACATCCTAGTCAGTTGGTTTTCTATCTTATCCTATTGGTATGTCAGGTACTTAGATATGAACGTAACTATATCTTGCTTCGTAGAAACTTGATACATAGAAATTTGCGGAACTATAAGTCTCCGAAATTTGACTTCTCTTAGCGTAGGATTTTCTGGAACAGCTAATGTAGTGTAGGGTTCTCACCTTTAGGCATAAGCTGAGTCATGGTAAGATTAACCGTGTGAATCCATGTGATTCAGCGTGTCACTATAATCAACCAGAATTTATATTGGAAAATTTCAAGGTGAAATTTTCTCCTGTCGTAGAATTTGCAACATAGTGCAAATATGGTCTTCCTGCTCTTCTCTAGACCTAGAGAAAAAAATCAGGTTTTTATCGATGAAAATATTGATGAATTTGTTTATGAGTTCATGGAAACTCAATTTATTAAGTCTATAATGCTGCTGGAGCATTTATGAGACTAATACAAAATCACGAATCTAGCATGACCGAGTCGTGTATGAATAGCAGTTATGGATTAACACCCTAAAGTCGATTGGACATGTTGTCAATACATTGAGGAGAATAATGGTTATGGATGGTGATTTAATTTAAATCTACGGTAGTCGACACATAATCTCATGTTACCGTCCTTCTCGTTGAAGGTTCTTCTGGAATGCATCAGAAGATTTTGGTATAATCGACTGGTTATACGTAATAGGAACTTCAGTGGTCGTGTCTTAACTGACAACTAGAAAATTTTAGCAGTCATGGCTAACAAAGCACGTGCTTGGAAAGCGTAGATAATTTGTACAGATTTTCCTGATGGAAAACCATGTTGAATGTATTCAGGAGCCTTAACAACTCTGTACAAAATCATGAATCGTAGCAGGGTGTGCTGCTCGTAGTCCATAATTAGGATTAAATTCAACTCGCATCTGTCCGAGGTAATGCGTTAGCAGCTTGGATCTTATCATTAGGCTAAAGGAAAACCTTCGTATATATGGATGCTATGAATGGCGTCCTTCATAGTCATGAATATATGAAATATGGGTACACGGAATGAAAGTGTCATCGAGCAAACGTGACAGATCTCACTGATACGCCGGTGATGGTACTGAAATTCTTGTGGCCTGATTAATACATGGCACCGCAAAAATAGATATACACTTTGGATGGTACCCTGAATTTCTTAGGGATGTTCCAGAATTGGACGTGAGTCATGTGTCTTGACTCGTGTCTTGGGAAATATAAGAATGACATGTGTCTTGACTGGTGTCTTTGACATGTGTCTCGAGATTTGAAACAAACAGAAATAAAAATATTAGGTTATTATGCCAGAATTGGCGGATCGGTTGGACTACTGATTCTTTGTATTTCTGATCACGTCCATGGTCGGAACTTCTGTTACGATTGCTAGGATAGTTGCTGTCACAGTAGTGGTTACTATCGTCTTGTCTGTCAGTTCTATGACGGTCATTCTCATGACTGTGATTCATGTATCTATTCAACTGAGTAGCCGGCTGGTACCGGTTCTCACTCATATGACTGCAATGACAACTGAATGACGTGTGACATGTAATTAAGAATTAGGGACAATGAGTGATAGAAATCGTCTGGTGGTGAAGCATCTTCTCGTTCGATCGCTTTGATAGAACGCCTTCGTGTTCGTCTTGTAAGATCTCCAGGTTGTGAACAGCATCAGCATCTCGTAGCGTCTCTAAAATCCGCAGCATCAACCCTTAGTAACATCTCCAAGCTATGAGCGGCATTTGCAATTTGTAGAGTATCAGCAAGTGGAATACGCACATGGGATACGGTACTTGGAGTACACATGGAATGCACATGAAATGATCGGTATAGGGTCGATCATCTGACATGATTTTAAAGGAAAATAATTGGTTAAACGGTTAGAAAGACCATCATGATAACCTGGCAATGCCAGTATATACCTCATTCTGGTTGCATAGAGAAACGCTAACGTGTGGTTAATTGAATTTCAATGATGATTTTCCTGAAAGCATGATTAATGAAAGCCAACCATGACTATCATGAAAGCAGGATTTAAATGAATTCCAACAGTGTCTTGCATGAAAGCATAAACAACAAAAGAGACGTAAGACGTAATCAACATGAAGACGAAATCATCATGAAGAAACATGAAACAACCTAACGTGAAGGAGTATATAACATAATCAGCATGAAACTGAAGTTAACTGATAGTTGTAAAAATACGTCTTTTAGGAAAAAGAGCGTAATTAGGGCAAGTATTAACAAGTGATTTAGGAAAACCACTAGTTATGACCCAAAGTGGGGATCGTTCTCAAGGAGGCTTGGTGTGTGTGTTAAGAGATGATTAACTTTGTGATTATATTGATTATGAGAAAAGAAAATAGAAATGAAATAAGAAGAGAATGACGGTTACGATGACGAATTAAACTAAGACGAAATGTCGTACACGTAAAACCGTAAAAAGTGACAAAATTAAAAATTTATCCTAAAAATTCCTAGAAAATTGCAATAAATCCTAAACAATGTAATTAGAGTTTAAAAAAAATCAAAAATCACCCAAACCTTTTATTTAATTAAATAATAATTTTTTAATGCTAATTAAAGCCAAAAAAATCAATTCAATTAACAAAAAGCCCAAAATGAGATCTTTTTCAATTGTAAACCTCTAAAATGATCTAACTTAATTTAAAACTATTTTTGAAAATTTTAAAATTAATAAAAACAATTTAAAAACAATTAAAAATTATTTAAACTTAAAATAATTATAAAAATTAATCTAATGACAATAAAAATATTCTAAAAAATGTAAAATTCCTACTTAATGTATTTAACCTAAGAAAAATATAAAAACTTGAAAAATCTAAATTTTAATTTTTAATAATAAAATAATATTAAAAGTCCAAAATTTATAAAAAATTCTAAAAACTTGCAAACTAGCTTAATTTAACCTAATAAACACAGAAATGAAGTTGAAATTACCTAAAATACCCCTAATGGGCCTTTAAATGGGCCAAAGTCCAATACAGACCCTTATTGGGCCAAAATAAGCCCAATAAGAAAAATGTTTATAAAAATGGCCCAAAAGCTCCTATCTGACTCAAAATTTGATTTTAAACACAAAACTCTGAAGGCCCAGAAGCTGAAAATGAGTATAAGCTAGCTTATTTCAAAGTAGCTTATTCTTAATGGGCTTTTTGGCCCATTAAGCTATAAGCTGATGCCATAAGCTCAAATTAGACACACAAGCTTCTTTTGAGTTACCTAAGAGTTCTGCAAAAAGAAATTTGAAATAAGCACAAGGAAAAAGCCAAAAAAAGCAATAAGCTATCTTCACAAAACGACAAAATAGTCGTTTTAGAGTTCTAGGCCACCCCAAGAGCTGATTCAAGTTTCAAAAGCTTTTAAATAACTTAACTAAACTTAATCAACAAAAATTTTTCAAATAAGTTCACTCAATAAGCTGAAATAAGCAAATAAGCACTTAATTAAAAGTCAACTTTATGAGTTTTCTAGCAAAAAGTCAAAGTCAAGGTCTGATAAGCTCCAGTTCAAACAAATGGGTCAAATGAGGAAGATTGATCACAAAAAGTAAGTTGTTGCAGGTCTGGATAAGCCAATATGGCTTATTAATAAGCTGAATGCAAAATTACACTAGTAGGGGCTAGTTTTGGTGTCTGAGCAGTGGAAAATTTTTCCACTGCTTGACTTGTTTGACTATTTGTCTTTAGTGACTTTTTTGTGGATTCAAATTTCACAAAGGCATCCAAATGATCAGTTAATCATAAGGAGTCAATAGCAATCACTAAAACACAATCGCAATCAGCCAATTTGTACAGTTAAATCAAAACATCACCAGATCTAGCCCAGACATGAACAAATAAGCAGTTATGGTTCAATAAGCACTTATAGAACAATTCAGCCAGCCAAACTTAACCAAATGCATACACAAGCTATAATAAACTAAAATGAACAAGTTTAAACAGGTTTCATGTAATGATTTAAAGTCTAAGTCAAGATTCAAGCATAATAAGGTTACTGATGAACACTAACACAAGCAGATTTTTACTTTGCTGATGTAATTGACCAACAAGCCAAATTCAAACACTCAAATCTTCAAACCAGGTTATATTAACAATGATTTAACAACTTTTAGCCCTACGCATGCATATACACTAAGTATTACCAAAATCTTAGGTTAAACTCAGTCAAATCCAATTAGATATAGCACAATGTTTGATTCAATGGTTTAAGCCCAATAACTTGCAGAAACTAGTAATCAACCAAGTAGATAGCAGATACAAAGCACAAACAACACTTTTCAACAACACAATAACACTCAATGATCTTAAACAGATAATCCCAAACACCCCTTTAAATTTTCAAATCAAAATTTTCAAATCAAAAGTGTATTTCAAGGTTACCCAAGCCCAAATCACCATAATAACAGAGTAATATGCAGATTTAAGCAAGATTAAGCCACAAAATCAGCAAGAACACAAGCAACACACAAATTCACCAAAAATCCAAATTTTTAACAGATTTGAGGTAGAATGGTGCAAACCTCATGGATGTACATCCAAACCTACGAATTTTGAGCTTATGTGCTAGCAAGAACAAGCACAAGATTCCACAATAAAGCCTGCTAAGATGGAACAAAGTTAGAAGCACAATATCAAAAACAGAAAGGTGAAAAAGCCTTGATTAATGCAACTCTTGTACCCCATACTTGATTATCCCCAAGTTATAAGCTTCACAACACCTTGATATCACAATATCAGGATGATATGATCAGATTTATAGCCCAAGAATTCGAAGGTGTACCAAGAAACATAGCAAAATATCAAGCTATAGGAAAATGTGTAAACTTTTGCACACTCCTTTTAAAACAGGTTTTTAGATTGAAGATTAGTTAACATGTAACAATAATAAGCAGGAAATAACAATGGCACTTGAGTTTTCTTCAAAGATTCAAACACATTTCATTAAACTGAATATAGATTTACAAAACTTTGAACAAAGGAAAATTCAAGAGCAGGGCTCAAAGTGAAACCCTAAGGCCTTTATATAGGCTACAATGAACTAGTGAAAAGCTAAAAAACGTAACCCTAATTGCTGGTGAAGTCCCAAAAATGCCCTTGAGGGTTTGAATACTTTGAAGATCATGTGAAAAGTTCTTGGCTGGTTGTGTGAGTTGGCATGGTGAAAATGCATCCAATGGCTTACAATGAGCTTAGAAAGTAAGCTAAAATCATGCACGTTGGATGACTGGTATAGTTTTGGCAGCTTCTTCTTTTTTCTAGTAGGGGAATATTGTGTGGGACTACTGAGTGATGAGGTGGCCAAGATTAAGGTTGGGTTATGTTTATAATACCCTTAATCATAAATCTGCACAATATTAGGGCCTAATTACAACAGGATTAAGAAAACCCAACTGTGTTCTAGAGGTGAATAGTTGTGTGTTTGATCCGGATTAGTGTTTAAAAAACATGTTAAGCGCCAAATTTAAACTTAATAAATTAAGTTGTTAATCCAGTTATGAGTGGATTGTGATGTGGCACAAAGCTGAGTGGTGATTGGTTGTTTTGGTTGAGTGGGGCACGTGTCACCATGACACTCGTTAAGGTAACTATGCTGTCAGCCATGATTAACCCTCCATCTTTATAACTCTTTCCATTTGCAAATAATCTGGCCAAAACTTGTACTCCTTTGTAAATGAAGTTTCCTTTTTCACACTTTTGCCCCAAAAGGTTTTATAAAAGGATTTCAGGGGTATTTCTTACCATTTCTTGATTCTTGAAGGACTGATTTGGCATTTTTTTCATAGATAATGGTCTTGACTTGTCTTGTGGACTTCTTGGATGACTGAATTTGACAAATCATGATTAATGAGGGACCATTTTTGCCATTTCTTCAAAGTCAAATGTCCTTTTGGTAATTTGACATATTTAAAGGACCAAACTTGTAATTTCTTGTAACTTGAAGTCCTTCATGGTATGTTTGACTTTGAGGAGGATTAATATTGACATTTTTAGTTTTGTTGAGGGACTAAAATTACCAATTCTTCAAAGTGTAGGGCCCTTTTGGTAATTTTGACAAACTTTAGGGACCAATCTTGTAATTATGAAGATACAAGGGTTTAAAGTGCAATTCTTCAATATTGGAGGACCCTTCTTGCTTAATCTTCAAATCTTCAAGGGTTTTCTTGGAAAATTCTTCATTAAGGCTTGGTTCATTGTGCAGCTTCGTTTCTCGTGTTCGTTTTTGCATGATTCTTGTGATCTTTTGTCATTTTCTCAATATCCGTACCTAAAATACACAAGCAACAAACACAAGCATATATTTGGCCATTTTCATGATATTTTATGCATTTAAAGCCCTTTTTGGACGATGAGACTATGTATAAAAGCAGTCTCATCACTTCCCCATACTAAACCATTATCGTGCCCTCACGAAATGCTAGAATAAAG
Source organism: Glebionis coronaria (assembly GCA_025667525.1). Taxonomy (NCBI): domain Eukaryota; kingdom Viridiplantae; phylum Streptophyta; class Magnoliopsida; order Asterales; family Asteraceae; genus Glebionis; species Glebionis coronaria. Next base: position 57,284,962 of record CM046875.1, on the reverse strand, counting down.
TATCGTAGCACCTCTGTTGTCCCATAAATTTAGATGATTATAGAAAGAAAATAGATGAAAAGAGATGGATTCCTAGAGAGAGAAAGTAGTGAGAGAAAGTAGAGAGAAGGAGATGATTAACTTGGTGAATATTAGATTAAGAAAATAATTAAGTGAACTTCCAACCCTCCTAACATGCTAGGAGGGTAGTATATATAGTCAACCCACATGCGGGCTTTAATGGGCTATATATTGGGTCGGGCTTGTCTTTTGGACTTTAATTAGTTTAAATCCAAGCCCGTGAACCACGACTATTTAACTACCTATTACAACGTTATAATTAATGTTACAATAATAACGTATGACCGAGCATTCTTGTTTGACTCAATATTTTGAGTCTAACAATCTCCCCCAATGTGAGGTCATTCCTCTTTGATATTTGGAGTCCAATGCAGATTTATGAATTTCGTCATAAATGAGTCTTGAACATGTAATAGTATTTTGTTCCTTCATGTTGTGATCTTTGAGCCTTTGTCATTGTCTTTCGACTTAGTCTTTTATCTTGAGATCTTCAAATCATTCTTGACTTGTCTTTGCCATCTTGCGATCTTGTGCCTTTATCCACATGGTCACACTATTAATTGTTGAATAAGTCTTTGGACATGAATATGTGGTTTTGAATCTTTGACTTTGCTGAGTACACCGTGACACCACCTTCTCGAGACAAAACACAGACACGGACTGAATGGCTTTGACATTCGTCCTAAATCGGTAGCGTTTTACCTCCGGTCGGTGAAGACAGTTATCCGATATTAGATACCGTACCTGTGATTAGGTAGATTCAATTAAGAATCTCCTTGACAGGGTTTCGCGGCTGTACTAGCCGTTCTCTTTACTCGACCGTCTCAAAGTAAGACTGCGAACATAAAGAGTGAATCAATTGGATAAACATTCGCTTGGTTAAAGTCGTTAATTCAAATTCCTGAAACAAGTTTGATTCATTAAGAATCTTACCATTGTTGCTTTCCAGTTGACACAAGTTTGATTCATAAGAATCTCACAAGTCACCTACCGTAGCGATGTTTGATGTTGACGCTAGAAGGATTTCCATTCGTCACTGTGAATTGTAGAACAATGATAATCTTTATGAATCAAGAGGGTTGATGTTTTCTAGAGAGAGAAACTTTGAGAGAGAAGTGAAAGAAACTATGTGATATTAGAGTGAGAAATGAAAACGACCAACACCTTTTTCCAAAGTAGAAAGAGGCTTATATACCCAAGTCCTTAATGGACTTGGGCCTCCGGCCCATGAACATGCTCATGGGTCGGGCTATTTAATAAATGTTACTAAAACACTACTACGAGCCTATAACTATATTGTTGGAGTGACCGAGACTTTCTTTATACGTAAAACGTATTGCCAACAATCTCCCCCAAAGGGAGGTCACTCCAAATTTACAAAGTCCTAATCTAGCATGTTAGATCTTGTTCTTGAGCTCGTAGTCCACTTTCTCTTTTCTTTCTTTCTTTTTCTTCTTTTTGTGAATATGTGTTGAATAATATCAGCCTTTTGCTTGGAACACGTTCTTTTGGCCTTTCACGTGCAGTCTTTTTTCTTCTTGTGATGTTCGCCTCTTCGTGACTTCATGTCCCACACTTCCTTTGTTGAATTATTGAAAGTTTCAGAGTCGATACAGCGGAAGACATTTAGGTCAAACTTTCTTGAATTTGTAGAAGTTTTGATGCAGAAGGAATAAGCATGTGAGGACGTCTTCAACAGGTACACCGCAACGCCACCATCTTCGAATGCAGCAACATAATAAAACACGAATAAAATGGCTTTGACATTTTATTCTAGTTCGATAGCATTTTACCTCCGGTCGGTGAAGACCGTTGGACGATATTAGATATCGTACCCGTGACGGATAGTTTCAATTAAGTAACTTCCGGACAGGATTTCGCGGGTAAACCCGTTCTCTTTATTCGACCGTCCAAAGCTGACTACGAACATAAAGAGTGAATCATTTGGATTAAAAATCCTTATGATTGAAGCCGTCAATTCATAAAACCTGGGACAAGTGAATTTCAATTAAGATATTCACCATCGTTGCTTTCCAGTTGTCACAAACTTAATTCAAATAGAATCTTGCTTGTCACCTACCAAGTGCTGGTTGATGTTAACACTAGAAGGATTTCCACTCGTCACTGTGAACACTAATGAGTGTCACTCTGAGTGTTCTGGCCAGATCATACGATAATGCGTAGAGGCCTGGAACGAGTTTGATACAAAATATTTTCTATGCTTGAAAAGTTCAATTCTCGGAATCCTCTCGAATTGATCTCGATTTAAAGTGAAATGATTTGTTCTTGGTGACAAAAAGTGGGTTTGGTTTTCTAACCTATTAAAAAGGGAAATGAACAAAGTAAAGAAAGACTTAAACTTAAAACAATCAACAATTAAAAGGCAACACTTGAATTTAAACAAAACAGCAACTGAAAAATTACCCTATGCGGAAAGAGGTCCTTATACGGAATATTTTTGCAACTCGGAAAATATTCTATGCGGAATATCAATATTCGGAATAACAGGTTATTCGGAAAAATAAGTCTATGCGGAAAAATTGTTCTATGCGGAAAAACATAACCTATTCGGAAAATTTGCTTATGCGGAAAGTGATCCTTATACGGAATATTTTTGCAACTCGGAATAATGGCTCTATGCGGAATTTATGGCCTACTCGGAATATGGAAAATATTCCGAATAGAGGTAAAATAAATGGACTATTCGGAATGTCTAAACATTCCGAATAAGAGATAAATGAATTTGCCTATTCGGAAAATCCAAAATTCCGAATAAAGGAGAAAGAAAAGCTGCGATTCGGAAAGTCTGGAAATGAAGAACAGTAGCAGACGCAAGAACGGAAGACACTGTTTAAATCTAAAATCAAGATGAATACGCAAAAAGGTTTTACCAAACTAACCAATAATCATTTAAATACCATAAGTGACAAATCCCAACAATAAAAACACTAAATCAACAACTTTTTTAAATCAAACTTGAACCAAATAAAACTTAAAAACTTGAGATGAGAGATGATGATGAACAAGATGAAAAGAAAGATTGGATTGAAAGATTAATGTAAAAGTTAACAATTGTAATGATTAAAACTTACAAGATTGAAGGAAAAATTAAAAATCACCAAACACCCTAATGGTGTTGGTGATGAACCGAACCTAAAACTGGGAAAAAGAAAAATGAAAGCTAACCCCCTAATTGTGTGAAGGAAAAATCTATATATAGTCCTAGTGGTTGGTTGGTGAGTGGGCTTTCTCTCTTTCTTCTTGTCTTCTCGTCTCTTCAGAAAAGTTGACGTTTTCGATTCTGATTCGGGATTTGTCGTCGATTAAATTCAACTCGTCTTTTAATTTCTTCGTTAAATAGACTTGAGTTTATTCGACATATGTAAATCTTCCATCTTTGGCCCTTTTCTTCGATAAATCCTCAAATAGGCCCATTGACTTCAAATCTTTTGCATCTCTTGGACAATAGACTTCGACTTTAGTCTTTTTCCTTGATAAAACCCGTGCAATCCCATGTTTTCTTTAATATTCATCCGGTTAGCTCTGAAAACATAATAAACACAAAAACCACGCATAATTCCAAACAAATGATATTAAATACGTGTTTTGGTCTTGTCTTAACCAGAATTAAGTGGTAAAAGGATGGGTGTTTACACACCTATCAAATCCCCTACACTTAACCATTGCCATGCCCTCATGCAATGCTTAGTGATAAAGCAATTTTACACTTTTCTCATAATTAATCAGCCTTGGCCTTATTCAAATACTACTAAATAAAAAATAAACAAAAGGATGGGAATAACTTGCAAAGAAATCAAGGACTTACATTAGGGCTTTGGTGCTGCGAAGATTTATCACCCTCAAGTTTCACGTTCCCCAAACTAAGCTTAAAAACGAGATCATTGTTATTATAAGTTAGCAAATCAAACACTTACACACATGGCTTAATTAAATGCTTAAACTCCCTTATTCCTAGGTGTATCTCTTATATTTTATTTTTGTCTTAGAATGATCATGAAGATGCATTTTTGGACTTATTTCGATAGTTTATTTAGGATGAAAGCAAAGTAGGACGATTTGATCAATAGTTAGCTAAAGGACAAAATCTCTTAAAACTGCTTCTCGGGATATCAAAAAGTTCATATCTTAGCGTAACTCGGTTCACGATTTGAGACCTTTCTCGGGCCGATATTTGGCATGTCCTTCATACTTCATATCTTCGAGAGACGTTTTTGAGATAATGGTCTTCTCTTCGTTATAGAGTTTCTTCACTTGGAGACTTTTGAGGGGTACTCCAACTTTTTTGACCACTACTTCATGATTATTTCTTCAATCTCTAATTGGGATTTGAGATACAACGATCCGCCTCCTTTTCGGACTTGGATCTATTTATCCTCATACCTTGTTAGGGTCTTTTTAGATAGACTTCTCCATGATCTTTATGGGAGTTGATTGCTTTTCGTCATGAGTCTTGATCCTTCATATTGATTTTAGGAATAATGCTTTTCACATCACTTTGGATCTTCAGCAATAAAATGGAATCCTCATGCCTTGTTAGGGCCTTTTCGGACTCGCCAATCTTCGCGCCCCGCTTCATAAGTTATGCCTTGGCTATGAACTCTTATCATTACCGAGCAACTTTTAAACGATCTTGGGATAGAAGCTAAGTAACTTTTCAAATCGTACGACCTTACTTATTGCAGATAAATTATTAGCAAGTGATGGGAGAATAGGCAAATAATTACACCAAGTGAGCTTGTGCAAGAATACCGACTTATAATTGACTCTATCATTTCTCGTCCTCCACAATTTAAAATCTCAAGTAATGAGACTCGTGGACACTTAGCCTAATAAACCAATTAAGGTCTACATGGTTAAGGATACTAGCTAGAATAAACTTGGATAAGTCTATTCGGGTTGAGTCAAAATAAACGCAACATGCCTAATATGTCAAAGATTTCTAAACTAGCTACACCACTTTATTAATATTTTTGACTTATTTGCGGGATATATACATATGAAAGTAACGAGGAAAAATTTAAAAATTACGACTAAATGGCCAAAGTTAATAAAAAAATTTGAAAAATGTTGGAAAATAGGATTTTCCGGTTAAATGAAGGCATTTTCATGGGAAAGTCCACTTAAAACTTCGATAGAAGTCCCCCCTACACTTACGATAAACATTGTACTCAATGTTTAAGCATGTGGGAAAAGTCCCCCCTACACTTATGACATTGTGCACGTTGGTTAAATCAAGTTAAGGAAGAGACGACTAACGTGATCAATTTTAAATGTGAGTATGAAGAAAATTGAATCACGATAGTTGAGAGATAGAACCGGATTTTGGATAACACGAGAGCACGGTTCTTCAAAGATTCCAAGAGTGCACTTATCCCTGTAATCACATCATCACACAAAAACAAAGACTCTATAGAGGCTCCCCTACACTTAGGGGGTTAAAACATAAAAGGATAGATACTCGGGCTGCCTCCCGAGGAGCGCTTGTTTTTGATAACCGAGTCACGAGCCTGACTCGACCCAAAATTAGTTCATGGGGAACGTGGTGAGGGTAGGAATCACCTCATGAGAGGTGTCCTCACCAAAGTACAACTTCACTCGTTGGCCATTCACCTTAAAATTAGGTCCATTAGGTTGAGCGAGCTCGAGAGTACCATATGGAAAAATTTGGGCAATGGTGAATGGGCCGGACCAACGAGATTTCAGCTTGCCCGAAAAGATTTTCAACCGAGAGTTAAAAAGTAAGACTTTGTCTCCAACATGGAACTCTCGGTTTTTGATCTTGGAGTCGTGAATGAGCTTAGTTCTTTCCTTATAGATCAAAGAATTTTCATAAGCCTCATTACGGAGTTCATTCAGCTCATTGAGTTGGATCTTGCGTAGGTCACCGGCTTTGTTTATATCAAAATTAGCCCACTTCAAGGCCCAATAAGCCTTGTGCTCCAACTCAATGGGGAGGTGGCACGCTTTCCCGTACACAAGACGATAAGGCGTACAGCCGATCGGGGTCTTGTAAGCAGTACGGAAAGCCCACAAAGCATCATCAAGTTTATCAGCCCATGAGGCACGATGCTCTCCCACGGTTCTTTCCAGAATTTGCTTTAGTCCTCGGTTGGATATTTCAGCCTGGCCATTAGTTTGTGGGTGGTAGGCTGTGGAAAGACGATGATTTACACCGTACTTAGCCATGAATCTTGCGAATTGGTCATTGCAGAAATGAGTCTCACGATCACTAATAATGGCGTGAGGCACACCGAATCTAGCGAATAGAGCTTTCAAAAAGTTACAAACCACCCTTGCGTCATTAGTAGGTAAAGCTTTGGCTTCAACCCACTTTGAAACGTAGTCAACGGCAACAAGGATGTATTTGTTTCTTTTAGAAGAAGGGAATGGCCCCATAAAGTCGATACCCCAAACATCAAAGATTTCACTCTCTTGAATGAAATTCTGAGGCATCTCGTCTTTATGTGTGATCGTGCCTTGTTTTTGGCAAACGTCACATCTTTTAACCATATCGTGAGCGTCACGATATATGGAGGGCCAATAAAATCCCGAATCAAAAACCTTTTTGGCGGTGTAGTTGGGACCAAAGTGACCACCGATGGGTCCTTTGTGGCAAGCATCGAGGATTTCCGAAGCTGCCGGTCCGTCAACACATCGGCGGATAATCAGGTCGGCACATTGTTTAAATAGGTAAGGGTCGTCCCAAAAGTAAGTCTTAATGTCGGTGAAGAACTTCTTCTTTTGTTGAGACGTCAACCCTTCCTTGAGAATTCCACCCGCCAAGTAGTTTGCAAAGTCTGCAAACCACGGGATTTCATTCGACTTCGAGTTTATAGACATTAAGGTCTCCAAGGGAAAAGAATCATTGATTTCTTTGTTCGGATGATCCCCTTGGTAAGGATCCTCAAGTCTGCTAAGATGATCCGCGGCTAGGCTTTCTGCTCCTTTTTTATCGCGAATTTCGATTTTAAATTCCTGGAGCAGCAAAACCCAGCGAAGAAGTCTTGGTTTGGAATCTTGCTTTGTCAACAAGTACTTCAGCGCGGAATGATCGGTATACACAATAGTGGTAGAAAGGACAAGATAGGGGCGAAATTTTTCAAAAGCATAGACAACAGCTAAAAGCTCTTTTTCGGTTGTCGTATAATGCAATTGTGCCCCAGTCATTGTCTTGCTAGCGTAATGGATCGGTTGGAAGTGTTTGTTCACTCTTTGTCCAAGAACCGCTCCAATAGCAAAATCACTAGCATCGCACATCAACTCAAAGGGAAGCTCCCAATTAGGGGTAACCAAGACGGGTGCCTTAGTTAGCTTATCCTTAAGCGAGTTGAAGGCTTCAAGACACTCTTTGGAGAAGATAAAAGGAGTATCTTTTTCCAAGAGGTGGGTCATCGGGCGAGCGATTTGAGAAAAATCTTTGATGAATCGATGGTAAAAGCCCGCATGACCCAGGAAACTTCTCACACCCTTCACGGTTGAAGGTGGAGGCAACTTTGCGATAACATCGACTTTAGCACGATCTACTTCAAGACCGACTTTCGAGATCTTATGTCCAAGCACGATGCCTTCTTTTACCATAAAGTGGCATTTTTCCCAATTCAGAACTAGGCGAGTGTCTTCGCACCTCTTTAGCATACGTTCCAAATTGGCAAGGCAAGAAGAGAATGAATCCCCAAAGACCGAGAAATCATCCATGAAGACTTCCATGGTTTGTTCAACCATGTCATGGAAGATAGCTAACATACACCTTTGGAAAGTCCCGGGCGCATTACATAAGCCAAAAGGCATTCTTTTGTAAGCAAAAGTGCCATAGGGACAAGTGAATGTAGTCTTCTCTTGATCTTGGGGATCGATGGGTATTTGAAAATAACCCGAAAAACCATCAAGAAAGCAGTAATATTCATTTCCTGCTAATCGTTCAAGCATTTGGTCCATAAAAGGTAGAGGGAAATGATCCTTTCTCGTGGCATCATTGAGTTTGCGGTAGTCTATACAAACTCTCCACCCAGTAACGAGACGATTGGGAATCAACTCGTTGTGTTCATTTGGAACAACGGTTATTCCGCCCTTCTTGGGCACACAATGGATTGGACTAACCCATGGTGAATCCGAAATTGGGTAAATCATACCCACATCAAGAAGTTTGATAACCTCTGTTTTGATGACTTCATGGATTTTTGGATTCACCCTTCGTTGGCTTTGAATTGTGGGCTTAAAGTCGTCCTCCATGAGAATTTTGTGTGTGCAGAAGTGAGGATCAGTTCCACGAATATCCGAAATCTTCCAAGCAATAGCCTTCTTATGATCTTTCAACACGGCGACAAGTCGGGCCTTCTCTTCATCCTTCAAATCCTTAGCAATGATGACTGGCGACTTCTTTTCTTCTTCAAGGAATACATACTCAAGATGGGGCGGCAACTCCTTAAGTGCTAGATCCGGAGGATTGTCGACGGGAGGCGTATTCGAAGTCGGAGTATCGTTAACAATGACAGTGGGAGATGGAGGGGAAGGATTGTCTTCTTTGAGGAGGTTAGCAATGAAACTGAGATCTTCATCCCAATTGGTAGTAGAATCGTCATTGTCTAAATTCACATCTCCCATGGTGGCTTCCAAATCTTTCCAAAGGAAATCACTTTCTCCAAATAGAGATAGTGATGAGTCGATAGAGGAAACGGTCTCAACATTGGGAAGAGAGGTAGGAATATTTTTACAAGCATCTTTGAAATGTTCTTCACAAGCCTCATCAAGAACGTCAATACAATTAACACTCTCGTAAGAATAAGGCTGTTTAGAAAGCTTTCCCATGTTGAAGACTACTTTGTCGTCACTCACTCTCATAATAAGCTCACCGGCTTCAACATCAATGAGAGTGCGACCGGTCCTCAAGAATGGACGACCAACAATCAGTGGTACACGGGGGTCCATCTCGTAGTCGACGACAACAAAATCAGCAGGGAAGGTGAATTTGTCGACTCCTACAATGACGTCTTCGGCTATCCCCACTGGATAAGCAACCGTGCGGTTAGCTAATTCCAAAGTCATTTTAGTGGGGACTAGCTCTGGGAGAGATAATTGCTTCCAAACACTTAGAGGCATGAGATTAATACTGGCACCTATATCGGCTAGGGCCATGCAATTCTCTACTCCCGGGAAATTGCAAGGGATAAGAAAACGACCCGGATGACCAAGCTTGGTTGGCAATTTCCTTTAGAGCACTGCAGAGCAATTCTCATTAAGTTGGGTGTTGGCAATATCGAGGAGCTTTTCCTTGTCGCTCAGAAGATCTTTAAACATTTTCGCGTATTTGGGCATGTGAGCGAGAGCCTCAGCGAAGGAGATATTGAAATTCAATTGTTTGAACATTTTAAGGAAGTTCGAAACCTGAATATCATCCTTGCTCTTTTGCTTCTCTTTCCTCAACCTAGATGGATAAGGTATATTGGAAGAAGAGGAAGGCTTTGGGAGAATAGGATCACTCACAACCACGGGTGGAGGAGGGGTAAAAAGAAGAGGTGGAGAAATTGGGGAAGGAGAAGGATGAGGAATAGGAGCAGGTGACTCGTTCTCCTTAGTCACAACCACCGGTGGAGGTATAGGAAGCTCGGGTTCCTTGGTACCTTTGCCACTTCGAGTACTGATTGCTTTCATCTCCCCTCTTGGGTTCGCAACGGTGTTACTCGGAAGAGTACCCGAAGAAGAGGGTTGATTACCTTGGAAGAAACCAGCCATCATGTTCCTCAGATCATTAGTTTGGCTATCCAACGTGTTTCTCATGTCGGCTCTCAAATCGTTTCCTTGCTTGACCAAGTCTGCTTTCAAGTTTCGCACTTCCTGTTGGAGATTTTCCACAATCACATCATTGGTCCTCATGTAGGTTGCAACCTCTTGGTGTAATGCAGTGGTGGTTTGGTTGGAAGGAGCATTGTATGCGGGTGGTTGATAAGCAGGTTGTTGGTAAACTTGGTTGTTACGTTGAGGTGGTTGTTGCTGCTTGTGAGGAGGGATGTATGGTTGTCGAGGTTTTTGTTGTTGTTGAGGAGGGTGATTAAGGTTTTGTTGTTGGTTTGGGTTGGTAGGAGGAAAGCCAGGTGGGGAAAGATAATTGTTGGAGCGGTAGCTAAGCAAGTTACGGTCACCTTGAGGTCTAGCTTGATAAACAGGTTGAGGAGGTGCCATATGCCGCATTGACATTCTTAGCAGGGTAGTCTTGGGTGGCAGTACAAGTGGTGTAAGAGTGAGGACCACCGCATATCTCGCAAGGTTGGATGACAGCGTTAACTTGGGCGTTTTTAGCGTTGTTGCTGACGGTGTGGGTGACAAGCGATTCAAGAAGCGTAGTGATTTTGTCCAATCGCTTGTCGCTGTCAATAGTGCTAGCACTAGCGACATTGGTCCGAACACTCTTGGTTTGCACACGAGATTTATTCTCAATGATGTCCCAAGCAGCATTGGAAGTTTTAGCCAAAAGATTACCCCCCGAGGCACTGTTCAGTGAATCTTGGTCACTCATGCTTAAACCATTGTAAAAAGTATTAATTTGATGTACTTTGGTAAAACCATGTTGTGGGCATTTTCTTAAAAGATCTTTAAAGCGATCCCAAGATTCACTGAATGACTCATCGTACTTTTGTTCAAAATTTATGATCTCATTCCGCAAAGCGGTAGTACGAGAGGGTGGGAAAAAATAATTGATGAATTTTGTTTCCAAATCCATCCACGAGAGAATACTCTGTGGCGGTTCCTTAGCAAGCCAATGCCGGGCTTGTCCCTCTAAAGAAAAGGGAAAAAGTTGTAACCTTATAACCTCTTGTGGAACACCATTGAACTTGACCGTGTTGGTGAGTTGCAAGAATCTCTTTATGTGGTCATGTGGATCATCAATGGTTCGTCCCAAGAATGGTTGAGCGGAGACCATCTGGATAAAGCCTGATTTTAGCTCGAAATTGTTGGCGGCAATTGGTGGTATAACAATTGGATCCGTGTTGCCATCGACATGAGCTTGCAGCAGTTCAATCATCGGGCGATTATCCGGAAGGGGCTCATTGTTGTTATTATTGTTCATGTTGTTGAAAGGCGGGTTGTTGTTGTTATTATTGTTTGGAGGTGGTACACCGGCCATGTCTAAGTGATCGAGAGGCTCGGGCTCTTGATATGACGTGGATCGAGTGCGCATACACCTGCAAAAAAACGAACAAAGAAAAACAAAGCAAAAATATTTTTAGTTTTTATGTTTTTTTAATTTTTTTGTGAAAATTTTATATATTTTTAGAATTTTTTGAAATTTTTTGTGAAAAAGTAACGTTCACAGGGAACGGATCCCAAAATCCAAGTTCTCACAAAAAACTTTTGATCTTAACGAGAAGAGCCGACAGCGGCGCCATTTGATACAAGATATTTTCTATGTTGAAAAAGTTCGTTTTCTCGGAATCCTCTCGAATTGATCTCGGTTTAAAGTGAAATGATTTGTTCTTGGTGACAAAAAGTGGGTTTGGTTTTCTAACCTATTAAAAAGGGAAATGAACAAAGTAAAGAAAGACTTAAACTTAAAACAATCAACAATTAAAAGGCAACACTTGAATTTAAACAAAACAGCAACTGAAAAATTACCCTATGCGGAAAGAGGTCCTTATACGGAATATTTTTGCAACTCGGAAAATATTCTATGCGGAATATCATATTCGGAATAACAGGCTATTCGGAAAAATAAGTCTATGCGGAAAAATTGTTCTATGCGGAAAAACATAACCTATTCGGAAAATTTGCTTATGCGGAAAGTGATCCTTATACGGAATATTTTTGCAACTCGGAATAATGGCTCTATGCGGAATTTATGGCCTACTCGGAATATGGAAAATATTCCGAATAGAGGTAAAATAAATGGACTATTCGGAATGTCTAAACATTCCAAATAAGAGATAAATGAATTTGCCTATTCGGAAAATCCAAAATTCCGAATAAAGGAGAAAGAAAAGCTGCGATTCGGAAAGTCTGGAAATGAAGAACAGTAGGAGACGCAAGAACAGAAGACACTGTTTAAATCCAAAATCAAGATGAATACGCAAAAAGGTTTTACCAAACTAACCAATAGTCATTTAAATACCATAAGTGACAAATCCCAACAATAAAAACACTAAATCAACAACTTTTTAAAATCAAACTTGAACCAAATTAAACTTAAAAACTTGAGATGAGAGATGATGATGAACAAGATGAAAAGAAAGATTGGATTGAAAGATTAATGTAAAAGTTAACAATAGTAATGATTAAAACTTACAAGATTGAAGGAAATATTAAAAATCACCAAACACCCTAATGGTGTTGGTGATGAACCGAACCTAAAACTAGGAAAAAGAAAAATGAAAGCTAACCCCCTAATTGTGTGAAGGAAAAATCTATATATAGTCCTAGTGGTTGGTTGGTGAGTGGGCTTTCTCCCTTTCTTCTTGTCTTCTCGTCTCTTCAGAAAAGTTGACGTTTTCGATTCTGATTCGGGATTTGTCGTCGATTAAATTCAACTCGTCTTTTAATTTCTTCGTTAAATAGACTTGAGTTTCTTCGACATATGTAAATCTTCCATCTTTGGCCCTTTTCTTCGATAAATCTTCAAATAGGCCCATTGACTTCAAATCTTTTGCATCTCTTGGACAATAGACTTCGACTTTAGTCTTTTTCCTTGATAAAACCCGTGCAATCCCATGTTTTCTTTAATATTCATCCGGTTAGCTCTGAAAACACAATAAACCCAAAAACCACGCATAATTCCAAACAAATGATATTAAATACGTGTTTTGGTCTTGTTTTAACCAGAATTAAGTGGTAAAAGGATGGGTGTTTACACACCTATCAGAGTTTAAGTTCAATTAAGAATTAAACTATTGTTTCTTTCCAGTTTTCACAAGATTTGTTCTTAAAGAACCGCACGTGTCTCCTACCATGAGCTTGTTTGATGTTGGCTCAAGCAAGATTTCCATCTTCATTGTAATACTTGCGTATCACTCGGATGTTCTGGCAATATTACAAGAATACTGTGTAGGACTCATAAAGATCTCTTACTTTTCACAGTGTGAGAAAAAGCAAAGAATAAATGGAAAGTGTCCTAATGAGACTTTTGATGATCTCGTGGCTCTAGACTCGATAGTGCGTTTTGATTTAGTGAGCGATGGCTGGAGAGGAGTGCCACCTATTCAATATCAGTCTATTCGGAGTGAATAAACCAATAGATAACATGTTGATCTCCGTGTGATTAAAACAAATACCTTTTGAGAGATATTTGAGTTAGCTAGGGAGGGTTGTGCATTGCATCACTGGGTCCATGATGTCTTTCTTTAATATCGAGAATCATTAACAAATGATCTCAATAGCTTATGTATTGACCCGGTTTTTGCCTAAAGTTGTAAGGAGGGCTTCTTTCTTTACACCCTTTATCTTTACAATTCTTTTTCATTCTTTAACCCCTTCAATTCTTACCAATACGTCATAACTAGCACCTTGTTGTGATTGTTCTAGTGCTAGTTTAAGTACTTGGCCTGCATTCTGCTACGTTCATAATCATTCTCCATCTTTCCTAGGACTTCTAATTCTATCTAGGGAATTGTCCTTGGGAAGATTCCATCGGTTCTGATGAATCATTGGACTAATACCTATACCTACCACCCTTTTGTCACCACATCCGTCGTGAATTAAGTGTGTTTTGGGTAAGTATTGTCACCATGAAAAATCCTTGAAAAATCACTTAAAAGCACTTGTGATATTGTAATCAAAGTTTTTGTGCCTTAAATGTTTTGATCATCAAAAACGCTCCCCCTTAACATGTGCATAACACATATTAAGTTGGTTTATCTTTTAAGCCTTTTTCATTGTTTAGCCAAATATCATTAAGTCTCCTTAATCCCATATTCTCCCCTATCCAAAATGTTAATCATCAATATTAATAAAATGAAATTAAATTTTGGCCAAAGAACATATTAATGCTCCCCCTCAAATTAATAAGGGTTAGTTGTAGTGCTTGAGTACGATATGTTTGAAAGATTTAGAATCTTGAGAGAAATTCTTGAAAAATATCATACTTTTACACTACAACATGCCACAAAAGATGATTATACAAACATTAACATATTCACAATTATAGACATATGGAGTTTACCTGTTATAAGATGAACCATAATTAAATGGCTCGTTCTGTGAAGCTATGGTGAGCTCCATATGGTCGTCCACTGACGAATCGTTCCACACTTCATAGCAACCGGCGCTTCCTTAGAAGTTCCTCAATCTTCCTGATAGCGTACGTTGCTCCCTTTTTGAAATGGGTTGTCCAGGTGTACTTGACTGCTGGAAGCGGTAGGTTGGCATTAAGAACCGTCAGATCTTCTCGAACATGCTTGAGCGTTCAATCGCTGAATTTATGCAGTTCGGAGAATCGCATATATTGCATGACGCCATTCTTATTTGGATAAAAGATCCCTGCTTCTGGCGTTGTGGTCCCCATGTAAACCTTCGTGTTCTTATGGAAATTACTGAGTGGAGTTGTATGGGGACGTTCCAAGTTTAGCTGCTTCTGATAGCTTTCCACTCCAAGTGGAAAATCTTCCACCCGGTTTTGAATGACGATTTTCCTTGCATATTGATGAAAGTTGGAGCTCATGGCAATGACAATGTCAGGTGGTAGATGGTCAACTTTTTCCTGAGCCAATAACAACAAAAGATCTTCGATGCCTTCAAGTTGAAGGTACTGGAGATCACTTTCGTCAATTCAGTATTCTTTCTCATCGGTACGTTTGAACATAATTACATTCAAGTAATCATAACCGAAGACAGTCTGAGTGGTTGCTCCTTGGATGCTTTTGATTCTGTGAGCTGAGACAATAGAAGAACCTCTCTTAGGACGATGGAAATGATTGTAAGTTAACCTTTTCTTTGCAGTCCAGTGAGAGATGCCAAGTGAAGCAAAGGTATCATAAAACTTGAGCAGTTTCTTTCTCCATATTGCATCAGGGACTTTATCCTCTATCCATGGAACATTCTCCAAATTAACAGCCTTGAGCATAGTGAGTGACGTGGCATATTTCTTTGCTCCATTTTCAAGGTATTCAAGATCGTGAGAAACAAAGTGCTCTATTGGGATCGTTGCAGAACCGGCGATGACCGTTGGTGTAAGAGGTCGTAACACAGGAGTCTGAATTCCTATAGTTGTCGCTCTCATTGCCTTGGTAAGCTCATTCAAGTGATATTCTGCTTCATTATGGTTGATCTTCAAAGTATCAAAGAAATCCACATTTACGGCTGCCATTTTGATCAGATCCGGAGTCATTGTCGGTTTCCCATGAGAATACCTTAGAAAGGCCGAGAAATCGATAGGATTGTTCAGGAATTGAGTCATCTCCATTTCAGTTGCAGTATCAAATGGATGCTGTGGTGCTGCATTTGTGAGCCAAAGTTGCTCTTGTACCGTGTCATCGATGATAAGAGATTCAGCAAACGTTGGTTCTAGAACATTTAAATCTTCAACTTCCATATCAATGTTGTGATGATCTTCAGATGGTGTTGAAGGTTGATCTTGCATCACCGGTATATCATCGTGAGGTTCTTCTTCTAGCATTGACCCTGTTGGTTCTTCTTCTTGCATATATTCTACAGATTCATTGTGAGAATCAGTAGTAAAAACTGGTGCAGTAGATATACCTGTCTCAATTTGCTAAGTTTCTGGTACAATAGACTCTACTGTCTTTTCAACGGTTTCAGCAATGCTTTCTGCAGCTTCCTCAATACCTTTCCCGGTTGCCTTATCACCTTCATCCTTGTTTGACTCTTCGGCATTAGTACCTGTTTCGTCATTCTTATCACCCTTGTTGATTCCATTACCATTGTCATTATCATCATCATCATCGTCATCCTCATCCTCATCTGTATCCTCGTCCTCATCTACATCTTCATCCTTATCCTTTTCTTCCTCATCCTCTTCTTCCTCCTCATCTCCTTCCTTATCCTCTTCCTCATTTTGATCACTGTCACCATCATCCTCATCACCGTTACCTTCATTATCTTCCTCCTCTAGTTCGTCTTCATTGTCAGACTCAGAGTCGGTA
Organism: Glebionis coronaria; assembly: GCA_025667525.1. Lineage (NCBI taxonomy): Eukaryota > Viridiplantae > Streptophyta > Magnoliopsida > Asterales > Asteraceae > Glebionis > Glebionis coronaria. Next base: position 57,268,799 of record CM046875.1, on the reverse strand, counting down.
GTGTCTGCTGGTGTATCGTCAATAATTGCTTTGTTGAGATATTGCAGAACTTTTTGTTTATTTTTCGATTTGTGAGCCCCCATATTCAGCAGACGTGTCTATAACAATGTCATTAGTTGAAGGGTAGATAAACCATTACCGACAAAAGTTGGTAGCTGCTGATCAACATATGACTTGACTTCTCGTCGAATGATCTTGGTCATCTTCTCATCAATTAAGCCAAGAAAAGCAGCATTCTCTTTGTCACGAGTTTTCTTCTCTCCAAGAAATGATTGTGTGGTTCTTTAAGTTTGGACACTCTGGCGGATATTTTATGAAGTGTGGGCTCATCAGGTTGCGGTTCCTTGAGTGGAGTGGTGATCCTTTCAGTCAGTGAGGCTATTTGTTTAGCTTGAGCCTCCAGCTGTGATTGAAGAGACTGGATCAGTGGATCATTGACTATGAGGAATGGATTGGATGTGGATGATACTTGTTGTGCTGCTGGTGGAGGTGTAACCATAATTGTTAAGGTGATGGTGGATGATACTGGTTGTTCAAGGATAGGTGTTGGTGTAGATTCAGTGATTGGGGCGGTGGTTGATACAGGTTCTTCGGGTGTAGATGACGGTGTAGATTCAGTGGTTAAGATGGTTGTTGATACCAGTTGTTCAACAAGTGCTGGTGCAATAGTATGAATGTGCAAATGGAACAACAACCAACCCCTTTCCTTAGTGGAAAGGGGTATTTATATTCCAAGCCTAACATTGGGCTTGGGCCGGTCCATGACAAGCCCATGGACCGGTTCTTACTTAAGTTAATAAGCAACTAATAACTAATTACTAACTACGAGCTATTACAACATAAATCATATTGTGGAGTGACCGATACTTCTAATATACGTTAAAACGTATTTCTAACAATTTCCCCCTAAGGGAGGTCACTCCACGTTACAAAGTTCTAAACCTAGCATACTATACTAAGTCTTCATTCTTTAGCTCATAGTCTTTTCTTCTTTTCTTTCTTTTGTTGTGAATATGTTGATTTGATCTTTTTTGCTTTGACTTGAGAGCATTGTTCTTTGGCCTTTCACGTGCGATCTTTGCCTTTCTTGTGAACTTTGCCTCCTCGTGACTTCATGTTCCACACACTTACGTCTTTTTGTTGAATTCTCGAAAGCTTCAGAGTTTGGTACAGCGGAAGACTTCATCTTGTACTTTCTTGAATTTTTGCTGAACTTTGTTGCAAAAGACATAAGCATGTGGGAACGACTTTTACAGGTACACCGCAACACCACCGTCTTCACTGGTACACAGCAACGCCACCGTCTTCAACAGGTACACAGCAACGCCACCGTCTTTAACAGGTACACAGCAACGACACGAATAAAATGGCTTTGAACATTTTATTCTAATTCGGTAGCATTTTACCTCCGGTCGGTGAAGACCATTGGACGATATTAGATATCGTACCCGTGACGGATAGTTTCAATTAAGTAACTTCCTGACAGGATTTCGCGGGTAACCCGTTCTCTTTATTCGACCGTCCAAAGCTGACTGCGAACATAAAGAGTGAATCACTTGGATAAATTATCCTTGTGATTAAAAGCCGTCAATTCATGAAACCTAGAACAAGTGAATTTCAATTAAGATCTTCACCATCGTTGCTTTCCAGTTGTCACGAGCTCAATTCATAAAGAATCTTGCACGTCACCTACCAAGTGCTGTTTGATGTTAACACTAGAAGGATTTCCACTCGTCACTGTGGTCAATAAAGAGTCACTCTGAGTGTTCTGGCAAGATCATATGATAATGCGAAGAGGCCTGGAACGAGTTTAAGTTCAATTAAGAATTAAACCACTGTTACCTTCCAGTTTTTCACAAGATTGGTTCTGAAAGAACCGCACGTGTAACCTACCATGAGCTTGTTTGATGTTGGCTCAAGCAGGATTTCCATCTTCATTGTAATACTTGCGTATTACTCGGATGTTCTGGCAATATTACAGGAATACTGCGTAGGACTCATGAAAATCTCTTACTTTTCACAGTGTGTGAGAAAGCAAGGAATAAATGGAAAGTGTCCTAATGAGACTTTTGATGATCTCTTGGCTCTAGACTCGATTGTGCGTTTTGATTTAGTGAGCGATGGCTGGAGAGGAGTGCCACCTTTTCAATACCAGTCTATTCGGAGTGAATAAACCAATAGATAACGTGTTGATCTCCGTGTGATTAAAACAAATACCTTTTGAGAGATATTTGAGTTAGCTGGGGAAGGGTTGTGCATTGCATCACTGGGTCCATGATGTCTTTCTTCAATACCGAGAATCATTAGCAAAAATGACCTCAATAGCATATGTATTGACCCGGTTTCTGCCTAAAGTTGTAAGGAGGGCTTCTTTCTTTACACCCTTTATCTTTACATTTCTTTTTCATTCTTCAACCCCTTCAATGCTTACCAATACGTCATCACTAGCACCTTGTTGTGATTGTTCTAGTGCTAGCTTAAGTACTTGGTCGGCATTCAGCTACGTTCACATACTTTCTCCATCTTTCCTAGGACTTCTAATTCTATCTAGGGAATTGTCCTTGGGAAGATTCCATCGGTTTTGATGAATCATTGGACTAAACCTATTCCTACCACCCTTTTGTCACCACATCCGTCGTGAATTAAGCGTGTTTTGGGAAGGAATTGCCACCATGAAAAATCATTGAAAATCACATAAGGTACTTGTGATATTGAAATCAAAAGTTTTGTACCTTAGGTGTTTTGTTCATCAAAAACGCTCCCCCTTAACACGTGCTTTACACATATTAAGTTGGATAATCGTTAAGTCTTTTTCATTTTAGCCAAGTATCATTTAAATCTCCTTAATCCCATTTTCTCCCCTTATCCAAAATGTTAACCATTAATATTTGGGATATTGAATGGATTAACCGGTCTTTGGGTAAAAATGAAATCGATGTTTGGCCATAGAACAAGATATTGCTCCCCCTTAAGTTAATAAGGGATAGTTGTAGTGCTTTAGTATGATATATTTTGAAAGATTTAGAATCTCGTGAGAAATTCTTGAAAAATTATCATACCTTAACACTACAACAAGCCATTAAAGCACTTTATTCACAAATATACATATTCACAAATAATACCAATATAGAGTGACCTGAAATGTACAACCCATTAGATGGATCGTTGCAGTGTCCTGTAGTGCACTCCATATGGTCTACCACCCACGAATCTTTCCAAGCTCCTCATCAATCTACGTTCACGGAGCTTTTGATCGATCTTCTTGATCACGTACTTCGCCATCTGCCGGTAACCTGGATGCCAATCCTCCGTCATTTCTGGCAAAGTCCCACCCGAGTTCAGATGCTCCAACTTTCCTCTGACTTGTATAAGAGTTCCATCACTATACTTGTGGAGCTCCCCCACCCTCATAAACTTCATCAAACCTCGACTGTTCAAGTAGAAAATGCCGTAATTCGGGACAGAAATGCCGGTATAGGGACATCTTTCTACGTGTTGAGGTAGCACTTGATTCACTGGACGGGTTAAGTTGAGCCTCCTTTGGTAGCTTTCGACTCCCAACTGTAGATCTTCAACTCGTGTTTTGATGACAACGCTTCGTGTGAACATACGAAGTGCTGTATTCAAAGCAATGAGGTCTTCACGAGGAATATGTGTGAGTTGATCTCGAGTCATCAGAAGCAGCATATCTTCAATATCCTCAAGGCGAATGATGGAAAAATCTCCCTGCTGGATTCTGTATTCCCTGTCATCCTCCCTTTTCAAACGAATCTCCATCACATGATAATAGCCGTTCTTGGCTTCTGTTTTCATCCCTAAAATGCTGGAGATGCGGATATCGGATCTAACTGAGCTTCCAGAATTGACTAGGCAGCAACCCCTGTACGCCCTTCTGACTCGTTCGTCCCAATGAGATGCACCTATGACAGCATACATATCATAATTATGATTTATCTTAGGGACCCAGAGTCGGTTTACCTTTTCCTCGATAAAGGGTATTGTCCCCCAGTTGGCAACTTTCAGCAAGGTCAGGGATGTTGCGTACTTTGATGACCCCTTCAGTAGATACACCAGATCATTGGTGACAAAGAAGTCAAGAGAAATCTGATTATCTTGATCCATTGGAGGTGGAGCTCTTTCTGATTCATGAAGACCTGGCCGTTGAACGGTATTCAGAGCCTTCAGGATCTCCTCGGCATAATATTCGAACTCCATTTGGGTCAACCGGGTTTTGGTGCGAAGTCTTTTATCCTTCAGTACTTTCTTCACCAAAGATGGAGTAACCGAAGTCTTATACTCATGAGCAAGAAATGCACATAAGTCAATCGGACTTCGGATACGAAGATACAAGACATCTTTGTCGGCGTCGGTGATCGGATCATACTGCGCCGCTGCCGTGATCCAAGCCTGTGGTGGAGCAGTCTCGTCGATCTCCAACGTGTCCTCCCAGTCCTTTATGCTTGGTTCAGGAATAGTAGATTGTGGGTTTTGTTGCAGAGGAGTGGAGACGTGAACATCTGCTTGTTCAGATTCAGGCATTTCAGCAGTGTCGTGGACGGGTGAGTGTTGTGCAGCTTCTGGTTCGGTTACCGATTCTGCAATCACAGGGACAACAACAATAGAACTAACGGGGTTAGTGGTAACAGGTATGGATGCAGCAATAAATGTACCAGGAATAGATGACCCTGTAGTGGCATTCACATCGTGGCGCCACTTCGATCGTCTGGATTCTGTGGATGTAGATTTCTCCTTTGGTGCTGCATCTTTCTTTGACTTGGTGCCAGACTTAAAAGGTTACTTTGAGCTGGCACCCTTATCCCCTTTCTCAGGCTGTTCACCTTTATCCGCATTGCTCCCCTTAACACTCTCCTAGTGACCATCACCACCATCATTACCATCATTATCTTCATCATCTGCATCCTCATCATCATCATCATCGTCATCCTCATCCTCATCATGATTATCATCTTCATCATCATCATTCTCATCATCATCATTCTGATCCTCATCATCCTCATCATCCTCATCATTCTTATCTTCTTCTTCTTCTTCCTCTTCTCCACCAGTACCCTCTTCTTCGTCACTCTCTTCCCTTTCTTCCTCAGGGAGAATGTGGTAGGGTACCACACTTCCAAACGTTTTGAATAACCTATCATCCTCCATGATAGCATCATTCAGGGATTTGTAGAGAGCCCGTTGAAGTCTAGACTTATCAAACGATCCAAGTTCCACCATACGAGCCTTAAGGATCTTCTTCAATTCAAAATCCGTCAAGTCATAAGCAATCTTGTAGGCGGCGTCTGAAGGATTGGATGATTTGATCATCAAGTTGTCAGCAGCAAGTGTTTTCAAATCATCACGTAGTTTAGGCATTAGGGATTCAACGGAGTCTTTCACTCTCTGCTCAATAGTAGCTTCAAGAGCTTCTTTCTGCTCTTTCAGGTCATCCTTAATAGCTTTAAGTCTCGTAATTCGTGCTTTATGCCTATCAGCTTCAACCTTTTTAACCTGAGCAAGTTCTTCTGCATGAGTTTTACGTGTAAATTCCATGTCTGCAGCGAACTTAGCAATCAAATCTTCTTGAGCCTTCTTAGATGCTTCTTCACTTTGAGCTCGTCTTTGTAACTCTTGGCGAAGTTCATCCATTTCTCTCTTTTGATTATCCACGTGTTTATCCAACATCTCGGCCATCACTATTGCTGCCATTGCAGATGTTGCAGAGCTGCTCTGGGTTGAGGGAATGGGCTCGGTTGTGACTGTGGTGCTGAGGATGGGCTTTATTGGTGGTGGAGGAAATGGTGTAGAAACCGGTCTGGTTGGTATGGGTTGTGTTGGTGGAGGTTGAGTTGTTAAAGGTTGAGTAGATGCCTTTTGAATACCAGCTGAAACAGGGATTGATGGCTCCTTCGAAGTGGAGTAATGTTCAGGGGACCCAAATTCATCAACATCATCTGGTTCCACGTACTCATCCTCGACATCTACCCTTGCACCTGAACCACTACCGCCAGTATCTTTCCTACTCCTTTGAATGGCTAGCTTCATCATTTGTTTCTCAGTTTTATCATGAGTAGGATCAACAATGCCTTCTTCGTCACGTAGACGCATCTCATCAGCCTTACCCTTTCCCTTCTTACCCTCTGTCTTCTTCTTCTTGGTTTTGGGTTCAGGTAAATCTGCTTGCTTCCATTTACCTTTGCTCTTAACCGTGGTGGAAGAGTCTTCACCTGCTAGAATACTTGCTCGTTGATTCTCAATTTCGGTTAGCAAGTTCTTGTAATCAGCAGATGCAATAATCTCATCGGTCAGAAGATGACTGGGAATGGGACCAGGAATAACCGTATTCGAATGAGTCTCCTGCCTTAAGTCTACCAAATCATCATCATCTATCATGTGGTGACGACTACCTGCACGCTTGTTAATGGATGCATCGTTTTCCATAAAATAATGTATGATCAACTTAATAAACCTAGGGTACTGGTAACTTTTAACTTTACCCTTTGTGTTAGTGAAGAGTTGAAAAGTGAACTCCTCCCACAGCAGTGATGCATAATCAATACCCATACCTTTAAACATACCATAAAACATCTTGATGATTGGTGGACGAACAGCATCAAACCCAGTTGTTTTGGGTGTTAAACATCAGCTTAGAATCCCAAAAATAGCTTTCCATGGTTGACCAACTTTGGCAGTAGTAAACTCAGACGGGGTTCGTATGTCAAGACATCCAATGGCGGTGAACATCTCCATGATCTGGTCCTTAGTCGGGTTGGCTGAGTATGATAAGTCTTTGAGTGTCGGCCGAAATCCAAAAATCTTCCTAAAGTCTGACACAGTAAGCGTCTGCTGCTTGTTGTCCAAGGAAAAGGTGATTTTGTTGGACGTCCTCTCTTTGGTAGCCCAGAACTCGTAAAGGTAGTCATAGGGCACTGAAGCACTTCTCCTTAGCGCATGCTTGAAATGAGATTTATCAAGCATAGCTGTACCTACCTTAAATCCATTATGGTTAGAGTGAGATACCTCCTTCAAGCGAAAGTTGTTCGGAATAAACTTTAGAGTCTTGGCTTCAGCAATGGCGGCGGCTCTGTTGACTTGTATTTGTTGTACGGTAGGGTTAGTCATCGTCTCTGCTTAAGATAAAACACAAAGGTTGATACAAACAAGTATGAATATCATTATGACTTTAAACCTAAGCATTGTACATATGACATAATCCCTTAAGCTTTGAAATCATTCAAACATCTTCTATTCGGAATAATCACTCAATTCGGAATAATAGGCCTATGCGGAACATGAGTCTATTCGGAACATAGATCCTATTCGGAATAAAATACTCTATTCGGAACATTGCCTATGCGGAATAACATCCTATTCGGAACATTGAGCTTTATGCGGAATAGATTCCCCATTCGGAATTTTTGGCCTATGCGGAATAAATTCCCTATTCGGAACATTTGGGCTATGCGGAATAAATTCCCCATTCGGAACTTTTTGGCCTATGCGGAATAAATTCCCTATTCGGAACATTTGGGCTATGCGGAATAAATTCCCCATTCGGAACTTTTTGGCCTATGCGGAATAAATTCCCTATTCGGAACATTTGGGCCTATGCGGAATAAAGTCCTTATTCGGAACATTTGCCCTATTCGGAACATTTGCCCTATTCGGAACATTTGCCCTATTCGGAACATTTGCCCTATTCGGAACATTTGCCCTATTCGGAACATTTGCCCTATTCGGAACATTTGCCCTATTCGGAACATTTGCCCTATTCGGAACATTTGCCCTATTCGGAACTTTTGCCCTATTCGGAACATTTGCCCTATTCGGAACTTCTGCCCTATGCGGAACTTTTGCCCTATGCGGAAAAACTGTTCTATTCGGAAAGACTGCTTCTATGCGGAAAGTTTTCAACACTTATATTTTCTAATTAAGCATGCAATCGTGTGATTCAAGTTTTCTAAAGGACAAAACTGGGCAAATAGATCAATTCCGAATATAACCCAAGCAAAACCCCCAAATTAATTAACCCTAATTTAGCAGTAATTTGATTCGTTTGATTTTCCATTTAAACAGTTAATTAACTTGTTTGTGCATGAAAGATTAATCCGATTTAATACCTTTTTGTGAAGATCTGATCTAGAAGATGTTGATTGTTACGTGTTTGTTTGATTTCGTGAGTTTGTGTGTGGAAAGATGTTAATGGCGGCAAAGAAGTTAAGGGAACAGTGAAAGAAGAGTGGGAACGGGGGGAGGTTTTGACTAGGTCAAATTTTCCATAAGTTAGACATATTGTCAACTTTGCCCCCTCAATTTTTCTTTTTGCTTCATTCAATCATTCTTTTGGTTACCAAGTTTTGATACTTGTCACATTGACCCTATCTTATGTTAACTATCCGAGCCTTAGTGATTAACTTAACTTAACACAAGCACAAAACTATCCACGACAAACTTATAAGCAACAACACTACAAATGCCAAAGCAATCCAACCATTAACCATTAAGCTTTGTGAGTTTCCTTGAAAACTTTTGAAGATCTTTTTGATGTGAAAGATGATGAAACATTTTCTCCCCCTTAAACGATGACCCGTTTTCTATTGAAAGAGCTGTAGTCATTGTTTAACGAGGCACATGATGATGAAAAACATTTCCCAATTGATATCTTGAAAAAGTTTGATTCGTGGTGTCAATAAGATTTCTCTTATTTTAACAAATTAATGCACTGAGACGTACACAAATTCGTGTTAGACCAAGTTATAAAGTAAACTTGATCCCTTTGCATGATTTGGCTTGTAAATCACGCCCGAGAAAATTAATTCCCGTTGTGAGCCAACGTTTTCCAAGGAAATACGTGACTTTAATATGAAAACCGAGTTGCAGTCTGAAATAACTACAAGCCATAATGGGCATGTTTTAAAAATGTACAACTTTTATACGGACTCTATTTATGGCATCGTGTCAATATTGATCGACATTTCTAAGGCCGTAAATATTACCGTACTAAAAGACATGCCCGTTTTAAACGAAAAATATTTTTGGTTTTTCTTGATTTTATAATTTTTATGGTTTTTCTTGGTTTTATATTTTTTATGGTTTTTCTTGGTTTTATATTTTTTATGGTTTTTCTTGGTTTTATATTTTTGTATTTTCTTTTGTGGTTTATATATTTACTATAATATACATGATCACCAACAAAGGATACTCTGAATAGTTTACCACGACTATTCAGCTGATTCTTCTGCCAACTCTTTGAGAGTCGCTGGAGTGAATGATTTCATGCCAAGCTTGTCGATCAAAAACTCGATTCGTCCTCGATCTAAGGCTTTGGTGAACATATCCGCCAGCTGGTACTCAGTAGTGACAAAATACAGCTCGATCACTCCGTTCTCCACCTGCTCCTTAATGAAATGGTAGCGAATGTCTATGTGCTTGGCCCGGGAGTGTTGAACATAGTTGCAGCAAAGGGCAATGGCGCTCTTGTTGTCACAATACATCGGGATTTTGTTGAATCCCAAACCGTAGTCAGTTAATTGTGATCTCATCCAAAGGACTTGAGCACAACAACCGGACATGGCGATGTATTCAGCCTCCGTGCTTGATATTGCAGCGCTTTTCTGCCTTTTTGAAGACCAACTGATCAATCTATCTCCAAGGAGTTGCACAGATCCAGAAGTGCTACGCCTCGTGTCTTGACATCCAGCATGATCGGCATCTGCGTATGATATTAAAGCAATCGAGGAATCTTTCGGATACCATAGACCACGATGAAGTGTTCCTTTTAGATACCGAAAGATCCTTTTCACAACATGTAGGTGCTTTTCGGTAGGCCGAGCCTGATACCGGGCACACATGCATACAGCAAATTGCAAATCAGGCCTGCTAGCAGTCAGATAGAGAAGGGTGCCGATCATTCCACGGTAAAGTTTCGGATCGACAATAATCCCATCCCTATCTTCATCTAACTTGGATTTCTCCACCATTGGAGTGTCCACGGGGTCACAATTCTCAAAGTTATATTTCTTAAGAGATTCTAGAGCATATTTGGATTGATTAATAAAGATGCCTCTGGGATTCTGAGAAATCTGTAATCCTAAGAAAAATGAAATTTTTCCCATCATCGACATCTGAAAGCGTGTGGACATTATCTTCTCAAATTGTTTAGACAATTCTATGTTAGTGGCAGCAAATATTATATCATCAACATAAATTTGTACCAGAAGCATGTCGTTGCCGTCCTTGAGAGTGAATAGAGTGGGGTCCACTTTGCCTTTGGAGAAGCCTTCCGACATGAGATATGTTGACAGGAGATCATACCACGCGCGTGGAGCTTGTTTCAACCCATAGAGAGCCTTCTTAAGCTTGTACACATGGTTAGGAGACTCCGTACTGACGAACCCATCCGGTTGACTAACATAAACCTCTTCCCTTAGTTCACCGTTTAAAAATGCCGTCTTCACATCCATTTGATAGACGATCATGTTCATATGAGCAGCAAACGCAAGGAATAGTCTAATCGCCTCCAATCTAGCCACAGGAGCAAAAGATTCCTCAAAGTCTATACCCAAGGCTTGTTTATATCCTCTAGCGACCAATCTAGCTTTATTCTTCAATACCGCACCCATCTCATCAAGTTTAACCTTATAAACCCATAACAAAGTAAGGATGTTAACCTTGTCAGGGCGAGGAACCAATTCCCATACTTCAAGTCGTTGGAATTTGTTTAGTTCCTCCTGCATAGCTTCAATCCAAGATGATTGGGTCATAGCCTGCTGCCAATTTTTGGGTTCAACTTCAGAGAGAAATGCATCAAAGTAACAATATAGTGCACTCTCTTATAATTGATGGCGTGTAGAGACTGGTCGATCTAGATCTCCAATAACATTCCTAATTGGGTGATCTTTTGTCCATTTAGTGCTATGGTTTTCAATCCTAGGTGGTCTGGAGTGAACAATAGAAGGAGCTTCTTCTGAGGTAGATGCGGCTGAAGGGTTTTCAGGGATCGCTACACCAAAGAAAGGAAGCTCTTGCAAGTGAGCATATTCCAAGTCGTGATCAGTAGAGTCCTCTTCCACATCATTAGGCACAAGTAGGGGTGATGATTCAGGTGTAGTTTGAGAATCACTTGGTGAAGGTGCATCCGGTTCAATGTGAATTGTAGATGCATTAGATAAAGGTTCATTAACTTGAACAACCACTTCAGGTATTGGAGCAATTACTACAGGTGCTGGAACTTCATCAGTTGGGGGATCGAAGAATTCATCAAACAACGGTTGAAACAGTTTATCCCACTCGGGCCTTGATGGTGGTAAAAATGATGTAGAAGTAGGATTATTGGGAACTAATCCGGAACTAATAGCACCGGTTCCCATCTCATGAAGCGCGGGTTCAGAGCTGTGTTGCTCAGAAGCCATCGCTGTCAACTCGTCGAAATCTGCGTCCATAGTTTCTACAATCTTGCCAAGACGACGGTTATAGATTCGGTATGCTCTTTTGGACGGTGAGTAACCAATGAAAATACCTATATCGGCTTTCGGTTGAAGCTTACCCAAGTTCTCACTATTGATGTTTGGATAACACAGAGCACCAAACACATGGAAAAATGAAACATCGGGTTTGCGGTCATGTAGAAGCTCATAAGGTGTTTTTCCATGGCGTTTCCGAATGATAGAACGGTTTTGGGTGAAACATGCAGTAGAAATAGCCTCTGCCCACAAGAACAATGGAGCGTTCGCATAAATAAGCATGGTCCTAGCAGCTTCCATAAGTGTACGATTCCGTCTTTCAACGACACCGTTTTGTTGTGGAGTGCGTGCAGCGGATGTTTCATGTGATATACCAACTCCTTCATAATAATCACGAAGAGTCTGGTTGACGAACTCTGTACCATTGTCTGTACGAATACGGCGGACAGTGGTATTCAAACGTACCTGAATGAATTTCAGAAAAGTAATGATAGCCTTCGGAGCTTCATCCTTTGTACGTAGAAATCTAACCCATGTAAACCTTGAGAAATCATCCACAATTACCAGAATGAATTTCTTACCGCTCACACTTTCAGTTCTCATCGGCCCACAAAGATCCATATGCAAAAGATGAAGTTTTTCTTGATTAGTGTCTTCAGCTTTGGGTTTGTAAGATTTCTTGGTACTTTTCCCTCTTGAACACGCGGAACATAAATGGTCCTTGTGAAATTTAAGCTTTGGAAGACCACGAACTAACTCGTTTTTAGCCAGATGATTAATAGCATCAAAGTTAAGATGAGATAATCTGCGATGACATAACCATGACTTGGTCTTAGATGCCTTAGAGAGAAGACATACTGGAGAAGCGGCCATCATGTCTTGTAAGGACAAGGTATATAGATTTGCACCACGAGATCCCTTCAACAAATCTTTTCCTTCCAAGTTGCGGATGAAACAAGTGTGTTGTCGAAAAGCAACCTCAAGGTTGGAATCACAAAACTGTCCTACTGAGAATAAGTTATGACCAAGACCTTCTACATAGTATACCCTAGAAATCGTCACGTTTCCAATCTGATATTCACCATACCCCATAATCTTTGCTATATGATCATTCCCAAATTTAACCGTACCAAGAAACTTGCTGACGAAATTTCGGAGCATCGAGCGATTTCCGGTCATATGTTTTGAACAACCGGAGTCCAAATACCACAGGATGATTTGGACCACCTGAAAATATCACCACACAAAGACAATGTAGAGGTATCGGAATCTGAGTGTTCCTTGTTATTAGCAGGTACAGATTTAATAATCTTAGATTTGCTAACTCTAGGTTTCTTAGACTTCCTAGCCTTCTTCTTCTTAATTGGTGGTGTAGATTCTAGTTGGCTTAAATCCTGAGGTATTTCTTCACTGATAGGCACTATAGTGGGGGCTGACCTAATTAAAGGGCGCTGTTTCCATACTTGAGTGCGAGTGTTCCTAACTAAAGGACGCTCAGACCTAACCTCAATGGATGCATTCCTAGTTAAAGGGCACATTTTACCATCTAGTGTAAAGGTCCTACCAGTGGGACGCCATTGCCAGCCAACTTGGGCACGAGTTCTACCCGTTGGCTTCCATTCAAGACCATTCTTAATAGCATTCATTTCATTAACGTGATCAATCAGACACAAATCATGACGCTGGGAAAACATACATTCATTACAATTCCAATAATTTAAATCAGAATTCACGAATGGTTTAGGCTGCTGCACAGGCGCAGAGCTTTTAGTCTTAACATGATTCGTTTTATTTAAAACTGAACTAGCATTCCTATTGTGGACTTCTACTTTCTTCTTTGTGGCACTACTAGTGGAGGGCTTGATCTTAGCTTTCTTGAGTAGCGATCCTTTAGCCTTAGTAGTCGCTTTTAATCCTGTAGAAGGCAAAGTGGGAACATTAGCAACAGATTTTAAAGGTGTCTTACTTGATTGTGCCAATGACGGTTTCGCTCCTGGAGTCTTATTAAATGGAGTGACAGCAATGGGCCTATTATTAAGTAGTGCAGAACCTGGTGTACCTATGTATTGCAAATAAGCCAAGCAATATTGAACTCGCTTAACATATTCATGAGCCGAATAATAGTCGCTACTTGAGGGATCTAAGGCATAAAGATCGTCTAAAATATCCCTAAGAAGATCGACATGCTTAATGGCATTCCTCATATAATCATCATAGGTAACCTGGTTTCTCTTATGAAGCGGATTCTTATAAAGCACTACTGACTTGGTTGTTGGAGCACTAGTGGACGGTGTAGAGTCGGTAGCTAAGTTATCAACAACTTCTTGTCGGGTGAGAAGAAGTGTCTCCTTTAACTCAGCCAAAACCATATTTTTGTCTATGAGCAGGATGTTCAGGTCAGAGATTTCCTCGCACCTTTGGTTCAGTTGTTCAACATAATATTGTTGTTGTGCCGCATTAAAAGCGAAGCGTTCTTCTAGTGAACCATAAAGAGCGGATAGTCTTTGCCTTGTCCGATCCATCTCCCCTAGAACAGTTGATAGTCTAATTTCTAAGACCTAGTTTTTAGACTCTGCAGCCTCTAGTTCCATTTTTAATGTTTCCTTTGATGATACCTCTCTCTTCAATCTCATGATTTCTTCCTCTAATGTCTTAACAATTGCAATCATCTTGTCACTAGTCTCAACACCGTTTTCACAAACATTTGATATCAAAAGATTATCATTTTGAGTTTGTTGTTTTAATTCTAAAGATATACAATGTTGTTCTAGTTGATTAAAGCGTTGTGAAAGTAAATTGTAGGAATCTTGTAGCTTTAAAAACTCAGCGTTAGATTCGTGACAAGAATGATTATCTACCTCATTTACAGTTTCAGCAACATTTACAGAAAGATCACAAACATCATCACAAATATGCACAGCATCACAATTCATCATAGCGGATGTAAGCTCATTCGAATAATTAACATTTACAGTAGTAAGCACATCACACGAGATTACTTCGGACAAGAATCGGTCATATTCGGTTAAAATCTTTTCTTTTTCAATTAGTTGCAGTTCGTAAGCGGTGTCCATTTCATAAAACACTTTTTGAACTTCCCCAATTTCAAACTGAAGATTTTCCTTAAGAGATGCAAAACTTCTTTTTAGACTTTCGACAAACGGATTGATCTCAGTTTTAAACACCTCGTTCATGTGTTCGAAAGCCCATTCTCCGGCGTTTAAGCCATTTGAAGTCGTACATTCCAAAATGACCTTGTCAAAGTTAGTAAAGTATCGGTTAATCTCTTTCAAGTTTAACCATACAGTGCTAACAGGTGGAAGATTCTTTGGAATTTCCTTAGGACCTTCCATGTTGACAAGTGTAGGAAATGTACTAGGGCTTTCTTCCTCTATCATGTAGGTTGGTGCTGTGATGAGATCTTTATCCATATGGAAGCGAACTCTAAAATCAGTTTTTGCAAGCTCCTTATTCATTTTAAAATAATCACAATCGGGATATTTTGCAGAATTGTATGACCGATCCTCATCAACTAGATCCTTACTTGTTCGATCATCGGGAAAAACAATCGGGTCTAAAGCCAATCCTAATTGAGTTACATTATAAAGTCTAGGACTATGTCTTAAAGCTTGTTTTGCATACTGTGGATTAGGGGGAAGGCCTTTTAGACGTGATAAGTTAAATTCTCTAAATGAAGCATCAAATAAGTGAACTAGTTGCGAAGCAGCGTATTGTCTTAAAAGCAAGTAATCTAGACTTATAATCTTATTAGTGGCATTAATCTCCATTTCATTCTTCTTAGATTCGAGTAATTCAAAATCAGTTTGAAGTTTTTGAAAATTAGTGACCACTAACTCCTTTTCTTTAAGTTCATTAGACAGATTTGCTCTTAAGTTTTCGATCTCTTGCAAGTGACCCATTTGTTTGTTTCTAAAATGATCATATTCGAGATTTGTGAGAACACTTGACGAAGGCACTAATTCCAAAGTTTGTACTTTCTCATTGCTTAAGGCAAGCTCATCAGACAAATTCTTATTCTTAGCTAAGGTTTCTAAGAGTGCAGCATTCATTTGGCTAAGTAATGTAGCAGGAACCATTACCAAATCTTGTTGAGCAGGAGTAGGCGTATGCGAACTGGGTCCCGGTTGGGATTCACTCAAAGTCTGGGGACTCACATTGATATTGCTATCATTGTTTGTCTCCTCGTTTGAAGGACTCACCACCGAAGATTCATTCGAGTCAGCACTCTCTTGCACAACTTGATGTGGTTGAATACTAGCATCAGTGGTATTATCGGTGTTATTAATAAGTACCTCAGATCTCTTATCTGGCCCTAAGCTGGAGATAGTTGCCATAAGAGCAGCCTTTGCAGTTTGAAAGTCATCACAGTCGGAGTCATACGCATCAAGATCATCGGCTTGGTAAGCTGCATTCTGCGTAGTGACAACGTCTTGTTCAGCAATCCCTGGGTCAGCAAGAAATGCAAGCTCCTCTTCATCAAGTTCCCTTCCTTGCGCCTGAGCATTTACCAGATAGATATTTTCTGCAAACCACTGTCCATCCCTTCTCCTCTTAGGTTTCTTACAATCCCTGGACATATGACCCTCTTCCTTGCAGTTGTAGCATGTAATCATTCTTAACTTGCCTGTATTAGCCCGTGGAGGATTGTTGACCATTGGAGCAGGAGCAGGATTGACGGTGCGAACATTGGTTGATGTAGAAGGTCTCCCCTGATATGGTTGAATTGGCTGAACCATTACCCTGCCATTCTCAATTGTAGCTTGTTGGCAAGAATTGGATGAATTCCTCAACTGATTGTTGGTAGGAGTTGATCCTCTGTATCCTCGTTTGCTTAAAGTTCTTGTGAGATAAGCAGACATAGTAGTTAGCACTTCAACTGGGTCAGCTCCTTGTTGGAATACAGGAACGGGGACTTCCTCATCATCACAATATAGTGCTTGATCTGGATGAGCTGCATAATCAGTAGAAGGAATACTTATTTGATCAGGGTAGCTTGTTAGATATGCTGCATTTTCTTGATAAGAAGAATATGAAGGCTGAGCATAAGGTGAAACATTTGCTGGATGAGGTTGTGAAGCATACTGTGGTGAAGGTGCATTGAACCGATATTGTTGCTGATGTGAGGTGGGTGGTTGTGGTAGAATCGAGTATTGGGGAAAGGCTGGTGTCATGTAAGGTGATTGATGATAGGCTTGATGTCCCAAGATATAAGGTGTGTTGTTGTGTGACAAACTTGGTTGATTCGCCATCAAAGCTAAGGAATCTGGGTACATACCACGAGGAGAACGGTGCATAATCACATGCTTCTCATGCTGCTGAAGGAAGGCATATATTTGATCCAAATTGCACTTATGCAGATCCCTGGTTAACTTGACATCGGTAATGTACTCACCCCATTCAGCTTGAGGTAGAGTATTCAAGAATTTGGTGTTAACCTGGAATGGTGCAATCACAAGATTGTATACATTCAGATCATTCATGAGTGTGGTGAATCTGAAGTAATAATCGTGAAGCGTTTCCCCTGGGTTGTAGGTGAATCTATCAAACAGGTCATACAACTGACATTCCCTTTCCTGTTTGGTGAGAGACGTTCCTTGTAGCAACACCTTAAGACGTTCCCATAGATCCTTTGCCACCGTATACTGACTCACCATCCTATAGATGTCATGGGGAAGAGCTTGGAGAATTGTTTGAAGAGCTTTTTCATCTGCATCTGCAACAAGTTGTTGAGCTGGAGTGAGTTCTTCAAATTCTCGTGGTCTAGTCACGTCGTCAACCACAATGGTACCATGGTCGAGTGGACCATTCAAAATCGATTTGACCATAAGCCTTCCGTATGTCGGTTTCCCCTTTAGATATTGCATCATTCGACCTTGCCATGCCTCAAACACCTCTTTAATAAGCATCGGTGGACGACTATCAGTCCCCGTTATGATCGAGATATCCGTAAGAGATGTCATCTGAGGCATTAATGAACTTGGATTCATTGTGATCACTTAACAGACTCAAAGATTATCGGTTGATCGAGCAGTGAAGAAAGGTTGAGAATTTGTGTTGTGTTGGTTGAACTCAAGATTAAATCCACTAAAGATCATCGAAAAAACTCAAATACCCATTGAACTTGCTTATACGGAATAACCCAAAATTAGAATAAACCCTATTCGGAATAATGCCTAATCGGAATAATCCTATGCTGAAAATGCCCTATTCGGAATAAACTCTATGCAGAATAACCCTTATGCGGAAAATACCCTATGCGGAATATTTTCTTCAATTTGGAATATCTTGGCAATTTGGCTTATTCGGAAAAACACCTCCTATTCGGAATGATGGGCAATTCGGAATATTTCTCCTATTCGGAAAAATTTTGGCTATTCGGAAAATTGTTGTCTATTCGGAAAGAATTTTGGGTATTTGGAAAGTCTTTGGCTATTCGGAAAAATTGGCTATTCGGAAAGTATTTGCTATTCGGAAAAAACGGCTATTCGGAAAAAATTCTTCTATTCGGAAAAAATTCTTCTATTCGGAAAAAATTCTTCTATTCGGAAACTTCTGCTATTCGGAACCCCTATTCGGAATAAACCTTCTATACTGAAAATCCTCCCTATTCGGAATCCCTATTCGGAAAATTCTGGAAAAATTGTTTCCGAGACTTAAAAAGCAGCTATTAACTCCGATTTTTGATCCAAAACCACAAAAAGTTTTATGATTTTTACCAAAATAAGCTAAACCCAATCCTTATCAATCAATCCCAATACCAAAAACACCAAAAATAACAAGATTCAAGATTGATTTTTTCTAAAGATCACTAATTGATTCAAAAACTAAAAAAGCAACACAATCCTTACCTTAAATCACCCCATAGCTCTTGATACCAAATGTAGAATATTGATAACCTATGAATCTATGAAGTGGGTTGATGTTTTCTAGTGAGAGAAACTAGAGAGAGAAAGTGAGAGAAAATGTGTATGATTTTATTACTATGAATGTGCAAATGGAACAACAACCAACCCCTTTCCTTAGTGGAAAGGGGTATTTATATTCCAAGCCTAACATTGGGCTTGGGCCGGTCCATGACAAGCCCATGGACCGGTTCTTACTTAAGTTAATAAGCAACTAATAACTAATTACTAACTACGAGCTATTACAACATAAATCATATTGTGGAGTGACCGATACTTCTAATATACGTTAAAACGTATTTCTAACAAATAGCTGTTGTTATGACTTCACTGATTATCGGGGTGGATAATGGTAAAGTGGTGGTTGATGTAACAGTGGTTATGGGAACATCCACCATGTCTTCATTTGTCGATGGGTCAGTATTTGTAACCTCGACACGCTCCCCTTCCAAATTAAGATATTTCATAACATCGTCAAAGTTGGAAGTAGACTTACTTTGAAGTTGCGTTTCTGGTATGAAAGTTGCATGAGCATCATCGTGTACCACTATGTGAGTTGGTTCTGGTAAGGATGTGGTGATATTGGCGTCTCGATACATCAAACTTGTATTTGTGTTTGCACTGCTACCACCCTCTTCACTCTGATCACGACTTTCAAAATAAAAGTTATCAGCATCTTCATAAGCATCTTCATCAGTAGGATCTTCATAAAATGCCATGTCAGCATCAAGATCACTAAAATCTACTAAGTCTCAAAACATTCTTAAGCCTGATCATGTGGAAGTTGCAAAAGCTTCCTGTCTGCTTTGTTGAAGAACGATGCGCAGTCGTTTGGCTTCAGAAATGTGTTGTGGAGCAGGTTCATCTGAAGCAACACTTGCTTCTTTACCTTTAGTCTGCTTTGCTTTCTTAGGCCTTCGCAGTGGTACTTCTTCATGTTCTTCCTCAGTATTGAACGTCTCATCTTCATCATCATCTTCATCAACTAATTGCATTTTCCCTGTGCCTTTATCTTTAGAAGAATCAGTTGATTGGTGCTTTGAAACTCTTTTCTTGCGTTTACCTTTTTGCTTCTTTGAGGGAAGTGAATTTCCACGTCGAAACTGTGCGTCAATATCATTAAGCATCTCTTGATATTTATCACTTTCCTTGATTCCGTAATTTTGCATTGTGTCAGGTACTAGGGCAGGACGTAATGCATACTTTCTGGAATTAGTGTTTGCATTCATTGTGAGAATCACATAGTCAACATCTTTGGTGTGGTAGAAGAAATTCCCGCGAGTGTCAATGGTTGGGTCATTCTTCATAAAGTGGTTGATGATGAGCTTGGTGAATCTTGGGAATGGAAGATGCACGGATTTCTTCTTCGTTCCAGTAAACTGATAACAAAATTCTTGCCGGAGAAGAAGTGCATAGTCTACTTTAGACGCAGTGTACAATCCCTAAAATAAGTGAGCCTGAGGTGGTCTCATTGCATCGGTGCCCCTAGTCTTTCCAGTAAGACACTTGACAATGATGGTGATAAGTGCTTTCCAGGGTTGCCCTATGTGTGATGTGTTGAACTTGGATAGGTTGTGGATTTCACCTTCATAATTCATGGCACGAATGACTCGAAGCACTTCATCGTTCTTTGGGTTAGCCACAAATTGTTCTCCTTGTGCCAACCTAGGAAGTTTAAACAGTTGCCGAATGATGCTCAAGTTAAGTACCCTTGGCGTGTTGTTCAGTTGGAATGAGATAGTCTTTTTAGTAAGAGATGCAGTATTCCAGAACTCGTGCATGTAGACTTCAGGAACATAGGCAGTACATCTGAGTGTATCTCTTATGGGTGAGATGTCTAGGATATCCGTGGCTATTTTGAAAGCTGGTAAAGACGGATCAAAATCCTCTTGTAGACGAGAGTTGTTTTCAGCATATGGAAGTCTGTCGCTGAGCGAAACAAGTTAGAGATCACGTTGTCGTTGTTGTTCTTTTGTGATTGACATTTTCCTACTTTGATGACATAAGAACAAATGATATACACAAAATATATATATATATCTTAAGTCTATGCCAATTTGAATCATCAGGAATAAATCATAACAATTATTACCATATATTATTGAGAAACAACATACATACATGGTTCAGATGGACTAAGTCCTTACATTCAACAGCACACTTAGAATAATGACAGATATGCCAAAGACATTTTCTTCTAAAGAGATAACAAACTAGCATTAGTTCTTAGAATATTTAGATTTCTTGGTTGTCATAACCAGAACCTCAGTAGGTCTAGGTTTAATTTCTACTAACACCTCAGTAGGTCTTGGTTTAATTTCAACCACAACTTCAGTGGGCTTTGGTTTAGTTTTAACCACTACGTCAGGAATTGTAGGATTATCCTCAACCCAAATTTCAGTAAGCGTGAACAAAGGGCAAGACAACGATGAAACTTTGTCTTCCATGGCCTGGATACAAAACACAAGACATTGAATAAGTAATTTGTATCTCTTTTGTTTACAGAGGAGTCAACTTATTATATAAGATGAACTTCTGTAATAAGAAACCTTTCAAGTATTCTTATGAGATAAAATTAATTAATTTCAATAAAACTTGGTTTCGTGTTAGTGGCCCTAATTTACTTAAAGCCTAATAAGGAAAGAATGCATTCTAGGCCGAACTCATAAGATAGTCTAAGGCATGTGCATAATTCTAAAAGTCCATAGAAAACTTACAAGGGATCGGAATACTAAGAGTCCTAAGTCCATCGCAATCTATCAATCCATCAGAATCCTGACATAGCCATCGCAATGATGAAAGCATCACAATCCTATCAAAATCATGTTATAACACAATATCTAAGTCCATCGCAATAATTATGTTTCCATCGGAATGTTTGAGAAATCATCGCAATATGTCCCATCGTAATACCATTACAATGCCATCGCAATGACGCATCGGAATGAATCATCGCAATATGCCATCGGAATGCGTCATCGGAATGACCCATCGCAATGAGCCATCGCAATGAGCCATCGGAATGACCCATCACAATAGGCCATCGCAATGAGCCATCGCAATGAGCCATCGCCATAGCCCATCGCAATGAGCCATCGGAATGACTTATCCCAATGTCAGGCATCACAATGTAGGTATCGTAATGATCATCGGAATCCGTGAAAGGGAACCGATCTAAACTTTGACTTCTCAAATCCAGGAGCTTGGCAACGTTTTAATCCATTCTGGGCAAGACCTATGTTCATTAAGTCATTCTAAACATATCCCACAACTTAATTTACATATTCATCACAAACCACAAAAACCCTAATTGAGATTAACTATGAATTCTGTTTTGATTGTGATGCAACAGAATGAGATAAATGATAACAATTATAGCATGATTCAATACCTAGAAAGATGTATGAAGTGCAGGCAATCAAGAACTCAAATGATGAGGGTTATAGCAAGGTCCAACAATGGTGGTTAAAGCTTGTGTATGTGTGTTTTTGCGATGATGAAGAAAGAACAGGAAAGGGGGGAGTGTAGTTTTTTGACTTGGTCAAATTTTTGCCATGTTTACACATTAGACCCCCCATTTTGCACTATTTGCAAATGGTCCCCCTTGTTAATAGTATTTGTTTTAAAGTGATTAGGATTAACCAAATCGACTAAACGAAATACCAACCCACTCACAAACACGAACACAAATACTTAACGCCAAAATTCAAATAACCTATACATGAATATTTATTTCACACAAGGCACACTTGGCATAAAATGATGATGATGAATAGTTTATATTTTCTGAAAATCCTTTTTGAAGACCAATTTTAATTCCAAGAAGATCTAATAATTGCTCCCCCTTAACCACGGACCCGTTTTCTAATTAAAGAGCTGTAGTCAATGATGCTAAGGACACAAATATTCATGAGGACGTTTTCCGGTTAAGTAATGTTGATCCCAAACTTAGATCGATTAGCTTTGTGTATACGAGATTAGATCAAGTAATACACGTAGAGAAACCTTTGTATATGCTTTGTGAATCTAAGTGTTATGCGGAATTTAACACTTAAACAAGAACACACAAGATGTAAACAAACATTCACTTTGATTATGAATGTCGAACTTGCTTACAATGAAAGGTGTTTACGAATGAAAACTTATATTGAACATTAACCTAAAGGCCTTCTTTTATAGACATAAGAAGCCTTGTACAATAATCTACGTATCAGCTATTCTAGGTAAAGATAAATATAGAAAATACATTGTCGTTTCTATCCTTACTAGAAGTATTCTAGAATATAATAAACGTGTAGATTATATCTCCCATCAGTGCTTGTCTTCAATGTGTCAACGCTTGACTTTAACTTGTCAACGCTTGAGCTGTCAGCGCTTGCTTTGTTCTTGTCAACGCTTGAATTGTTCTTGTCAGCGCTCAAGTGATCTGGCCTTAATTTATTCCCAACAATCCTCCCCTAAACTTGATATCCACTCTTATGATCAAGTTTCTGAATAAGCATTAAGGACTAGGAGGAGTCTGACAAACCTTCTCATATTGGTAATGAATAAATCTGATCAAATCTTTTTCCACATCACTTGAATAATCTATTTCTAGCTGAGTGTCCTTCATCTTTTCCAAAACAGCCTTGGATATGAAATACTGAGCATCCACAAGTAGATACTCAGCAAACTTTGTAGAACTCAAATGGTATACACCAGCAGCTGAATATAACCTCCATTGAAGACCACTGAGGTCATCTTCAAGATCCTTCCAAATTGCAGGATCTTCATCTTTTGTCCCACACATTCTTTTGAATGTGGTCCAAAGTTTTATTCCATTAGCTGAAGTTGGTGCTTCAGCCTCATACTTGGTCTCCAGTAACCTCCAAAGGTCCACCAAGTCTTCTCTATCACAACTTGCAAACAAAGATATGAGAGTGGTAAAAGTGTGTACCTCCTTGCCAAATCTGCCAATCTTCCAGAACCCACATTCATCTTCTTTATAGCTCACAATTGGGTTCCTGGAATCTAATGGTAACACTTGCACCATATCTGAAGCTTCTAATGGGGAGAGCTTGAGGCTCTTTCTTATAACTGCTTCACTTGGATATAGTGGATCCATATCTTTTGGAAACTCAAATTTAAATCCCTTCTTCACTGGCCTGGGAACCATCATAGCTTTCTTGATTTCCATTTCTTCTGCAAGTTGCTCCTTTCTTTCATCTGAAAGAAGTTTGAGAGTGTTTGCTTCCTGCACTCTCACCCAAATGGGATAAGCCCTGTTTTCCAACTCATCAAATGTCAAAGCCTTCAACTTCTGATATGTCCATCCAACTCCATGACATCTGAGCAACATAAAATAGAGCTCCCTTCTATCCCTTTTTAACTCTGAGAGAATATTGCTTGCCTTGTGTTTCAAAATCACCTTACAATCCTTCTGAACTCTAAGAAGAAGCTCCAAACCCCATATTTGATCTGAAATGGTCAAGTTTGGATTATCCATGCAGCTTTCTTCCCAAGCATTGTACATTTGAACCACCTCTGGCATGTCAAAGTCAACCTGCAATTTCAATTCTCTCAGCTTCTCTTTGGCCAACTCATCTCCATACTCAAGCCTTTCAGGTTCTATAATCATTACACTTGAGTCTGAGCTAGCTCCATCACTTTCTTCTTCTAAAGTCACAACAAATGGTGACTTCTCCTTTTCATCTTGTTCCATCATTTGTTCAGTCAATCTTCTATCGAATTCAACTTGGGCTGCATCTTTTGGAACAAACTCTTCTACCATTTTACCCTTACCCTTATCTGATGGTGCAATGGTTGGTAAGGTAGATGGTAATACCTGAGTAGAAACTTCCTTGATGATAGATGATGACTGGGATACATCACCTTTATGTGCAGGTCTGTCAACGCCCAAATTTATCCTATCAGTGCCCAAAATACTTCTATCAGCGTCCAAATTTGCCTTGTCAACGGTCAAATATTTTCCCTCAGCGCCTTATGTAACCTCTCTCAACATAGCTGTAAATGATAAATTTAAATTTGTGGGAGAGACTAAGGACGTATCAAAACCTGTTTGTTTCTTCAAAGTTGTAAGGGCTTCAGCAACATCCATTGATTGACCATCCTGGCTGCCCTTATCACTCAGATTTATTTGATCTTCCTCCCCTTTGGAAGACTCCTCCATACCCCTTCTAACACGATCACTTTCCAAAACAACAATCCTCTCCCTCAATTGCTTGAGTTCAAGGCCTTGTGAGCTGACAATTTGTACTAAGTCTGCATTTTGCTTTTGCAAGCTAATGCAGACTGCCGTCAATTCCATAAGAGTCATTGGTTCCAGTCTGCCCTCTTCTAAAATGGGGATTTGACCTCCCAAGTCAGATTCATTGGGCATGGATGAGGACTTAATTATGGTGGGACTGCCTTGGCCAGCTTCTAAGCCAGAACCAATAGTCCCAGCCTCATCCAGGTCACCAGCCACACTTGTGGTGGTGGTTCTCTCTGCGACATGGCTAGGACCACCAGATGAGAACACTCCAGTAGTCCTTTGGCGTTTCATCAACCTATATTCAGGGGGTGTGGAAGATGGTGTGGAAGAATGGGTGGATGTGGGTTGGTTAAGGGGTGTTTGGGATTGTGAAGGTTGTGTATCAGCGTTGGAAATAGGCACATCAATGCCAACATTTGATGTGTCAGCGTCAAAGGGTTCTTGGTCAAGTTGCATGTGTTCAGGTGAAGGTAAAGGTTCAGGAATGGGTTCAAGTTGTGGTTGAGGGTCAATTTGAGGTTGGAGGTCTGGTTGGGGTTGTGCTGCTGCAATAACAGCAAGCATGGCTTGGGTTAAAGGTAGGTCTCTATGGGGTGGTGAATCCATCTTCATAAAAATAGCTTTCTTTTGCTCAGGGATCTTATAAAAATCATTGTGATCCCTTGAGCAGTAACCTTGATCATCAAAAACCATTTGCAGATTACGGGGATAAGCTAAAGTCATTTTTGTCCCCTTGTTTTTACACATCCCCTCAAAAATCATTTTAGAATAGTTATATTTTTGCCCTGTTGCAATGCACACAATAGCACTTGCAATGGATCTATTGATCTCATTGTGTGCAGTACATTTGAGACTCAAACATTGAAGGAGGACGTGTATGAGGTACTTCCAGGCTGGGGGAAATTCCTGCTTATGATACTTGTTTAGAGTACCTTCATCAGGAAAGGGATATCCCAAAGCCCTAAGTCCTTGTTCTATTTCATTTATAGGAAGGGTGGCTATACCATCAGCATCATCAAGATGCAAGGCTTGGCGTACCAAAGCCTCAGTAACCACCCAAGATCTCCCATGAACAATAGAAGTCAATGTTGTCACTCCATTAACTATTGAGGAACTAACAGTGTTCCAAAACTGCTTAATGTGTGTGACTGGAATGAGTGGTGCATGAGAAAGAGCATACCTTAATGGGGATGCGTTCAAATACGCCACCATTTGTGTGTATTGGGGAAACAGAGCATCATCAGCTTCAAGATAAGCAATCATGTTGTGTTGTGATTTGAACCCCAATGCCAATTCTGCTGAGTTAAACTTTGGTGCCATTGAAGAAAGCTGTTAATTTTAAGTGTAGAAGATGAAGTTGATAAGAGAAAATTGTTAGACAAGAATTATAGATACCCTGTTTAAAATAGGAGCCAAATTTATAGGAGAGAAAGAATGCATGTGATTGGCCCAAAAATAGGCAAAGATTTTCAAAAATCAATCATGAAAATATTGAAAAAGTTATAAGTTATCTCATGCATTAAATGAAAGTAACAACTCCTAAAATTACGGCTTGAAAATATGTCAAAAAGTAACAACTGGGTAGGTCCCATTGAGTGTCAACGGTCAAAAATAACCTATCAACGCCCAACGGCTATAATCTTGTCAACGTTTGCCTAAAGCCATGTCAGCGTCCAATTTGGTCACAACAACGCTTGGAAAATTCTTGTCAGCGTCCAAAAATAAAATTATTTTAAAAAGTGAAAAATGACCTTAACAAGTAATTTATCCTATAGAAGATAACCAAAAGCTGATAATTATCATAGGGCGGCAAGCACTATCCAGTTATGCACACTTGCATAAGCAAGATAGACATAACAGTCCTCTAGTGTCCCTTGCTAACCAAAACTCTTAACAACAAAGTTACCTTATAAAATCCTTGTTACTCCCAGGTAAATCCCATATCAAAATCATTCCCAAGTCTCCCAACAGACCACAACCAATTCTAGGCCAAAAATGTCTTGGCAGCATGCAAAGTTGATATACTATGCATGCTACAGTGCCTCGTGATTTAGTAAAACTAACTCATACTCACCTGTGGACACAATCTAGAATTGTGATAAGAGTATCATATGGATACCCAAACATCCTAAAGGTTCCTAAAACCTCCCCTTAAACTATGATACAAAAAGTTTGCTAAAATCATGCATGAACATAAAAAATTTATGTCAAGATAGGAATGAAACATTCCAACCATCATCCATAAATAAAAACTTGTCCAAATGCTTCTCCATTGATCCATAAGCAACTCTGTATCCAATGGTATACTGCTAACACCATCTGCACATTTAGATTGAAAACCACAAAACTAACATTGTTGCTGACAACGCCCCGATAACACATGACAGCGTTGAGGGAAGCTTTGTCAGCGTTAGACAATTATATTGCTGACAACGTTGCAAAAACACTTATCAGTGTTCAAGCAACCTTTGTCAGTGTTAGAAAAATATAGTGGAAAATCTAAATCATCAATAAGACCAATAATAATAATGCATCATCCTGTACATACTTTTACAAAAAGAATCCAAAACACATATTATGTGAGATTAACCATTCCAATACTTGTTACCAAGTATTGAAATCTCCCAGCATCAAAAGGTTTAGTTAATAAATCTGACACATTTTCCTCAGTGTCAACCCTATCTGGTTGTATTAAACCTTTCTCAAAGCAATCTCTTATAAAATGGTGTCTAATTTCTATGTGTTTAGTTTTAGAATGATGTACAGGATTCTTAATGATGAATAAAGTACTATTATTGTCAACAAATATCTTAGTATGCATGAAATTATACCCATAGTCCAACAACTGGTTCTGAATCCACAAAACTTGACCACAACAAGCAGCTGCAGCCACATACTCTGCTTCAGTTGTAGAATTAGCCACCACTGTTTGTTTCTTGCATTGCCAAGATATTAACCTGCTCCCAAGAAATTGACATCCACCAGTTGTGGATTTCCTATCAAATTTATCACCTCCATAATCACTATCTGAATATGCAATCAGCTCCAATGGTGAATCCTTTGGGTACCACAAACCAAGACTAGGATAGCATCTTAGGTACCTAAAGATCCTCTTCACAGCATAAAGGTGACATTCTTTGGGAGTCACTTGATGGCGTGCACAAGCACACACAGCAAACATAATGTCAGGTCTGGAAGCAGTAAGATACATCAAGGATCCAATCATGGATCTATAATGCCTGACATCAACATCTTTCCCAACTCCAATCTTTCCCCAAGGGTGTTCTCTATCCATAGGAGTAGTAGCCCTCTTTTCATGTGGAGAAAAGCCAAACTTCTTCAAGATTTCAGCAACATATTTGTCCTGGGAGATGAAGATACCATCCTCTTTCTGCTGAACATGTAAACCAAGAAAGAAGTTCATCTCCCCCATAGCACTCATCTTGAATTTGTCTGTCATAAGCTTGGAGAAATCCTCACTCATCTTTGGATCAGTAGACCCAAAAATGATATCATCAACATAGACCTGCACAAGCAACACATCCTTGCCTTTCTTCTTTGTAAATAGTGTCTGATCTATGGTGCCCCTCTTGAATCCATTGTCCACCAAATAGGTAGACAAAGTACCATACCATGCTCTAGGGGCTTGATGAAGGCCATACATAGCCTTTTTGACTCTATACACTTTATCTGGATTCTCTGGATCCTCGAAACCAGGAGGCTGCATCACATAAACTTCCTCAACAATGGTGCCATAGAGAAAGGCACTCTTGACATCCATTTGATAGACCGTGAAGCCCATGCATGATGCATAGGCTAGAAAAATCCTAATAGCTTCAATCCTTGCAACTGGTGCAAAGACCTCCTCATAGTCTATCCCCTCCTCTTGTCTATAACCTTGAGCCACTAACCTTGCCTTGTTTCTGACCACAATGCTTCTTTCATCTCTTTTGTTCCTGAGAACCCATCTTGTCCCTATAGGTCTGACATATCTAGGACAATCAACCAGCTCCCAAACATCCTGAATTGCAAATTGGTGAAGCTCATCCTGCATTGCTTCCACCCAGCTTGGTTCTTTGAGAGCATCAAATATTTTCTTGGGTTCTTCTTGTGACAGAAAACATGCAAACAAAAATGCTTGCACAAGAGGGGTATCAACCTTCTTGTGGATATTGGCAATAAACCCACCAAGACCTTGATGAGACCTTCTAGTCTGTACTGGAGTCATAATATCTCCAATGATCTGAGAAGGGGGGGGGTGATTCTTCATAGTATAAGTGAGAACTCCTCCTTCAAAAAGTCTGGTGTCCTCAACCTCATGCTCCATGTTGCCAATATCTTCTTCATCAGACTCTCTTATATCAACATAAGGATGACCTTCTTCATAAGAATTGGAAGGTTCACCTTGTTCAAAAGTGGAAGAGAAAAGATGTGCAAAGGTGTTGTCAACGTCTGAACCTTGTTTGTCAGCGCTTGGGCTAACAACGCTTGAAATGTTGTCGTCAACATCTGAGCCATCAACGTCTGAATTGGTCTTGTCAGCGCTAGATTTGCCTTTTTCAGCGCCTCAAGAACCATGCATGTTTGTATCTGGTGGTATTTGGAAACCACCATTATCTTGTCCAGCAGTAGCAGCAGCAAAAGCATCTGTCCAAATGGGAATTGTGACATATTCTAATGTAGGAGATTCCTTTTCTGCTTGTGATCCAACCTTCTCATGAACCTGTGTACCTGAAACATTAACAACTTGTTCCTCCACAACATTTGAAGTTACCTTCACAATGTCTGGATTAGTGACACGCATATAATTTAAAGTTCTAGATAAGGGTTCCAAATCAAACAACCAATTAGGACCACTTTCAGGATCACTAGGTTTATTCTCTAAGAACCTAACATGTACTCTCTCAATTATACGTTTGTCCTCCTTAAGATAAACCCTATAACCCTTGCTCTAGACTGAATACCCCATGAAGTAACCCTCATCACCTTTTGCACTAAATTTCCCTAAGGCATCACTAGTATCTAATACTACTACATGACAACCAAAAGGTCTGAGAAAACCAATATGAGGTTTTCTTCCCCAAAGTAACTCATAAGGTATTTTGTTATGAATTTTGTTAACCAATGCTCTATTTTGCACATAGCATGCTGTATTAACAGCCTCAGCCCAAAAGGCTATTGGAATGTGAGCATCAGCCAACATTGTTCTGGCTGCTTTAATTAGGGTTCTATTTTTCCACTCAGCAACCCCATTTTGTTGTGGGGTTCTAGCAATACTAAATTGCCTAGTAATTCCTTTCCTGGCACAGAAATCATCTAGCTTCTTGTTCCTAAATTCTCCACCATTATCACTCCTAAGCATTTTAACCTCAATCTGAGTGATAAAATCAATAAGAACATCAGTTGTGTCACTCTTCATAGCTAGAAAGAATGTCCAAGTAAATCTAGAGAAGTCATCTGTGACAACAAAGCAATATGACTTACCATTCAAACTTTCTATATTTGTTGGACCAAAGAGGTCCATGTGAAGCATATGAAGAGGTCTGGAACTAGTATGCACCTGTTTGGACTTGAATGAGACCTTGTGCTGCTTGCCTTTAAGACATGCAACACAAGAGTGGTCATTGTGGAAGGCCTTTTCAGGCAAACCATCAACTAAACCAAGCCTCACAAGTCTATTTATATTTTTAAAATTTATGTGCCCTAGTCTCCTGTGCCACAAATTACTCTCATCTACTGAGGCCTTAGCATAAAAACAAGACATGTTTGTATTTATTTTAATCCCATTTAAATTCACATTATATATGTCCTTATGCCTAGGTGTTCTATACTAAATATATTTCTCATCAGGGATCTTAAAATCCTTGCTTAACACCAAACACTCAGTATCAGTAAAAAGAACCTTATTTTTGTTATCACAAACTTGTGATACACTAAACAGGTTGTAATCAAGTTCTTTTACCAGGAAGACG
Organism: Glebionis coronaria; assembly: GCA_025667525.1. Lineage (NCBI taxonomy): Eukaryota > Viridiplantae > Streptophyta > Magnoliopsida > Asterales > Asteraceae > Glebionis > Glebionis coronaria. The sequence continues at coordinate 57,238,192 of CM046875.1, read as the reverse complement.
TTCTCAAAAGGCAGATTATTGGTGAGAAGGGTTCCTTTGCCTGTGATAGTTCCATATCAACCTCCAAAGTATACCTTATCACCATCTTTAATAGGAGTGAAATTCGTCAGATAGTCTTCCTTCCCTGTCATGTGCCTTGAGCATCCACTATCCCAATATCCATAATCATTGATCTGTCTTTGAATGCCCTGCACATAAAGAAAACAAATTAGTTTTCTTTGGGAACCCAAGTCTCAAAAGACTTGGATTCATCTGGTTGTTCAATAAGAACAGACTTAGTTCTCACAACAACCCCATTCTCATCCTTTTTAGGATGAAATACCCAGTTAACCCCAATAGGTTTTGTAATGACCTTTGAAATGTAATTAAATATATTGCAAGTCATTGAAATCCCATTATCATTAGGGTTTTGATCTTTCTTGGGTCTCCATGTTAAGCTTGAAGAAGCTTTAGACCCCTTACCTTGTGGCTGCAAATATTTGGGTCTGGTCACGTTTCTGTCAGCGTTAGAATTTGTCCTGTCAACGCTGAAATTACCCTTGTCAGCGTTGAACCTAGGGTTTGCTACAGGAACCCATTGCCTATTTGACCAGGTGTTTGTCTTTTGAAATGGTCTTTGTCCATGAGTGTTAGACCTTCTAGAAAAGAATGGGGCAGGTCTAATCACTTGTGGACTTTGCTGCACACAAGGTTTGGGTCTGACAACGTTTGACTTTCTAACAAAGTTGACTTTCTTCCTGTCAGCGCTGAAATTGTTCCTGTCAGCGCTGACTTTGGGAGCGTTGACACACTTGTATGCCAAATGTGAAAAGCTACCACAAGTGTAACAGGCTTTCTTAGACACAACCTTAGGTCTAGAAGAGAAGAAACCTGTTCCATGATTGCTAACTTGGCTCTTGGGTGACCTAATATTCCTATACATCTCTGCATATTTAATGGTAGGACTTCTAACAGTGTTTGAGCCTAGGTCAACAGGTTTACCAGTGATTGGGTTAGTAACCTTAATGGGTGGTGATTCATTGGGACTTTCATATAGCAAACCTCCCTTAACAAATAAAGTAGGGTTAGCTTTCTTCCACTCATTTAGGTCAGTCAATTTTTGTTGATACTCTTCCACTGGAGTGACAACTCTTGGTGGAGGAATGAATTCCTCCTCTTGGAGCTCTGGTAAACCAGTCCAAGATAAGTCCCTTCGTTGGACACCATAGAAGTCACCAGCTGGTGGTGGAACCAGAGAGTAATCATTCATCCCAATCCCAGTCATGTCCTTAGGATCCCTTTGTTTAGCTACACAGTCTCCTAGGGTTTGGGTGGCTCTATCAAATCTTTGAATTTTGAGGTCAACATTATCTTTATTCTTAATGGCCTCATCTAACTTAGCCTATAATTCACTATTAACCTTTTTCATGATGTTTCTAACATCCATACTACCCTCTATCTCATGTTTTAAGATATTGATCTTATCTTTTAAGTCAAATTCCATTTTCTTGTATTCAGAAACGGTTTTCTCAGTTTTAGTAAGAGCTAGTTGATAATTAGACAATTTACACCTTTCAGTACTCATATCATCTTTTAGTTTTAACACCTCTTTGTTAAGTCTTTCAATGTTTAACCTACAACCTTTGCTACAAAAAGCATCATCATATACCTCATTATCAGATGAAGAGGAGGAGTGTGCCATGAGAGCATATTCAACATGCTCTTCTTCTTCAATATCAGCAACCAACGCTTTATCCTCTTCAGCATTCTTAGCCAGATAGCTCCAATCCCATCCTGTACCATCAATTCCTTGAACTGCAACCATGGCTTTGGAATCCTGAGCTTGAACAACCTGACTTGAGGGTTTACCAGCATCAGATCTTCTAGGAGATCTGCATTCCCTCATGAAGTGCCCCATACGATGACAGTTGTAGCATTCAACTTTGGATTTATCAAATCCAGCTGTGTCTTTAGCATTGAAGGTCATCTTCTTTTTAAACCTTCTGTTCCACCTATTTGCTCTTATACTAGCAAGAGCCATGTTCCACTTGATGTCCATCTCTTCCAAGTGCTCATCACTTATTTGTTCAAGGTCCTCATATGTAATCACTGAACCATTGGGCAAAGAAGCAATGTAAGCACAAACAGTATCCAAATCCAAACCAGCATGTTTAACTCTTGGGGAGTCATTCTTGAATGTGTCAGCGTCTAAAAAAGAGACGTTGACAGGACTTGTTCCAGCGCTGACATATGATGATCCAGTAACTGGATGCATATAAGAGTCCTTCTGATTGAATTGACCTTCACTATGAGAGAAGAAGGCCATGTTGCTGGTGGTAGATTTGCTTCCATGCTCTGAAAGAGTTTCATCTTCCAACAATCTTAGTTTGTTGTAGATGTCATCAAACGAGGAGCTCTTGTAAGTATTGTTGGCAAGAATAGATCTTGCCTCAATCTTCCATGCCTCACCAAGACTTTTAAGAAAGGTAGCATTGGTGTCAACATCGCCAACTTGTGTCCCCATGAAGGACAACTTGCTTGTGATGTCAAGCAATCTACTTCTCACACTACTCAGTTTCTCATTGGGTTGAGCTTTGAAGACAGCATAATCATGCAGAAGTTGCTTTTTCTTTTCTTCCTTAGTGTCTGCATTGCCACCATATGCAACTTCAAGTGCTTCCCAAAGATCCTTAGCAGATTCATAGCCTCTATATTTGTGCTGGTTTTCTTGTCCCAAAGAGACTTTCAGAATATTTAGGGCTTTCATGTCAACCCTTTTCTTTGCAATATCATCAGCAGATACAGCTCTACCATCTCCAGGTTTTTCTTTCTTATCCTCTTCAGGGCATCCTTCAACAGCTGTTCTTTGACTAATGGCATCAAGAATCTTTTGAGCCTTATTGAATGTGTTTCCATATTCAATAATCTCCCAGAGTGTGTAGTCATAGATCCCCAGATATTGTTCAAAGTTGAACTTCCATAAGTCAAAGTTGGTTGCATCAAGCATGGGAATCTTGATGTTTGGTAATGGTGAGGAGGAGGAGGTTATTGCTTCAGACATGATGTTGTTAGGGTTTCTGAGAAAATTAGGGTTTTGGTGATTTTTTTTTTATTTTTTTTTTTAGGGTTCTGGTGTTCTTAAATATCAAAAGTTCCTCAACAAGCTCTGATACCACTTGTTGATCCCAAACTTAGATCGATTAGCTTTGTGTATACGAGATTAGATCAAGTAATACACGTAGAGAAACCTTTGTATATGCTTTGTGAATCTAAGTGTTATGCGGAATTTAACACTTAAACAAGAACACCCAAGATGTAAATAAACTTTCACTTTGATTATGAATGTCGAACTTGCTTACAATGAAAGGTGTTTACAAATGAAAACTTATATTGAACATTAACCTAAAGGCCTTCTTTTATAGACATAAGAAGCCTTGTACAATAATCTACGTATCAGCTATTCTAGGTAAAGATAAATATAGACAATACATTGTCGTTTCTATCCTTACTAGAAGTATTCTAGAATATAATAAACGTGTAGTTTATATCTCCCATCAGTGCTTGTCTTCAATGTTTCAACGCTTGACTTTAACTTGTCAACGCTTGAGCTGTCAGCGCTTGCTTTGTTCTTGTCAACGCTTGAATTGTTCTTGTCAGCGCTCAAGTGATTTGGCCTTAATTTATTCCCAACAAGTAATTGGTTGGAACGATTCTGGTGGCAATAAGATTTCTCTTATTTTGACAAACTAAGTGCACTGATACGTACACAAATTTGTGTTAGACCAAGTTATAAAGTAAAATTAGTCCCTTACAAGGTTTTTAAGTAAACCTTGCCCGAGAAAATTAATTCCCATTGTGAGCCAACGTTTTCCTAAGAAATACGTGACTTTAATGCGAAAAACGGGTTGCAGTCTGAAATAACTACAAGCCATAATGGGCATGTTTTAAAACATGTACAACTTTTATACGGACTCTATTTATGGCGCCGTGTCAATTTTAATCGACATTTCTAAGGCCGTAAATATTACCGTACTAAAAGACATGCCCGATTTAAAAAGTTAAAAATATTTTTGGATTTTCTTGATTTTATATTTTTTATGGATTTTGTGTGTTTTATATTTTTTATGGATTTTCTATGTTTTATATTTTTGTATTTTTCTTTTGGTGGTTTAAATATATACGATAATATACAAGATCACGATCAAAGGATACTCTAGAATAGTTTACCATCACTATTCTTCAGATTCTTCTGCCAACTCCTTAAGTGTCACTGGGGAGAATGATTTCATGCCTAGCATTTCGATCAAAAACTCGATACGTCCTCGATCTAGTGCCTTTGTGAATATATTTGCCAGCTGATACTCAGTGTTGACGAAGTACAGTTTGATCACTCCATTTTCCACTTGCTCTTTGATAAAGTGGTAGGGTATGTCAATGTGCTTCGCCCTGGAATGTTGAACGTAGTTGCAGCACAGAGAAATTGCACTTTTGTTATCACAGTACATCAAGATTTTGTTGAATCCAAGACCGTAGTCAGTTAATTGTGATCTCATCCAAAGAACTTGAGCACAACAACCGGACATAGCAATGTATTCAGCCTCTGTACTTGATATCGCAGCGCGTTTCTGCCTTTTTGATGCCCAACTAACAAGTCTATCTCCAAGAAGTTGCACACTGCCAGAAGTGCTACGTCTAGTATCTTGACACCCAGCATAATCCGCATCTGCATATGAGATTAGTGTAATAGAAGAATCCTTCAGATACCATAGACCATGATTAAGTGTTCCTTTAATATACCGAAAGATCCTTTTCACAACATGTAAGTGCTTTTCGGTAGGCCGAGCCAGATACCGGGCACACATGCATATAGCAAATTGCAAATCAGGCCTGCTAGTAGTCAGATAGAGAAGGGTGTCGATCATTCCACGGTAAAGTTTAGGATCGACAACTATCCCTTCCTTATCTTCATCTAACTTGGATCTCTCCACCATTGGAGTATCCATGGGGTCACAGTTTTCAAAATGATACTTGTTTTATGATTCAAGAGAAAATTTGGATTGATTAATGAAGATGCCTCTGGGATTCTAAGAAATTTGCAACCCTAAGAAAAATGAAAATTTTCCCATCATCGACATCTTAAAACGTGTGGACATAATTTTCTCAAAATGGTCAGACAATAGATGATTAGTAGCAGCAAATATTATATCATCAACATAAATTTGTACCAGTATCATGTCGTTGTCCTCCTTGAGAATAAATAATGTTGGGTCCACTTTTGCCTTTGGAGAAGCCTTTCGAGATGAGATACGACGATAAGAGATCGTACCACGTGTGTGGAGCTTCTTTCAACCCATAAAGAGCCTTCTTGAGCTTGTACACGTAATTAGGATACTCTGAGTTGACGAATCCATTCGACTGGCTTACGTAGACGTCTTCCCTTATTTCACCATTGAGAAATGTCGTCTTAACATCCATTTGGTAGACGATCATGTTCATATGAGCAGCATAAGCAAGGAATAGTCTAATTGCCTCCAATCATGCAACAGGAGCAAAGGATTCTTCAAAGTCAATACCCAAAGCTTGTTTGTAACCTCTAGCAACCAATCTAGATTTGTTCTTCAGCACTCCACCTAACTCATCGAGTTTAACCTTATATACCCACAACAATGTAAGGATTTCAACGTTGCTGGGTAAAGAAACTAATTCCCACACTTCAAGACGTTGGAATTCATTAAGTTCCTCTTGCATGGCTTCAATCCAAGATGATTTGGTCATGTCTTGTTGCCAGTTTTTAGGTTCAGTGTCAGAAAGAAATGCATCAAAATAGCAATATAATGCATGTTCTTGGAGTTGGTGGCGTGTTAAGACTGGTCGATCGATGTCACCAATAATATTGCGGATAGGGTGATCCTTTGTCCATTTTGTGTTGTGAGTTTCAATCCGTGGTGGTCGGGAGTGAACGATTGCAGGAGCTTCCTCTGAGGTAGATGCACTGTTAGGGTCTTCAGGTATTTGTGAACTAAAGAAGGGAAGCTCTTGTAAGTGAGCATATTCTAAGTCGTGATCATAGGGATCCTCTTCAACATCATTAGGAACGAGTGGGGGTGATGATTCAGGTGTAGTTTGTGAATTGGTTGGGGATGGGACATCTGGTTCAAGAGTAAAAGTAGATGTCTCGGACTGATTTCCATTATCTTGAGCAAAAACTTCGGTAATCGGAGCTACTGCTGCAGGTGCTGGAGAATCATTACTCGGTGGATCAAAGAATTCATCAAACATAGGTTGAAATAACTCATCCCACTCGGACCTTGTAGGTGGTGTAAATGATGGAGAAGTAGGATTGTTGGGAGTTAATCCGGAACTGATTGTACCGGTTCCCATCTCATGTAATGCGGGTTCAGAGCTGTGTTGCTCAGAAGCCATCGTTGTCAACTCATCAAAATCGGCATCCAAAGTCTCTACAATCTTGCCAAGACGACGTTTATAAATTCGGTAAACTTTCTTTTCAGGCGAGTAACCAATGAAAATTCCAATATCAGCCTTCGGTTGAAGTTTGCCCAAATTCTCACTATTTGTGTATGGATAACACAATGCACCAAACACATGAAGAAATGAAATATCGGGTTTGTGTCCATGAAGTAGCTCATATGGAGTTTTACCATGGCGTTTACAAATGATTGAACTGTTTTGGGTATAACATACGGTTGCCACTGCTTTAGCCCATAAGAATAAAGGAGCATTCGCATAAATCAACATAGTTCGAGCAGCTTCCATAAGTGTACGGTTACGTCTTTCCACGACACCGATTTGTTGTGGAGTGCGGGCAACAGAAGTTTCATGTGAAATACCTACCTTTTCGTAATAGTCTCGTAGAGTTTGATTAAGGAACTCAGTTCCATTATCAGTGCGAATGCGGCGAACAGTAGCATTAAGACGTACTTGGATCATCTTTAGGAAAGTAATAATATACTCTGGTGCTTGATCCTTGGATGCTAAAAATTTTACCCATGTAAACCTTGAGAAATCATCCACCATGACGAGGATGTATTTTCTACCACTCACACTAGCCGTACGCATTGGCCCGCAAAGATCCATGTGCAAAAGATACAATGGTTCTTGGTTGGTGTCTTCAGCTTTAGGTTTGTATGATTTCTTGGTACTTTTCCCCAAAGAACACGCGGAACATAAATGATCCTAGTCGAACTTAAGTTTTGTAAGACCACGAACAAGTTCGTTTTTAGCCAAATGGTTAATGGCATCAAAGTTAAGATGAGATAACCGACGATGCCACAACCATGACTTAGTCTTAGATGCTTTGGAGAGAAGGCAAACAGGAGAGGCGGCCATCATGTTTTGAATAGACAATGTATAAAGATTATCCCCTCGAGAACTTTTTAACAAATCATTTCCTACAAGATCGCGAATAAAGCAAGTATGTTGTCGAAAAGCCACCTTAAGGTTAGAATCGTAAAATTGTCCCACTGAAAATAGATTGTGACCTAGTCCCTCAACATAATAAACCCTTGAAATCGTAACATTCCCAATTTGGTATTCACTATAACCCATGATCTTCGCAATATGGTCGTTGTCGAATTTAACCGTTCCTAGAAACTTGCTGACGAAATTTCTGAGCATCGAACGGTCTCCAGTCATATGTTTGGAGCACCCCGAGTCCAAATACCAAAGAATAATTTGGATGACCTGAAAATATCACCAAATAAAGACGATGTATCGGAATCTAATTGTTCCTCTGAGTTAGCAGGTACAGATATAAGTATCTTAGATTTGCTATCAGAAGAATCTTTAGGCTTCCAAATTTTCTTACTAGTCGTTGGTTTAGATTCTAGTTGTCTAATATTCTGAGGTACTTTTTGACTGGGGACAGTAACACTGGTAGGCACAATAGTGGGGGCAGACCTAGTTAAAGGGCGCTTTTTCCATTTCTTAGTGCTAGTGTTCCTACTTAAAGGACGCTGAGACCTAACTTCAATGGATGTGATCCTAGTTAAAGGGCACTTTGTTCCATTAGCAGTGAAGGTCCTACCAGTGGGTTTCCATTGCCAACCAACTTGGGTGAATTTCTTCCCCGTTGGAATCCATTCAAGATTGTTCCTAATAGCATACATCTCATTCACGTGATCAACAAGGCATAAATCATGACACGGAGAAAACATGCATTCATTACAATTCCAACATTTCGAATTAGAATTCACATTTTGCTTAGGTTTCCACTCAGAGGGAGAACCTTTTGTCTTAGCTACATGATTCTTTTTGTTTAAAACTGAAATAACATTCCTAGGGTGCACTTCTACTTTCTTCTTCTCAGTCCTACTAGTGGAAGGCTTGATCCTATCTTTCTTGTCTTGAGATCCTTTAGCCTTAGTGGACATAATTACTCCTGGAGAAGCCAAGGGAACATTAGTTACAGATTTTGACTTAACCTTGATGGGTGAATTGAAAACAGGCTTAGCTCCTGGGGTCTTATTGAATGGAGTAATGGCAATGGTGGTTTGTTGTTTAGGTGGTACAGATATCGGTTTCCCAATGTACTCTAAGTTTGCTAAACAATCCTGAACGCGATCCACATATAATAAAAGCTCATATAGATGATGACTTGTGGGATCTAGTTCACGCATGTCATCAACGATCTCTCTAGCAAGATCTGCATGTTCTAATGCATTTTTCATGTATGTGGCAAACTTAGTTGGACTATTCTTAAATTTTGGGTCCCGATATAGCACACATGGGTTGGGTTTGGAGCCACTGGAGGTCGAGGCAGAGGTTGTAGCTGGATTATCAACAACTTCTTGTCCTTTGAGTTGAAGTGTCTCCTTTAATTCAGCCAAAACCATGTTTTTATCGATGAGTTGAATATTTAAGTCAGAGATTTCTTCGCTCTTACGGTTCAGTTTGTCAACAAGTGACATTTGCTCTGTCGCATTAAAAGCGAAACGATTTTCTAATGAACCATAAATTTGTGAAAAACCCTACTTAACTTTATCAAGCTCCCCTATCATAGACGAAATTCTATCTTCTAGGGCATGATTCTTAATCTCTGCAGCCTCTAGTTCCAATTTCTCTGCTACTGATTCTATCTTCAGTCTCATAATTTCTTCCTCTAAATCCTAAACCACCAGAATCATCTTGTCACTTGTCTCAACGGAGTTTTCACAATCATTTGTTTTTGAAAGAGTTTCATTTTTAGATTGATTTTCAATCTCAAGAGATATACAATGTTGTTGAAGCTCATTAAAACTTTTTGAAAGTGTGTTATAAGAATCATGAAGCTTTAAAAATTCAGCGTTGAATTCATGACAAGAATGATTATCTACATTAATCACAGGCTCAACAATATTCACAGATATATCATGCACATCATCACATTTATTCACAGTATTAGATGAAATCTCATGAGCATATTTAAGAGTAACAACTTGCATCACTTCGAGACACACTATATGTTCTAAGAATCGGTCATATTCGGATAAAATCTTTTCTTTTTCAATTAAATGTTGTTCATAAGCATCATCCATTTGATAGAAAACTTTTTGAACTTCACCAATTTCAAAACTTAGATTACCCGCTAGATCATAGACTCCATTTTTAATATGGTTCACAAACGGAACGATCTCTTTCTCAAACACCGTTTTCATGTGTTCGAAAGCCTATTCTCCAGCGGTTAAAGCCGTTGAAGTCGTACATTCCAGGATGACCTTGTCAGACTCGGTAAGGTATCACTCAATCTCTTCGAAGCTGAGCTTTACCGTACTTACCGGTGGAAGATTCTTAGGAATTTCCTTCGGTTCGTCCGAGTTAACGAGTGTAGGAATTATACTAAGGAATTCTCTAGTAGGCATGAAAGTGGATGTTTGGATAGTTCTCTTTTGCATACCAAATCGAGTTCTAAGATCTATAGTAGCATTTGTTGCATTCATTTGAGCATAGTCATATTCAGGATATGCAGGAAGTAATTTTAACCGATTTTATTCATATCGTATCATGCTCTCAGATTCATTCAAAAACACAATTGGATCTAATACCAATCCTAACTTGGTTGCATCATAAAGTCGTGGGTTGTGGTGAAATGCTTGCTTTGCATACCCCGGGTTAGGTGGTAGGTCTATTAGACGCGATAGATTTAACTCTTGAAAAGAAGAATGAAACAAGTGGACTAAATGTGAAGCAACATATTGTTTTAAAAGCAAAATTTCAGTCTTTTTAACTCTCTCAGACGCATTAATTTCCGTTACAACTCTGTTAGACTCGAGAATTTCGAAATCCGTTTGAAGTTTTTGAAAATTATTAATGACTGACTCTTTTTCTTTGAGTTCTTTCGAAAGATTTGATCTTAAACTCTCAATTTCTAGCAGATTATCCATTTGAACTTGCCTAAACCTATCAAATTCAGGATTAGTTAAGGTCGTGGACACTGGAGTTAATTCCAAGGTTTTAAACTTTTCCTTATGCAAAGCAAGCTCGGCAGATAGAGTCTGATTAACATTGAGGGTTTCAAGGACCGTATTATTCATTTGGCTAAGCAAAGATGCCGGAACCATAACCAAATCAGGTTGATCAGACAAATTAGTAGTCGTAATAGCTCCCGGTTGTGGTTCACTCAAAGTATGGGGACTTGCATTGATATTGCTATCATTGTTTGTCTCCTCGATTGAGTTACTAACCACCGGAGGCTGTTCCGAATACTCAGACACTTGCTCAACTTGATAAGGTACAATACTAGTATATGTAGCAGTATTTGATACCTCAGAAGTTGTATCAGCTCCATAAAGTGAAAGATTTGCCATGAGAGCTGCTTTGGCGGTGTTGAGATCATCACAGTCAGATTCGTATGAATCCAAATCATCACATTGATATGCGGCATTGCTTGTGATGGCTGCTGTGAGACCGCCAGCGTCCGCTACTCTCGGATCTACGAGAAATGCCAACTCTTCTTCATCGAGCTCACGTCTTTGGGCTTGAGCATTCACCAAGTAGATCTTCTCCTGAAACCATGTGCCATCCCTTTTCCTATTGGGCTGCTTGCACTCTCGGGCCATGTGCCCTTCCCCTTTGCAGTTGTAGCATATAATCACCTTCATTTTTCCAGTGCTATTTCCTCATGTAGCAGCAGTGTTAGATGAACGTGCACCAGCAGTAGATGAATTGGGTCTCCCCTGAAGTGGTTGCACCATGACTCTGCCATCCTGAATTGTAGCCTGTTGTCGAGAGTTAGAAGAGTTCCTTAACTGATTGTTAGTTGTTGTTGGACCTCTGTAACCTCGTTTGTTCAATGTTTGAGTGAGATAAGCAGACATTTGAGCAAGTATATCAGTAGGACTATCCCCTTGTCTAAACTCATTGACAGGGATCTCATCGTCACAGTAGAATGCTGGTGCTGATTGAGCTACAAGTTGATTTGATGGAGCACTAACTTGTTGTGAGTAATGGGGTTGAGGAGCCTCAAATTGTTGATAGGTAACAGCAGGGTTTGTTGGAGGTTGATAAGGTGAATACTAGTGTGAAGCATAAGGTAACGGATATGAATCTCCTTGTGATGATGTTGTTGGTTGCTTGTGTTCTTGGCGATAAGATGTGGGCGATTGTGGCAAGATCGAATACTGTGGGAAGCTTGGTGTTTGATACAATGGTTGATAGGAAGATTGGTGTCGCAAAGCAAACGGAGAGTTGTGATATGACTGTTGGAAATACGTTTTTACGTATTTAGGAAGATTCGGTCACTCCGACAACATATTAAGTAGTAGCTCGTAGTCTAGATATCCTTATTAAACAAACAAAGTCAAGCCTAGCCTACAACATGTGTAGGCCGGCCCAACATTGTAAGCCCAAGCCCATCACAAGGCTTGGGTATATAAACCCTCTCCTTAGATGGAGAGGGTGTGTGGTTAATCATTTTTCACATAGTTCTTATTAAGTTTCTCTCTCTAGAATTGTGTGTAATCCACCATCTTTCTATCTCTTTCTCTCTCTAAAACATAAGCAAGATTTACATATCCTACAAATGGTATCAAGAGCCATGGGATGATTGTTTAGTTCTTGTGTTTGTGTTCTTGATTCTCTCGCCATTTTTGATCCATCTTCACACGAACCAAATTTTTTTGTGTTTTTATGGGTTAATCTTGATATACTTCATCTTGTTACTTGTTATAGTGATTTGGTATTGTTATTTGGGTTAAAAACACAAAATTTTTGGTTGTTTGATTCATATTTTGGCTTTGAATCTTGATTTGATTGTGTTATTGTACTGTCCGAGAAATAAGGTAAGTTGGTATCCAGTTCGATCTGACTTTGTGTTTGCATAAACCCTGGGGGTTTCTACTTGCGATCCATAGTCACGATCCAAATTACGATCTTGACTTCGTTAGCTCACTACGATCCCTAGTACGATCCATCAGTCTGATTCCTTAGTACGATCCACACTACGATCAAGGTAACTTTGTTCATTACGATCACTCGTTGCGATCCATAGTACGATCACTCGTTGTGATCCGTAGTACGATCACTCGTTGCGATCCATAGTACGATCACTCGTTGCGATCCATAGTACGATCACTTGTTGCGATAAGGGAGTGCGATCAGGGTACGATCGTTGGGTACGATCTGGGAGTCCGATCTGAGTGCGATCATAGGGATTGCGATCACAACTACGATCTGAGTACGATCATAGGGAGTGCGATCACAACTACGATCTGAGTACGATAACCAGTGCGATCTGAGTACGATCCAACATTTTTTCAAAAACGTGTTTATCGAGGACATAATTTAGGGGATTTTAACATTATTTCTCGGCTTTAACACACTACAACAAACACATTTACTTTCTTTCATTGACCGATCAAGTGATCTTAACTTATCGAAATGGAGTACACATCTCTTACGGATAAGTCCATCCTCTCGGGTACGGATAATCGTCTACCAATGTTGGAGAAGTCTATGTACGAGGATTGGACTTCCCGAATGGAACTTTACATGTTGAACAAGGAGAACGGACATCTTATTTGGGCATCGGTGCTCAATGGACCATTAAATTATGGTACTGTGACGGTAGGTACAACTACTCGTCCTCGCACAACGGGTGAATTGACTGGAGATATGAAGATTCAAGATAAATGTGATAAGTATGCTACAAACATTATTCTCCAAGCCCTTCCTCCAGATGTCTACAAACTCTTCAGCAAACATAAATTTGCCAAAGAGTTATGGGATAGAATTCGTGTTCTAATGCAAGGCACCTCGTTAACTAAACAAGAACGAGAGTGTAAGCTTTATGATACTTTTGATAAGTTTGCCTATGTGCCAGGGGAGACTCTCAATGATTACTATCTGAGATTTACCCTATTGTTGAATGAGCTTAATATCTATGGCATGGCAATTCCTACCTTTCAATTGAACACCAAGTATTTGAACACTCTTCCTCCAGAATGGAAAAATACGTGACGGATGTTAAATTGGCTAAGGACTTGCATAACACCAATGTGGATCAACTTCAAGCTTTTCTTCAACAACACGAATGCCATGTGATCGAGGCTCGGTTGTCTACACCTCAAGTTCATGATCCACTTGCAATGTATGCTTCTCAACAAAACATGGCCTATACTTATCAACACCCATCATACTTGCAGCAGCCACTACCACACACCTATCAACAACCACAAAAACTATCTTATCAACCACCAATGATGCCACAGCAAGCATATCAACAAAGTGTTCATCAACTATCTTTTCCACAACAACCACCATATCAGACATCACCATCACAAGCCAACACTTCTCCAATGGGCTATACCCCTCAGCAAGGATACTTTCCTATAGAAGCACAACCAGCACAAGCTTTCTACTCTAATGAACTTCCACCAATCCAAGCACCGGTCTTTACTCTAAATGATACGCCAGCTGATGTACTAAACCATCTCACTGCTTACTTGTGAAAACTTGTTGCAACTAGAGGATTTCCACCAACAAACAATCAGCTCCGCACCTCTTCAAATCCTCGACAACAAGCCACTGTTCAAGATTGTCAAGTGATAGTGCAACCTATTCAGGGAAGGCAAAATTCATATGAACCTCCTACAAGGACTGGGAACAATCAAGCTGTGAATTCTCAAGCTAGTGGAAATGAAAGTCCTATTGGTCCTAAAAAGGTTGTGACTTGCTACAATTGCCGAGGACAAGGTCATATGGCTAGGGAATGCACTCAGCCGAAAAGGAGGAGGGATGATGCATGGTTTCGTGAGAAGATGTATTTGGTTGATGCTCAGTCTAAGGGGAAGATTTTGGATTCAGAGTAGTTAGCATTTCTTGCAGACCCAGGGGCAACAGATACTGAAGGCATTGCAGTCGTTTCCACTTCTAATGCAGCTTATCAAGCTGATGACCTTGACGCATATGATTCTGATTGTGATGACATTCACTCTGCCCAAGCTGCTCTCGTTGCTAATCTCTCTCACTACGGTTTTGATGTCGTCAGTGAGGTACCAACCACATCTAATAATATTGATGATAACCAACATCAAGTTGGGCATGAAAGTGACAACCTCGAACAGCATTTGGGGACTAGTTACTCAAATGATGTGGTACCCAATCCTACACATTTCAGTGAACCTCAACCAAATGCTACGACGGGTATGGAATCTTATGCTCAACATGATTTGGTCATGGTGCATAAACATATTATTGATCAAATGCATATGGCCCTCAGACAATCCGTAGATACCAATTCCACCCTAACTGCTGAGCTGCGTTGCATAAAGAAAAAGTCAAAACTTTTGAAATGGTCCCTCAATCAGAGAAAATAACATGTTCTGAATTTGACCAATTTCGTTTTGAAAAGATTGAACACTTGAAAGAAATAGAATCATTAAAAGCTAATCTTTCCAATGAATTAAAAGCAAAAGAGTCGGTTGTCAATGATTTTCAGAAACTTAAAATGGATTTCGGAACTCTCGAGTCTAAAAAGGTTGAATTGGAAATTAATGCTACCAAACTTCTTAAATTTAAAGAACAACAGCTTTTAAAACAATACGATTCCACAGAAAAGGTTCATCTTTTAACTAAATCATTTAAAGAAATCGAACTTAAGCGTCTTCAAGATTTACCACCTAATCCCGGTTATGCAAAACAAGCTCAGGAATATATTCCCGGTCTTTATGATATGACCATAATTGGCAAATCGAAAGAAGCACCTTTTGTTCGTAGTACTGAGGAGACACAATCACTTACGGATGAAACTCGTTCTAAAATGCTTTCAAAATTCCATACAATTGATTATGATCAACATAACAAAGATCAATTTTCGAAAAAGACACGCATTCGCTTACAAAAGGAATTAGCAGAATTGACAGCTCTTGTGCCCCAAAGATTGTCAAATGAAAACCTTCCTAGTACGTCTCCTACACTTGTCAAAACGGATTTAACAAAGTTAATTCCACCGGTAAGAAAGGCGTCCGTTAACTTAAATGCGGTTCACCAACACTTAGCCGATTTTGACAAGGTCATTTTGGAACGTACGACGGCTTCGGCCATAACGGAAGGTGAATGGAACTTTGAGCACACTAAAGCTGCGTTCCGAAATGAAATTGTTCTGTTTTTAGACAATGTTAAGGCTTGTCTTAGTAATCTTGATCAAGATTTGTTTTTGGAAATAGAAGAAGTTAGACGTGTTTTCAATGAAATGGAAAATGCTTATGAAAACAGTTTACTTGAAATAGAACAGGTTTCACGCCAAAATGATCAGCTTCTGAAGCAAGTGATGTCTCATGATATAGTTTCTGTCTGTGTGAATAAAAGTGTTGATAATGATTCTATTGTGCATAATGTTGAATCTGTGGATAATGTGATAGATAGTACTTGTCACGAATCTGACGCTGAATTTTTTAAGCTTCAAGATTCATATTCTTCGCTTTCAAAACGTTTTGATGAGATTCAGACACATTGTATTTCGCTTGAATGCAAGCAACAGTTTATTCAAGAAATCTTTGAAACGTCATTCGAAGGTGTTAATATCGATGATGCAAAATTTGAAAAGAATTTTCGATTGAATTTACAATCAAAACAGCGTCAGCCAAGGGACAAGGTTGCTCAATCTTTGCCGATAGAAATAGGGAAACCTAAGGAGCGTAACTATGTGAACGTACTTGAGGCCGCTGAGAATCTTAAACTTGATCTAGATAATCGAGTTTCCAAGATTTTGTCCAAAGTTGATAACTTAAAACAGAAAAATACACGACTCTTCGATTCAGTAAAGCCCGCATGTGCTAATACCACTGCACAAAATCCATCATTGATTGAACAGTTGAATCGAAATTCGGTGGAAATATCTGATTTGAGGGAACAAATTTGTGATAAGAATCTGGTCTTGGCTGAGTTAAAGGAAACACTTCGTACTCTAAAAGGTAAGAATGTTGTGGATAACGCAGCCACAGTCTCAGCATCGTCCTCTAGTGCAATCAAAACAAACCTAATAGCCGTCACACCACTTAACAAGGGCCCTAGGACTAAACCATCTCAAACTTTGGTCACTAAAGATAAGGCGGAATCAAAACCAGCTTCTAATATTCCCGTGTTGCCTTCTACAGGAGTAAGCACCACTACTAAGTCTCAAAGATCTAAGCTTAAGAGAAACAAGAAGAATGATAGGATCTTGCCCCCATCTAGTAGTCAAGTGAAGAAGAAAGTAGAAGCCCATCCTAGGAATGTTATTTCTGTTTTGAATAAAAAGAATCATGTAGCTAAACCTAAAGGCTCTGCGGTTGTGCAGCGTTCTAAGCCTACTGTAAATTCTAATTTAAAATGTTGGAATTGCAATGAATGTATGTTTTCTAGTCGTCATGATTCTTGCCTTATTGACCATGTGAATGAGATGCATGCCCGGAAAAATGAATTAGAATGGAAACCGACTGGGAAAGTGTTAACCCAAGTTGGTTGGATGTGGCGCCCCACTCGTAGAACTTTCACTATAGTAGGAAACATGTGCCCTTTGACTAGGATCACTCCCACTAAAGCGAAGAAAGCATGCCCTTTAACTAGGAGTACCAAGGCTACCAAAACACAAGCGTGTCCTTTAACTAGGAACACCGACACTACCGTAGGAACCAAGTGCCCTTTAAATAGGTCTACTCCCACTGTAGTGCCCGCGGATAATCCAAAACCTAAGAAAGTTGGAACAGTAAAACCTGTTAGTCCTAAAACTCACATTAGAAAACGCAGGAAATCTAAGGGTCACAAACATGTTAGCAATTCTGATAATCTTATATATGTATCTGCTAACACTCAGGAACCAATAGTTTCCAATGCATTGTCTACTGTTGTTATTGAAAACAGGTGGTCCAAATTGTTCTCTGGTATTTGGACTCTGGTTGCTCCAAGCATATGACCGAAGATTGCTCTCAGCTCAAAAATTTCGTCAGCAAGTTTCTTGGTACGGTTCGATTTGGGAATGATCATATTGCAAAAATAATGGGTTATGGTGGATATCATATTGGGAATGTTATAATTTCGAGAGTGTATTATGTGGAAGGTCTCGATCACAACTTATTTTCTGTGGGACAATTTTGTGATGCAAACCTAGAAGTTGCTTTTCGAGAGCATACCTGCTTCATTCGTAATTTGGAAGGAGTTGATTTATTGAAAGGTACTCGAGGGAATAATTTGTATACTTTGTCTCTACAAGACATGATGGCCGCTTCTCTCGTATGTCTTCTCTCCAAAGCATCGAAGACTAAGTCATGGTTATGGCATCGACGGTTATCTCATCTTAACTTTGACGCTATTAATCACTTGGCGAAAAACGAACTTGTTCGTGGTCTTCCTAAACTTTCATTTCACAAGGATCATTTGTTTTCCGCGTGTACAATGGGGAAAGCACTAAGAAATCTTACAAACCCAAGACGGAAGACACCAACCAAGAGAAACTTTATCTATTGCATATGGATCTTTGTGGGCCAATGCGTGTTGAAAGTCTTAGTGGCAAAAAGTACATCCTCGTCATTCTCAATTATTACTCTCGGTTTACATGGGTGAAATTTCTTAAAGCAAAAAATGAGGCACCTAAATTCATCATCGGATTTATCAAGATGATTCAAATGCGTCTCAACACTACTGTCCGACGCATTCGTACAGATAATGGAACCGAATTTGTGAATCAAATATTGCGTGATTATTATGAAGAAGTTGGCATTCTCATGAAACATCCGTTGCGGCACTCCACAACAAAACGGTGTCGTTGAAAGGCGAAATCGCACACTTATGGTAGCTGCTCGAACCATGTTAATTTACGCAAAGGCTCCATTGTTTTTATGGGCAGAAGCAGTATCTACAGCAGTGTACACCCAAAACCGGTCACTAATTCGTAAACGCCATGGTAAAACACATTATGAGCTTCTCCATGGAAAAGTACCAGATTTATCATATCTTCATGTATTTGGTTCTCTTTGCTATCCAAATAATGATGGTGACAATTTGGGAAAACTTCAACCAAAGGCTGATATTGGTATTTTCATTGGTTACGCCCTCGCAAAGAAGGCATATCGAATCTACAACCGTAACTCTCGCAAGATCCTCGAAACTATGAATGTTGATTTTGATGAGCTGACAGCAATGGCTTCTGAGCAAAGCAGCTCTGAACCCGCACTTCATGAAATGGGACCCAGTAATATTAGTTCTGGTCTTGTCCCAAACAACCCTACTTCATCATCATTTACACCACCTTCTAGGACTGAATGGGATACGTTGTTTCAACCGTTCTTTGATGAATTCTTTACTCCTCCCAGTATTGTTGCTCCAGAACCTGAGGTAATAGCTCCGGTAACCGAAGTTGTCGCTCCAGCAACCGTTGCACAATCAGACACATCTGCATCTACAGTTGGTCAAGATATACCTTCAACGAGTAATTCTCAATCAACACATGTAACAACTACCCACATCATGCCTATTGATGATGAAGAGGATGATGATGATCACGATTTGGAATTCGCTCAAATGCGTGAACTTCCATTCTTTGGTGTACCAATTCTCGACCCTATTCAAGCCGGGTCGTGCACCTCAGAGGAATCTCCTTCTACAGTTTACTCCAATCCACGGATTCGTGAACATGACGGCAAGTGGACAAAGGATCATCCTATAGATTCTATTATTGGTGACCCTAATCGTCCGGTATCCACACAAAGTCAGTTACAAGAAAGTGCAATGTTTTATCACTTTGATGCTTTTCTCACTGAAGTTGAACCTAAGACATGGAAACAAGCTTTTACTCAATCTTGTTGGATAGAAGCTATGCAAGAAGAACTTAATGAATTTATACGTCTTGAAGTTTGGGAACTTGTCCCATGTCCGGATCAGGTGCAGTTACTCACTTTGAAATGGGTTTACAAGGTGAAACTCGATGAGTTAGGCGGAATATTGAAGAACAAAGCTCGTCTAGTAGCTCATGGATACAAGCAATTATTGGGCATCGACTTTATGGAATCCTTTGCACCTGTTCCCCGTTTGGAAGCTATTAGACTATTCCTCGCTTATGCAGCCCACATGAATATGATCGTCTATCAAATGGATGTGAAGACGGCATTTCTTAATGGTGAAATCAATGAAGAGGTCTATGTTCAACAGCCGGATGGTTTTGTAAATCCTAATTATCCTAATCATGTGTACAAGCTTAAGAAGGCTCTCTATGGGTTGAAGCAAGCTCTACGCGCATGGTATGATCTATTATCACAATTCCTCATTACACAAGGCTTCGCAAAAGGCAAGGTGGATCCCACGCTGTTCATTCAGAAACGAGGTAAAGATATGATTATGGTACAAATATATGTTGATGATATTATATTTGCAGCCTCGACCCAAACCTTATCGGATGATTTTGGGACACTCATGTCTTCCAAGTTTAAGATGTCAATGATGGGTAAGGTATCATCCTTCTTAGGTCTTCAGATATCTCAGAGTCCCAGAGGCATCTTTATCAATCAATCCAAGTATGCCCTTGAATCGCTTAAGAAATACAAGATGGAATCTTGCGACCCTGTGGATACTCCAATGGTGGAAAAATCTAAGCTTGATGCAGATCCAAATGGAGTTGCCGTTGATCCGACACTTTATCGTGGAATGATAGGTACTCTTCTGTATATCACAGCCAGTCAACCTGATCTTCAGTTTGCTATATGTATGTGTGCTAGGTATCAAACTAGGCCTACTGAGTTACACTTAGCTACTGTTAAAAGGAGCTTTCGATATCTTAAAGGAACCATTAATCAGGGACTTTGGTATTCGAAGGACTCTTCTATTGTACTAATGGCATATGCAGATGCGGATCACGCGGGTTGTCAAGATACTAGGCGTAGCACGAGTGGAACATTGCAACTACTAGGAGATCGATTAATCAGTTGGGCATCGAAAAGGCAGAAAAGCGCTGCAATTTCAAGTACGGAAGCAGAATACATAGCTATGTCCGGTTGCTGTGCTCAAATTCTTTGGATGAGATCGCAATTAACCGACTATGGTCTAGGTTTCAACAAAATTCCAATGTACTATGACAACAAGAGTGCAATTGCCTTATGCTGCAACAACGTTCAATTCTCCCGGTCGAAGCATATTGACATTCGCTACCACTTCATCAAGGAGCAAGTGGAAAATGGAGTAATGGAGCTTTACTTTGTCCAATCTGAGTATCAATTGGCGGATATTTTCACGAAGGCTTTAGATCGCGCTCGAATTGAATTTTTGGCCGACAAGCTAGGAATGAGAACTTTCTCTCATGAGACTCTAAAGGAACTGGCAGATGAAGCGAAAGAATAGTGGTGGTAAAATTATTCTCCGTATCCTTGGTGATCATTTGTATATATTGTTTATATTTTTATCCACAAAAGCAAAATACAAAAAGATAAAACCATATAAAAACCATAAAAATTGAAAAATTCATAAAAATCCAAAAATATTTTTACTTTATTTTTTAAAGGCATGTATTTTGGTACGATAATATTTACGGCCTTAGAAATGTTGATTAATATTGACACGGCGCCATAAATAGAGTTCGTACAAAAGTTGTAAATATTTCATAAAACATGCCTATATGGCTTGTAGTTATTTCTGACTGCAACCCGATTTTCATATTAAAGTCAAGTATTTCTTATGAAAGGTTTGGCTCACAACGGGAATTCATTTTCTTGGGCAAGGTTTACTTTAAAACCTTGTAAGGGATCAAGTTTACTTTATAACTTGGTCTAACACAAATCTATGTACGTTTCAGTGCATTTATTTGTTAAAACAAGAGAAGTCTTGTTTTTATGAAGCTATCATCTCTACAACCATAGCTATCTGCAATTGGTATCTACATACTCGACGATGCGACTACTCAACCGGCGACTACAGCTCTTTTAATAGAACACGGGTCAACAATTGAGGGGGAGCAATTGTCAAGCATTCAGAATCTTTGATGTCAAACGTGCCAAGTTCACAGGTTGGTGTCAAGACAACAATACCAATCGTACACGTGGTGTCAAGAGATGACTTCAGACGTGACGAGGCGACCAACATATGCTGCCAAGAACCATTCGATCTTATCATATGATGTTCTCATCAATCAGGTCCAACCTTGTTAATTCTTTTCTAATATGGTGAGTATGTGATCATGTTACGAATCAGTATCATATCTCATACGTTTGATATCATGAAGATAAAATAGACTTGCATTTTTCTTCCCAAAACCTTTGTTAAAACTTCATTAAATCAATTGATATTAAAAACATCGATTGGGTTAATATTTTTAATATGGGGGAGAAAATGTGATTTAATATGGGATATTATCACAAATAGTTTGACTTAATGTGCTGGCTCATCCCGACATATGCGAAATGTTTTCGAATATCGTGGCATATGCTAAGGGGGAGCAAAACGGATTTGCATATAAAATGGATTTTCATGGTGACATATACTTACCCAAAACCCATTTATTTCACGACGATGAAGATTGTGGTGACATAAGGATGGTAGGATATGTTAAGTCCAATGATTCTTCCAGAACCGGAGGAATCCTCCCAAGGACACTCCATAGCTAGAAATAGTAGTCCTTAGGAAAGATGGAGAAAAGATTGTGAATGTAGATGAATGCCGACTAAGTACTTAAGTTAGCACTGAAACAATCACAACAAGGTGCTAGTTATGACGTATTGGTAAGTATTGAAGGGGTTGAAGAATGAAAAAGAATTGTACAGATAAACGGTGTAAAGAAAGAAGCCCTCCTTACAACTTTAGGCAGAAACCGGGTCAATACATATGCTATTGAGATCATTTTAATGATTCTCGATATTGAAGACATACATCATAGACCCAGTGATGCAATGCACAACCCATCCCAGCTAACTCAGATATCTCTCAAAAGGTATTTGTTTTAATCACACGGAGACAACACGTTATCTATTGATTTATTCCCTCCGAATAAATTGGTAATGAAATGGTGGCACTCCTCTCCAGCCTCCGATCACTAAAAATCCAAAATGCACGATTGAGTCTAGAGCCATTTGAGATCATCAAATATCTCATTAGGACACACTTCCATAATTCCTTTCTTCTTCACACACTGTTAAAAGTAAGAAAGATCTTAAGAGTCCTACGCAAAATCTTCATGATCTTGCCTGAACATCCGAGTAATACGAAAGTGTTTACAATGAAGATGGAAATCCTTCTTGAGCGAATATCAAAAAGCTCATGGTAGGTGACTTGTGCGATTCTTTATGAATCAAACTTGTGATAACTGGAAAGCAACGGTTGTTTAATTCTTAACTGAATTTAAACACGTTCTAGGCCTCTACGCAATATCTTAGTGATCTTGCCAGAACATTCAGAGTGATACCTTAGTGTTCACAGTGATGAGTGGAAATCCTTCTAGTGTTAACCTCAAACAAAACTTGGTAGGTAACTTGCAAGATTCTATACGAATCAAGAGTGTGACAATTGGAAAGCAACGATGGTGCGGTTCTTAATTGAATTTCACTTGTTCCAAGAACATGAATTGACGGATTCAAATCATGCGGATATTATTATCCAAATGATTCACTCTTTATGTTCGCAGTCAGCTTTGGACGGTCGAATAAAGAGAACGGGTTTACCCGCGAAATCCTGTGAGGAAGTTACTTAATTGAAACTATCCGTCACGGGTACGATATCTAATATCGTCCAACGGTCTTCACCGACCGGAGGTAAAATGCTACCGAATTAGAATGAAATGTTCAAAGCCATTTCGTTCGTGTCTACTTATGTTGCGGCATTTACGGTGGCGTTGCGGAATCCAAGAAGAAGTCGTCCCCGCATGCTTATACTTTATGCACTTAATATCTCATCTAATTCAAGAAAGCCTAAAAGTTAAGTCTTCCGCTGTATCGAACTCTGAAGCTTTCAAGAATTACGAAGGTATAAGTATGTGGGACATGGCATCACGAAGAGGAGAAGATCACAAGTGATAGATGCACGAGATCAAGGCAAGAGATTGATGCCAAAGATTGATATCAAAGATCACATCAGCATGTTCACCCGAAAAGAAAAAAAGAAAAGAAAGACGAAGACTATGAGCTCAAGACAAGCATAGTATGCTAGGTTTATTTCATTATTGTAACTCGGGTAACGCCCTTGTTTGGAGTGACCTCCATTAGGGGGAGATTGTTGGAAATACGTTTTTACGTATTTAGGAAGATTCGGTCACTCCGACAACATATTAAGTAGTAGCTCGTAGTCTAGATATCCTTATTAAACAAACAAAGTCAAGCCTAGCCTACAACATGTGTAGGCCGGCCCAACATTGTAAGCCCAAGCACATCACAAGGCTTGGGTATATAAACCCTCTCGTTAGATGGAGAGGGTGTGTGGTTAATCATTTTTCACATAGTTCTTATTAAGTTTCTCTCTCTAGAATTGTGTGTAATCCACCATCTTTCTATCTCTTTCTCTCTCTAAAACATAAGCAAGATTTACATATCCTACAATGACAATGTAGGATTGTTTGCCAGTAGTGCCAATGGTTCATGATAAGATCCCTGAGAGATGCGTTTTTGGATCACGTGTTTCTCGTGTTGTTGCAAGAAGGCATAGAGTTGATCTAAATTTGACTTGTGCAAATCTCGAATCATCTGAACATCGGTGACATACTGACTCCATTCTTGGGTAACGTGTTCAAGAACTTTGTGTTTAGTTGAAACTGTTCAATCCTTAGACTATACACGTTCATGTCATTCATCAAAGTGGTGAAACGCCAGTAGTAATCGTGAAGAGTCTCCCCTGGAATGTATGTAAACCTATCAAACAAGTCATACAATTGACACTCTCGTTCTTGCTTAGTTAGAGATATCCCTTGTAACAAAACAGCTAATCGATCCTAAATATCCTTTGCCACTTTATGTTCACTAACCATTCTAAAGATATCGGGTGAAAGGGCTTGAAGAATTGTCTGAACGGCCCTTTCATCTACATCGGCAATGATTTTGTTAGCATCGGTTAACGCATGATACTCCCTTACCCTTGTCACATTGTTGACGGTAACTTCTCCCCAATCTAATGGACCTTTTTAATTTTGTTTGAAGCATAAGTCGACCACTGGGTTTGCCCATGATTTACTTTTTCATGCGGCCTTGCCATGCTTCAAATAAATCTTTGATAAGCAAAGGTGGGCGAGTGTCGGTACCCGAGATGATTGAGATATCGGTAAGCGAAGTCATTGTTGGCATACATGAATGTGAATTCATTTTATGATCCCTTGAATAAAGATTATAAAAAATGATCGAACAATTGATAGGTGTGTAAACACCCATCCTCTTACCACTTAATTACAATAATAACCAGGCCAAAACGTGTATCTTATGTCGTAAATGTCGGAATTATGCGTGGTTTGTGTTTTTGTTGTGATTTAGGACGAAAATGTGAAAAGGGGAGAAAACACGGGCATTCACGGGCTTTTATCGAAGAAAAAGACAAAAGATAAAGTCAAGAAATCAAGAGTGCAAAAAGAACGGAAGTCCAAGACCAATTCTGAAGATTTATCGAAGAAAAAGTCAAAAGACGGAAGTTTACTAAAAGCCGAAGAACTCAAGTCTAATTTATTGAAGAAATTACAAGACGAGTTTATTAATCCCGAAACAAAAGTCGAAGAATTTGTAAAAATAAGGACTAATCAAGCAATTAAAGAAAGAAGAAAGAGGGGAGGAAGCTTCCTCTAATCACCTTCCTAATCTCCTATAAATAGGATCCATTTCCTTTCATTTGTTTTTGTTGGCTAAGTGTGACAATTAGGTCTTCCATTTTAATTACTTGTTCTTTAATTACATGTCATTTAATTAATTGTCTTGCACCTTAAATACCTTTAATTTCAAGTAAGTTTCCTTTTAATTATTGCTAATCTTTACTTTTATTGTTTATCTCCTATCTACATTTCTTGATTAATCTTTAATCTTTATGCTATTTGTTCATGTTTATGTTCTTTAAATTTCATTGATTTAATCAAGTGGGTTTTGATTTTGTTGGTGTTTGATTGTTAGTTTTATTGATTTGGATTGTTTGTTTATGATTAGTAGATGTTTTTTGATTAGTCTTGCTTAATCTTTTGGTTTGATTTGATTAGTTTGGATTAGATTCGTGTTATTTTTGTCCTCCGTGTTTTTCGTTCTTTCTGTTTTCCAGGTTATTCCGAACCAAGCAAGACTATTCCGGATGAAGGGATTTTGTTGATTATTCCGGATCAGCTGTTTATTATGAATCAAGGTTTTGTCTCATTTATTCCGGATCAAGGCCACATTCCAGATCAGCAGTTTATTCCGAGTGAAGAAAATATTCCGAACCAACCTGATATTCCGGATCAGTGGATATTCCGAACCAGTGGATTATTCCGAATCAGCAGCAAAGATATTCCGAATAAAGAATTTACTCCGGATAAGTGACATATTCCGAATAAAAGATTTATTCCGGATGAAGGCTTCGTGTTGATTATTCCGAATCAAGAGTGTTCATTCGGAATATTCCGAATGAAGCAACATATTCCGAATAAAGCCAAATATTCCGAATAAAGGATCTCAGGCATTTTATTCCGGATAAACGCAGTTATTCCGAATAAGTGACATATTTCGAATCAACTCGTTATTCCGGATGAACAGATATTCCGAATGAAGGTTTGGTCTTGTTATTCCGAATGAGAGTGTTTTATTCCGCATGAGGTAAATATTCCAAGTGAAGAAGAATTATTCCGAACGAAGGTGACATTCCGGATGAGTGATTATTCCGAATGAGGGTATTTTCCGAATGAGCATTTTTAGTTTCTTTTAAGTTTAAATTTTTAAGTTTCAAGCTTTTCTTTTCCCGCCTTTTTACTTAGTCGCACTTTAAGTTTACTTCTTTAGATTTATTTTAAGCAGTGCCTTAGTTTAAGTTTTAGTTGCACTTTAAGTTTGCCTTTAGGATAGTTTTAAGTTTGCGTTATTTACTATTAATTGCCTTTTAATTTCTCGTCACGCTTTAATTTCCCGTCATTTATTTTAAATGAGATTTAGATTTTAATTACCGCCATTTACATTAAACTTTTTGCATTTTTAATATACTACAACGACACAACTATTGTTTCCACCAAAGACTGCTGAGTCGCACTTAAACCAGTAATCAATTCGATTAGACATACGACAAAGAACTTTTTAACTGAGTAAAATCTAGTTATTAAATAGCGCCGCTGCCGGCTCTTTTCGTAAAGATTAACGGTTTTCAGTGAGAGACGCGTTGCTTTTTGGGATCCGTTCATTCGTGAGCATTATTTTCTTGCTTAAAAATTTTCAAAAATCCAAAAAATTAAAAAATTTTAAAAATCCATAAAAATTAAAGAAATTTCAAAAATCCAAAAAGATTTTATTTTTATCTTTATAGTGTATATATATTCTCTTTGTGTTTGGTATCTTTTTCTTTTGCCTTTGTAGGTGTATGCGTACTAGATCTTCTACTTATCAAGAGCCCGAGACTCGTGAAGATTTAGCTATGGCAGGTGTGAACAACAACAATAATCCACCGCACCTCAACAATAACAACAACAATGTTCTTCCACAGCTCGACCTTCGGACAATGGAGGAGCTTTTTCAACCCACAATGTTTGGACGAGGAGGACCGATTGCGCCAATGCAAATCACGGCTCCGGAGTTTTCGTTTAAGCATCACATTATACAGCAAGTGCAAACAAATCCATTCCACGGATTGCCTTATGATGATGCCAACAAACACCTCGACAAATTCATTACTATCACCCAAAGCATGAAGTTGCCCGGTGCTACTATGGATGTTCTTCGCCTTCAACTCTTCCCACATACTTTATCACATGACGCCGAGAAATGGTTTGATCGTCTCCCGAAGAATTCTATTCATACTTGGGATGACATGACTCAACGCTTTTTGTCGCGCTACTTTCCACCATCCATGGTCACAAGCCTTCGCAATCAAATCAGCGGTTTCATGCAAGAACCCGATGAATCTCTCTTTGATGCTTGGGAAAGATATAATGTTTTGATCGATCGTTGTCCAAACCACAACATGCTCCCTGTGACCTTAATTGATACTTTCTACAATGGTTTGACTTTTCGTGATCGTGATACGATTAATGCAGCCGCCGGTGGCACATTTATGAAAAGAAGACCCGAGGAGTGTAGAGAGATTATTGAGAACATGACTACTCATCACAAAAACTTGGATTCCTCCGCTTCTTCAAGAAACAACCCGAGAGTCAATGTTTCTTCTACTTCAGCAAACCCCGACATGACCGAATTCACCCGCATGATGGCAGAAATGAACAAAAATATCTTGCTCCTCGCTACAAACCAACAACAAGTTAAAGTGGTAGCCAATCCTTGTGAGACATGCGGCGGTCCTCACTCATACACTGATTGTCCTTCCACTCAAGGCAATCCGGAAAATGTGTATGCGGCTTATGGTAACTATTCACCGGAAAATTACCAAGCCTGACCTCAAAGAGATCGAAATTTGCTAAGTTACCGGTCCAACAACTATCTTTCACCCGGTTTTTCTCCTCAAAACCAAAACCCCAACAACAACTACAATAGAAGCAACCAAATCCCACCTCGAGCTTCTAATCCTTATTACCCACCCGCTGAACAAGCCCCACCCATGAATCAAGATGTTGAAGCCTTAATGAGAACCCAAGGAGAGCAAATCAAGAATCTACAAAGCCAAATTATCAATTTGAAAGGGGATATCACCAAGCAAGGGAATGACATTAGATTCGAGCTTCGAAATGATATACAATCCTCCTTCATCAATCAAACGAATGATTTGAAGAATATGTTGGCTAGTTTCTTACCCACCACTCAACCCTCTACTTCGAGTTCTCTACCTTCAAACACCGTCACCAACCCGAGAGCGAATGTGAGTGCGATTACTACCCGTAGTGGAGTTACTTTAGTAGGACCATCTATCCCGCCCCTAGTTACGTCATCTACACCTCCTCCACCACCATTTATCCCTACTACTCCCACACCTAGTATTAGTACACCATTACCGCCTCGTCATGACGATATACCCAAGAAGAACCCATCAACATCTCAACCTTCACCTTCTACACCTCCACCACCCAAACCCTATATACCTTATCCATCCCGCTTAGACAAGGCCAAAATGCACACCAAGGATGACATTCAAGTGTCAAACTATTTGAAGAAAGTTTCAGAAATGACCATCACTTTTAGCCTTGTTGAAGCTCTAGCACAAATGCCTAAATTTGTTAAGATGTTTAAGGAATTGCTTAGCAAGAAGGAGAAGATGGCCGAGTTTGTTAATACTCGATTGAATGAAAATTGTTCTGCCGTCCTTCTTAAAGAACTTCTGGAGAAACTTGGAGATCCCTATCGTTTTGTGCTACCTTGTACTTTTAACCAAACCGAAAAATTTACTGTCTTAGCCGATCTCGGGGCAAGTATAAACTTGATGCCTTTAAGTGTTTGGAAAAAGTTATCATTGCCCGACCTTACACCAACAAAGATGACTCTTGAGCTTGCAAATCGCACTCTCGCTTACCCCGTTGGTATTGCCCAAGATGTGTTCATTAAAGTTGGCACATTCACTTTTCCGGTCGACTTCGTCCTTGTTGATTATGAAATGGACCCTCGTATTCCGTTAATACTTGGACGCCCATTTTTGAGAACCGGTAGAGCTTTAATAGATGTGGATAAGTGTGAACTCATCTTAAGAATCGGGGATGATGCCCAAGTTTTTGAAATGGGGAAGCTTACAAGCAAATCCTATGGAAGAGAATCAGTGAATATGATTAATGTGCTTGATGATTTTGTCGTCTGCAACAATCCTCCATTCGATTCTTGCAATGATAATCCACTTTTTCAAGATGATGTGGATGATTCTCTCTCCAATTTGGAAACTCCACCTATATATGATTCTCCACCAATCTATGATGCTTATGATGATGATTCTAGCTCCGATGGAGATGATTATGATGATTTTACTTCTGAGTATCCCGACATGCCCACTTATGATGATTTTGATGAGGCCGATACTCTTTCGAGTGATTCTTCACATGATGAAGATCCTCCGCCAACCATGTTTAATCCTACTTTGGATGACTACTCATTTGAGGAATACTTCTCTACTTTTATCTATACATACTTCCCTCATGAGAGTGATGCTCCTCCTTTAGACTTTGATAATTATGGTCTTGATCCTACTTCGGATTTGAAGAAAATTCTTTCAAAGGAGAAGCAACCGGACGACACCAACATCCGCAGCACGTATGTTTTGACACCTCTTGGTCCACCTTCTGAGGACGAGGTTGTACATTTTCTTAGCGGATCATCTTCAAATTCTGCTGAGCCTGAGTGCTATTTTCCCCTAAAGGAAAAGGTGTTCGACCCCAGTATTTAACTTTTTAAGCCATCTCAGTATCCATCTGACGAAATAAAAGGAAAGATTTTTGGAACTACTGAAGATATTGCACCTCTTCACCCTTGCTCCCACCATGCTCCATCTTTGCTTAAGGGAACCTTGCCTACTCTTCTTTGGCTTGCCTTGTTCGCCTTAAGCTTGTGCTATTTGATTGACGAAAACTATGTATTTGATCCCGGTGGATGTTTCATGCTTCTTCCTATGCTAATCAAGGTCGAGTCAGGCTCACGACTCGCTGAACAAAAATCAAGCGCTTCTTGGGAGGCAACACATGTATCTATCTTTTAGCTATCTTTGTCCTAAGTGTAGGGGAGACCCGTTGGTGTTTGCTATTTCCTCTCTTCTCATATTCAGGGATTCGAGCGCTCAATGATCCACTCTTGATGATTTTTGACGACCCGTGATTCCCTGTTTCCGTCTTCCCGGTTCTATCCTAAACTCTTTCGATTCACTATTTTATATTCTCCAATATTAAAATAGGAATCTCATTAGTTGTCTTTTCCTTAGCAAGATTTAAATAACGTGCACAATGTCCTAAGTGTAGGGGAGTTTACTCCCACATGCTTAAACATTGAGGACAATGTTTATATCAAGTGTAGGGGGGACTTCTATCGAAGTTAAGTGGCCTTTTCCTTGTATTTGTCCTCATTTTAACCGGAAAATCCATTTTTCGACATTTTTCAAAATTTTGATCTATTTTGGCCTATCAGTTTTTCCCTTGTTATAGTTATTTTCTTTCTTTGCTAGAATAAATTTTAATAAAGTGGTTTTAGTTTTCAAACGTTGTGAATCTTTTGACTCAACCCGAGTTTACTTATCTAAGTTTACTCTAGCTAGTATCCTTAACGTGTTTAAGTCAAGTTTTGCTAGGCTTTTATATAGGGATCTTTAAAACGTGAAAGTCTTAACTCTCACGGGTTAAGAACAAGAACTTTTCGCAAGTTCCTATAATTGATCCTAGAGAGTTGTTTATCAAGGGAAGTTTAAAATGCGATTTCTAAACTTGAAAAAGTCTAAGAGTTTGCAAGATCCTATAGATGACTCGAAAACCCAAAACTTTGATTTAATAGGCTAAGCATCCACGAGTCTCATTCCTTGAGATTTTAAATTGTGGAGAACGAGAGATGATAGAGCCAATTATAAGTTTGGTATCCTTTCGTGAATTTATGTGAGTTAATTATAAGCCTATTCTCCCATCGCTTGCTAATAAATTTATCTGCAATAAATAAGGTTGTACGATTTGAAAAGTTACTTAGCTTCTAGCCCAAGATCGTTTAAAAGTTGCTCGGTAATGATTAGAGTTCATAGCCAAGGCATAACTTATTGAAGCGGGATGCGAAGATTGGCGAGTCCAAAAAGGTCCTAACAAGGCATGAGGGCTACATTTTGTTGCTAAAGATCCCAAGTGATGTGAAGAATCATTTATCAAAGATCAATATGAAGGATCGAGACACACGATGAAAAGCAAATACTCCCGTAAAGATCATGGAGAAGTCTATCCAAAAAGGCCCTAACAAGGTATGAGGATAAATAAATCCAAGTCCTAAAGGAAGAAGTAGTGGTCCATATATGAAGAATCTCTCAAAACTTCAAGTGAAGAAATTCCTATTGTGAAGAGAAGACCATTATTTCATGAACGTCTCTCAAGATTTGAAGTATGAAGTCGCTGCAAAATATCGGTCCGAGAAAGGTCTCAAATCGCGAAGCGAGTTATGCCAAGATATGAACTTTATGAGGTCCCGAGAAGCAGTTTTAAAAGATTTTGTCCTTTAGCTAACTATTGATTAAATCATCCCACTTTATTTTCAGCCTAAATAACTATCGAAATAAGTCTACAATGCATCCTCGTGATCATTCAAGACAACAATAAAATATAAGAGATACACCTAGGAATAAGGGAGTCTAAGTAAATAATTGGCCCACATGAGTTCGTGTTAGTTTGCTAACTTATAATAACAATGATCTCGTTTTTAAGCTTGGATTGGTGAAAGCGAAAACTTGAGGATGATGATTATTCATGACATTTCCAAAACCCTAAGGTATGTTTTTGATTTCTTTGTTTTGTTATTTTCTATCTCTTTAATAAAGGCCAATGTGGATTGATTGTGATGAAAAGTGTAATCTTGCTTTGTAACTAATGCATTGCATGAGGACATTGCAGTGGTCAAGGGTAGGGGATTTGATAGGTGTGTAAACACCCATCCTTTTACCACTTAATTACAATAATAACCAGGCCAAAACGTGTATTTTAAGTCGTAAATGTCGGAATTATGCGTGGTTTGTGTTTTTGTTATGATTTAGGACGAAAATGTGAAAAGGGGAGAAAACACGGGCATTCACGGGCTTTTATTGAAGAAAAAGACAAAAGACAAAGTCAAGAAATCAAGAGTGCAAAAAGAACGGAAGTCCAAGACCAATTCTGAAGATTTATCGAAGAAAAAGTCAAAAGACGGAAGTTTACTAAAAGCTGAAGAACTCAAGTCTAATTTATTGAAGAAATTACAAGACGAGTTTATTAATCCCGAGACAAAAGTCGAAGAATTTGGAAAATTAAGGACTAATCAAGCAATTAAAGAAAGAAGAAAGAGGGGAGGAAGCTTCCTCTAATCACCTTCCTAATCTCCTATAAATAGGATCCATTTCCTTTCATTTGTTTTTGTTGGCTAAGTGTGACAATTAGCTCTTCCATTTTAATTACTTGTTCTTTAATTACATGTCATTTAATTAATTGTCTTGCACCTTAAATACATTTAATTTCAAGTAAGTTTCCTTTTAATTATTGTTAATCTTTACTTTTATTGTTTATCTCCTATCTACCTTTCTTGCTTAATCTTTAATCTTTATGCTATTTGTTCATGTTTATGTTCTTTAAATTTCATTGATTTAATCAAGTGGGTTTTGATTTTGGTGTTTGATTGTTATTTTTATTGATTTGGAGTGTTTGTTTATGATTAGTAGATGTTCTTTGATTAGTCTTGCTTAATCTTTTGGTTTGATTTGATTAGTTTGGATTAAATTCGTGTTATTTTTGTCCTCCGTGTTCTTCGTTCTTTCTGTTTTCCAGGTTATTCAAAACCAAGCAAGATTATTCCGGATGAAGGGATTTTGTTGATTATTCCGGATCAGCTGTTTATTCCGAATCAAGGTTTTGTCTCATTTATTCCGGATCAAGGCCACATTCCGGATCAGCAGTTTATTCCAAGTGAAGAAAATATTCCGAACCAACCTGATATTCCGGATCAGTGGATATTCCGAACCAGTGGATTATTCCGAATCAGCAGCAAAGATATTCCGAATAAAGAATTTATTCCGGATAAGTGACATATTCTGAATAAAAGATTTATTCCGGATGAAGGCTTCGTGTTGATTATTCCGAATCAAGGGTGTTCATTCAGAATATTCCGAATGAAGCAACATATTCCGAATCAAGCCAAATATTCCGAATAAAGGATCTCAGGCATTTTATTCCGGATAAACGCAGTTATTCCGAATAAGTGACATATTCTGAATCAACTCGTTATTCCGGATGAACAGATATTCCGAATGAAGGTTTGGTCTTGTTATTCCGAATGAGAGTGTTTTAATCAGCATGAGGTAAATATTCCAAGTGAAGAAGAATTATTCCGAACGAAGGTGACATTCCGGATGAGTGATTATTCCGAATGAGGGTATTTTCCGAATAAGCATTTTTAGTTTCTTTTAAGTTTAAATTTTTAAGTTTCAAGCTTTTCTTTTCCCGCCTTTTTACTTAGTCGCACTTTAAGTTTACTTCTTTAGATTTATTTTAAGCATTGCCTTAGTTTAAGTTTTAGTTGCACTTTAAGTTTGCCTTTAGGATAGTTTTAAGTTTGCGTTATTTACTTTTAATTGCCTTTTAATTTCTCGTCACGCTTTAATTTCCCGTCATTTATTTTAAATTAGATTTAGA
Organism: Glebionis coronaria; assembly: GCA_025667525.1. Lineage (NCBI taxonomy): Eukaryota > Viridiplantae > Streptophyta > Magnoliopsida > Asterales > Asteraceae > Glebionis > Glebionis coronaria. Next base: position 57,204,363 of record CM046875.1, on the reverse strand, counting down.
TTTTAATTACCACCATTTACATTAAAGTTTTTGCATTTTTAATATACTACAACGACACAACTATTGTTTCCACCAAAGACAGCTGAGTCGCACTTAAACCAATAATCAATTCGATTAGACATACGACAAAGAACTTTTTAACTGAATAAAATCTAGTTATTAACAATGAAATAAGGTTATACGTTTTTGTGTTGTTAAATGAAAGATGTTATTATCTTTTTTGTGTGTTTGTTTTTGAAAGTTACCAAATTACCAAATTAATGCAAGATAGAAAAAAATTCTCTAGGTATCCAAAAACCAATTCTATCGGAATGTGCAATGGTCGGAATGTTGCTTTCTGTCGGAATACTCTTTTCTGTCTGAATGTTGCTAGTATCGGAATGTCTAGATCGGAATGTCACACTATCTGAATGCTTAGATCGCAATGTTCATCTGTCAAAATGCTTAGATCGCAATGTACTGTCGGAATGTTCAGATCGGAATATGGCTGAAATAAATTTGGCAGAGTAACGACTCAAAGATCCCTTAAGCCCGTCGGAATCCCAGATCGCAATGTACTATCGGAATGTCTAGATCGGAATAAGGTATCGTAATCCTGTGATCGCAAAGTAGAACCAACTGGTTATTGCGATCAAATCACTCTCACTTGTACTTTCCGATGGTGATACTTGCTGGAATTTCGGAATGAAGAAAAACAAGATAGTTTTGTACGCTTGATCCAAGAAAGGTTGTGTTTTAACCAAAACCAAGATACCAAAAACACTACAACACGATTAAATAAGTTATACGACTTGAAATCACAAACAAACACAAAAAAATTTTTTGATGTTTCGACAAAAAACTCAAAAACTACGAAATGCTTAAGAAAGCATACACAACACGAAAACCAACCTATATTTCATCCCATGCTCTTGATACCAATTGTAGAACAATGATAATCTTTATGAATCAAGAGGGTTGATGTTTTTTAGAGAGAAGAACTTAGAGAGAGAAGTGAAAGAAACTATGTGATATTGAAGTGAGAAATGAAAACGACCAACACATTTTTCCAAAGTGGAAAGAGGCTTATATACCCAAGTCCTTAATGGACATGGGCCTCTGGCCCATGAACATGCTCATGGGTCGGGCTATTTAATAAATGTTACTAAAACACTACTACGAGCCTATAACTATAATGTTGGAGTGACCGATACTTTCTTTATACGTAAAACGTATTTCAAACATGAATATTAATGAATATCACTCTGAATGTTCTGGCAAGACCATAAAGATATTGCGTAGAAACCTGAAACGAGTTTGAATCAATTCAGAATCAAACCACTGTAGCTTTTCAGTTTTACACATGTTCAATCATAAAGAATCTTTCATATGACCTACCTCGGTGCTGTTTGATTTTAACATTGGAAGGATTTCCACTCATCATTGTGAATACTAAGTAGTATCACTCTGAGTGTTCTAGCAATATCACAAGGATATAGCGTAGGACTCTCTTGATCTTCATCCGTGTGTCCTAACGAGATTTGATTGATCTCTTGGCTCTAGACTCTATTTGTGCACTTTTAGTGTTCGGAGGCTGGAGCAGATGCCACCTATTCAATATCAACTATCTCAGAGTGAGAAAGTCAATAGAAGTTGTGTTGATCTTCGTGACAATAAAACAAACTTCTTTTGAGAGAAGCCTGAGTAGCTAGGAAAGGGTTGTGCTTCACATCACTGGGTACATGATGAGTTGTCTTCATGATGAGTTGACCCGGTTTCTGCCTAAGTTTTCACCATTTATCCTTACATTTATTTTTCATTCTTCAACCCCTTCAATGCATACCAAGACATCATTAATAGCACCTTGTTGTGATTGTTCCAGTTCTATCATCAGTACTTAGTCTGCATTCAGCTGACAATTTAACCCCCGCTTCCATCTTCTTGCATAGCAGCATCTTTTCCTTGTGATAGCTAGAGTCTCTAACCCTTTTCGGCTTCCTGCATTCCTTTGACATATGCCCATAACCTTGGAAATTAAAACATTTAATCCCACTCTGCTGAACCACTTGACTTCCAACAGTTTCCCTATTCCCAGTAGCAGCATCAATCCTCTGAGTATCATACTTGGCAGTTTGTCGATCATACCTTGCAGAACCCTCAACATGTGTTGGATTATGTCTATCATACCTAGAAGGACTTTCACCACGTCGACGTGTGTCATACCTTGGAGGACTCTCAACATATCGGTTCTTTGTGTTAGATGATGTACGAATATTGTTGTTGGTGGGTTTGTAGATTTTCTTGTAAGTCTTCATTATGATAGCAATTTGTTGTTTCATCTCTCGGTTCTTTTGAGCTTGGTCTTCATCACTATCTTCTTCAGATGATGACTCAGATGGTGGTGATGGTGCTCTTGGCACTTTACCTCGAGATCTTGTGGATGATAAAGACTTAGATGATGTGGAATATCGTGGTGAAGATGATGTAGTGGAGCATGGCTTAGGAGCACGAGAGTGATGATCTTGAACATGTTGTGTGGTAGTCACTAAAGCAAGTGGATTAGCCGTCTTGGCAACACGTTCAACTCGAATCTCATTTGCTTCATTCTGAAATTGATTCAAGATATCAAAGAGTCGATGATATGAGACCTCGTCTAATTTTTCTTGTTGTTTCACTAAAGTGACGAACCGTGTCCACTCTGGTTGAAGTTGTTGAAGAAATTGAACATTGACTTGCATGGTGGAGACTTGCAGATTATTTCTTGTCATGTCATTCATCATTTTATAGAACCTGGAGTAGTATGAATCAATTGATTCTCCATCCCTTGAAGTAAACTTGCCAAAATTCCAAAACAAGTTTGTTTTGACATCTTGTTTATTGAGTGATTCTCCTTGTTGCAAGCATTCAATAGAAGTCCACATTTCATGTGTTGTGGGGCATGCATCAACCGTGGAGTAAATATAATCTCCAATCCCACTTAGAACCATATAGATGGATTCCTTCTCCGCATCATGACAAGCAAAATTTTCAGGTGTGAGATCGGCTCTTGTTTCATCACGTTCACTAGCGGGTATTCGATCAGTAGTATCTATGGCCGCTCTTGTAGGAATTGAGATTTTCTTGAATACATATGGTCCATGAGTAATACATTTCCTCAAGGCATCACCATTGGGTCTTGTATCAAGATATCGTATGAAACATGATTGCCATTGAGCATACCGACCAGACACAAGCATTGGTGGTCTCTCTTTATTACCCGCCACATTGATATTGTTGTTTGTGACACGATACTCTTGAGTAGAATCCATATCTAGAGACTTTAAATCGATGAAGTGAAAATGGATCTTAAGTAGATGTGTTGTGATTGGTGTTGTCGAGAAAAGATGTTGAAATCCCCTAAAAATAGTCTTCACAAGAAACCAACAATTATGAGGCGAAAAATCACTCGAAATTTTCAAAAATACAAATTTTAGAAAATTAAAGAAGATTTCGCAATGAGGTGTGTAATTCCGCAATGTTGGTTTAGTCTTAAATTCCGCAATCCTTTAACTGTGACAATTCCGCAATGCAAAGAGGTATAAATCCGCAATTCCCTTATAGTATGAATTCGCAATCCCTGAAATTGACAAGAATTCGCAATTCCCTCGAAAGTAAAAATCCGCAATTGCCATAATTACAAGATTTTGCAATACTTTAAAATGCAAATTCTGCAATTCTTTTCATTCAAGATTTCGCAATTGTTGAAACAGAACAATTTCGCAATTCACTGTGCAACAATTTCTCAATTAAGACAGGATTCCGCAATTATCCCAAAATCCGCAATGACCTTTGATGCAAGATTCCGCAATTGTTTAAAGAAGGATTTCGCAATGGTTGTAATTCCGCAATTTTTTGTTGAGCAACAATTTCGCAATTCAGATCTTACCACAATTTCGCAATATGCCAAAATTTCGCAATGAATGTTAAAGTTGCGAAATTGTACCAGAAGATGCGAATTTGAGACAGAAGTTACTAAAAAATAGGAACAATGAAGAACTCTAATGAAAAACGTGATTTCACACCAAAAATCAAGCCAAACACCACCAAATTTCGTGTTTTTACCTGATCAAAGTAACCCAAATCACTACCAAGCCTAAGTAGATGATTTGTCTACTCACTAACACCACAAAAAACACAAAAATATTGATGATTCAAGCAAGAGAGTGAAGAAAAATCACGAAAACAATAAGAAAAACCAAAACCAATCACGTATCTACCCCATGGCGATTGATACCAAATGTTGTCCCATAAATTTAGATGATTACAGATAGAAAATAAATGAAAAGAGATGGATTCCTAGAGAGAGAAAGTAGTGAGAGAAAGTAGAGAGAAGGAGATGATTAACTTGGTGAATATTAGATTAAGAAAAGAATTAAGTGATCTTCCAACCCTCCTAACATGCTAGGAGGGTAGTATATATAGTCCACCCACATGCGGGCTTTAATGGGCTATATATTGGGTCGGGCTTGTCTTTTGGACTTTAATTAGTTTAAATCCAAGCCCGTGAACCACGACTATTTAACTACCTATTACAACGTTATAATTAATGTTACAATAATAACCTATGACCGAGCATTCTTGTTTGACTCAATATTTTGAGGCTAACAACCTCCAAAATTCATTTTTATTCACTTTTATTGAACGATAAACTAACTACACTACTACTATTACTACTACTTGTGTTTTAGACATAATGTATGATTTTCATCGCAAAATGGGACGTTTAGGTTCATAGAATAAGAACACGTGAATGCTTCGTTAGAAATAATATCATCGTCCTCGATTTTCACCCCAATTCCATGCCAAGCGTGCAACGAGATTGTAAAACCCGCATGCTTTTATCATGAATAGTAACCTTAAGATCGTACGTACTAGATTAAAACTTTCCTTTTATAGTATGATTACGTTCACGTGTTAGAATTTTACGTATTACGTACGTGTTAGAACACGATAAGTATTTATTACGTACGAACACACAATAATTATTTCAACAATAATTAATCACGAACATGCGATCATGAAATCATGAACGTAATTTAATCACGAGCTAATATTAATTACATATATATATTTATTACGAACACGAATAAATATATTAAGTCACGGTTAATATTTAACGAGAACACATAAAACACGAACACGACTAAACACGAACGAACACTTAAATAAATAGACTCGGAAAAAGGTACGGGTACCCCATGTGGGGCCCCATTACCCGCGGCTACACCAAATAAGGATGGGCCAAGCCCATCAAATTTTTACTAACAAGGGTTAAGGTGAATTTTGTCATCTATTTCACATTACAGTAAAATCAAAAAACCTAAAAAGTTTTTCTCCTTCTCCTTGTCCTCTCCTTTTGGCCGCCGCATATAACAACGTTTGATTTTTGATCTTGAATTTAGTGCAAGTGTTCGTGTGTGTTCATCCTCGTTTGATCCATGCATTCGGTATACCTTTTTAATCCTTCTTCTTTTTGTTTTGATTTAATAAATTAAATAAGAACATGATATTTTTAAAAAGCTAATTAAAAACATTAATTAAACATGTAATTGGTTATGGGGTAAATCAAAACATGGGATTTGGGGGTGTTTGATGTGGCCGACGCCTAAACCAAACCCCAAGGGGGTCTCGGCTTGGCTTGTGGACCACCACCGAGACCTCAAGGTCTCGGTTTGGTGGTGTGGGTCCCACGGCAGCAGCAAACAGGGGAGAGCCCCGAAGTGGTTCGGGGTATGGTGTTGATTACGAGTCCGGTTCATGGTTTCTAGTCACGATCCGATTCATGGTTTATGTCAAGGTTATGTTTTTAATAAACATATGTTAAAAATTAAATTAATAAATATGACATGATTAATTTAATAAAACATGACTTATGTTATAATTTAATTATTAGATCATGGATTTTTAACCTAAGTATTTATATTTTTCTAGACTTTATAATTAATTAATTATTAAAAACCATGGCTATAATTAATTAATTAACATGACTTAGGTTATATTATTAATAATTAATAATACATGTTTTAACCTAAGTATTTAACTTTATTTAATTAAAAACATGATATATTTAATTAAATACTTTTAACCTATAGTTTATTTAAATTACATGTAATAATTAATAAATTATACCTTATATCATTATGACTTAGAAAAATAATAAGAAAACACTTAAGCTTATATACTTAGCTTATTTAACCAGCTTATATCTAATTATGGAAACTTTCTATTTTTAGAAACTTATTTAATTAAAGCAGCTAATCTATTTATGGAAACTTTCTATTTTTAGAAACTTATCTATTTTAAGCAGTAATTCTATTTTTGGAAACTTTCTGTTTTTGGAAACTTTCTATTTTTGGAAACTTTCTATTTTGGAAACTTTCTATTTTTGGAAACTTTCTATTTTTGGAAACTTTCTATTTTTGGTAACTTTCTATTTTTTGAAACTTTCTATTTTAGGAAACCTGCTATTTTTAGAAAGTTACTTATTATTACACAGTAAGTATAATAATACATGTAATACAAGTAATACTTAATCAGAATAGACAGAATATAACATAAACACAGTTTAAAGCTTAAAACAGTAAAACATGACACGAACCTATAAAATAAGCTAAGACATGACGTAAAACCAGTTACGTATTTAGTAATCAGATACTTATACACGTATGTATTTATGTAGCATTAGTGATACCGAAGTAGGACTCTCCTCAGTTCGTCTTCTTTGTTCACTGGACATAAGGTACGGATTCCCGTCCTTTCAGTATGGACATTCTTTCCTTATTAGGATTCCCCGTATGCAGCCAACTGTTTTCCCGTAGTATAAGTTATATGTTTGAATTACTTATGTTTAATTTAGAATACCTATAGCCATATACATGCATGACCAGTTTCACCTAGTTATGGAGGTACCATAACCATATCACTAGAGGCACTGGTGTTATGATTTCCCCACGGCGGAGTGATTGCTCGTGGCGTCCCTTCAGTTTTGGCCATATTATTATATTTATCATATGGGGCGTATGGGTGCATCCTAGTTACATGTTTTTAGCAGATTACTCAGTATGAATGTGGTGTGTGCCTTGCATCCTTCACAAGGAGCTGATCCCTCCTACCCAAACCAGTATATTAAATTAGAGGCAGCCCCTCTAATTTGCATGATGATGTCACCCCTCCAAGTATTCATGCACGGTGGATTTTCATGACCTATATTGGCTAATGGTAGAATATGTTAAACAGTTTTTATAAGATAAACATAAGGCTTTTCAAACTATAAAACCAGTTTTACCTAGACTTAACCAGGTTATTCGGGACTTAGTTTCTTTCGCTGTTATATGCTTATGCTTATACTATTCATGCTTTATTGTACATCCGTGCACTGAGCGTATTGCTCAGCCATTTTCCTTTTCTATGTTCCAAAAACGGCAGGTACTCAGGGACGCTCGTAGACTTTAAGCGTACGTGTATATAGACTGGAAGCTTTATAACCTTTCTTTACTTTATGCATTAGCTTTACTTTGATACTCTTGCCATGGACATTGTTTAGTCCTTTCATTTACAGTACTTATGTTTGTGTGTGATGATCTTTACTTTTGGACTACCGATGTTTGATTCCGGTATTCTCCTTTTATGGTCATGTAATGTTTAGACATTTATCCTTGTATGCTTTGATGACACGTCATAATTACGCGTGACATTCCATTATCAAAATGGGGTGTTACAATTATGGTATCAGAGCCAAGGCTTCGACATGTAGGCTCTCAAAATATGACCTGTGATTTGTGGGTAGTCACTATGGTCTTCCTAGAACTGACAGTCGTTTTCATGCATTAATTATTTTTATGCATACATGTATATGTCATTGTCGCAGGTTTATGACTAAGTAATGGTTGGTACAGGACTGGCCCTATTTAGTCGCATGTGTTTTATCGAAACTTTTAAATTTGGGACCAACCCATAGGCGTCCCCTCGCCATGTCTTTTATTTTGGGTGAACTGACCATAGGCGTTCACTCTCGAGCATACAAAAGTTTTCATAAAACTGCATCATGCATTCATACACAATTTTTCTTGCATAAAATTTTTCTCTGGATTTGTTGGTATAAATTTTTTTCATGTATATATATTTTTATGTTTTAATCTGTTAATCATATGTTTTATGTTATACTGTCAGATGGTTCTCACACGCGAACAGGAACAACTCAATGCAGCAATTTAAGCTGCAATGCAAGCTTTGCTTCCTCAACTAAGGAACGACATCAGGGCTGAGGTTCAAGCTACCAACAATCAGCAGCATAACCAAGCACCTCCTCCTCCTCCTCCAGTGACATTGGCAGTATGGCTGGAGAGATTCAACAAGCTCCGCCCTCGAGCTTTCGAGAAAACAGATAGCCCCAGTGATGTTGAAAGCTGGTTGGCTCACATCGAGAAGATTTTCAGTGCTATGGGTTGTGACCCCGTATTCAAGGCGAGGTTGGCATGCTACCGGTTCGAAGGCGATGTGTTAAATTGCTGGTTAGCGTTGATGCAGTCTGAGGGAGGTGAGATTGGGTGGCTGGTTTGACATGGGCTCAGTTCAAAGATAGGGTGATGGAGCAGTTCTTTCCCAAGGCTGAGCAAGACAAGCTCAAGAGGGAGTACCATGGGATCCGACAGAGAGCTGGGGAGAATAGGAATGAGTTTATGCAGCGTTTTCTTCGCTTAGTTGGTTTCCTTGGTGCAGCGGCAGGTACTCCTGAAGAGCAGGCACACCACTTTAGGTGGGCTCTTCGCACATCGGTCGCGAACAACTGGGTGTGTGCTACGTTCAACACGGTAGCACAAGTGGCCGATGCAGCACGTAAGCTGGAAATGATGTAGGAGAGAGATGAGTTCGGGGAAGCAGAGAGACCCGACAAGAGGTAAACATTCGTATTCAAGCGGTGACCAATCCGTATTCTTTCCATATATGTCAATTATTCATTTCTTTAAACTGTATCTTCCAGGCAGAAAACTGGGGACCGGTCTCAGCCGGCTACTCAGCAGCAGCCTCATCAGCCCAAGGGAAACGGTCAGACTAACGACCGTTCTGCTACGGATAGGCGTGGCGGTAATGATAATTACCGTAACAACGCTGGACACTCCAACGGCAGCAGGTCCTAATACTTACGCATTTTCTTTTGATTTCATGTTATAACTCATATTCTGACACTTTAGCAAAACTTCTACTAGGAACCATGGAAACGGTAGGGACCAGAACCAGAGAGGTTCCCAGCCTAGCCGTCCAGCTATCACTGGTATTCAATCTTACGATTATCCGCATTGTCCTTTATACCCTATTATCATGTCTTACGTAAAATGTTTTATCAGGTCCTCAGCCAGCCAGAGCACCTGCGGGAGGATATACTCATCCTCTTTGCTCTACTTGCCACCGTAGGCACCCAGGGCCATGTCGTCGTAACACTGACGCATGTTTCAAGTGTGGTCTTCATGGCCATATCATGAAGGATTGCCGTAAGGGCGAGATGGAGGGCACATCGAGACATGTTGATACTAAGCCGCCTCCTACCACTGGGCGTGTCTACATGACTTCTTGAGACCAGGCCAACAAGTCTACAGGTTCCATCACTGGAATCTTGTATATGTATGGTCAAGCTGCGTGTGTTCTTTTCGATACAGGTGTTACTCACTCGGTCATTTCTACTGCTTATGCTAAGAACATTAGGATGCTCCCCATGCCACTAGAGAATAGACTTACTATTTCCACGCCTTTGAGGGAATCTGTATTAATCACCCATGTATACAAGAGTCTTCCCCTAGAATTTGACGATAAAGTTCGTCCTGTTGATGCACTTCCGCTGGACATGAATGACTTCGACATGTATTTGGGCATGGATTGGCTATCCAAGCATCATGCTACCATAGACTGCCATTCATATCAAGTTATCTTCGGTGATGTTAATGCACCAGAGTACATTCATAACGGGTTCGTACCCGGACGGTCTGTACAAATCATATCGACCATGCAAGCACGTGCACTACTGTCACATGGCTACGAGGGTTATCTAGCTACGGTTCATGACATGGATGCTGAATCTCCATCAATTCAGGATCAATCAATAGTGTTGGAATTCCAAGATGTATTTCTAGCAGAACTTCCAGGCATACCACCTGTACGAGAAGTGGAATTCAATATCGAGCTTATTTCAGGAGCTGAACTGATCTCCAAGGCTCCTTATCGCATGGCTCCCATATAGCTGAAGAAGCTGAAGGATCAACTGCAAGAACTTCTAGAATGAGGTTTCATTCGACCGAGCGCATCTCCATGGGGCGCACCGGTCTTATTTGTTAAGAAGAAGGACGGCAGTACGCGTCTTTGCATAGACTATCGCGAGCTCAACAAGATTACTATCCGGAATAGGTATCCACTGCCGTGTATAGACGATCTGTTTGACCAACTCCAAGGGGCCAAACACTTCTCCAAGATTGATCTTAGGTCAGGCTACCATCAACTACGGGTTAATGAGCAGGACATCGCCAAGACTGCTTTTCGTACCCGCTATGGCTACTACGAGTTTGTAGCTATGCCATTCGGCCTGACAAATGCTCCAGCAGTCTTCATGGACTTGATGAATAGAATCTTCCATGAATTTCTGGACAAGTTCGTCATTGTCTTCATCGATGACATCCTGATTTTCTCAAAGTCCATGGAGGAACACGAAGACCATCTTCATACAGTACTACTGATTCTTCGCTAGAAGCAGTTGTATGCTAAATTCTCCAAATGTGAGTTCTGGTTAGACAAGGTGGCATTCCTAGGTCACATTGTATCAACAGAAGGAATCACTATGGATCCAGCGAAGGTTGAGGCCATTACTAAGTGGCCGAGGCCGACATCAGTAACGGAAGTCCGCAGTTTCTTAGGCTTAGCTTGCTATTACCGTAGGTTCGTGGAGAACTTTTCCTGCTTAGCACTACAATTGACCAAACTGATGCGGAAAGGGGAGAAATTCGTCTGGACTGAAGAACGAGAGAAGAGCTTTGAACACCTGAAGCAGAAGCTAGTATCTACACCTATTCTTACTCTCCCATCTGGTACGGGTGAATTTCAAATCAATAGTGATGCATCAGGGAAGGGACTTGGCTGTGTTCTCATGCAACATGGGAAAGTGATCGTGTACGCTTCACGACAGCTTAAGCCTTATGAAGAAATTACCCTACGCATGACTTGGAACTTGTTGCAGTCGTGTTTATATAGAAGATATGGAGGCACTACTTATATGGAGAATCATGTGACATTTTCACGGACCACAAGAGCTTGAAGTATATCTTCACTTAATGTGAATTGAACATGAGACAGAGGAGATGGTTAGAGCTGTTGAAGGATTATGACATTAATCTACAGTATCATCCTGGAAAGGCAAATGTAGTAGCAGATGCTCGATCAACGACATTAAAATTGAGGAGGAAATCATAAGAGACTTGGAGCGACTAGACATCGAGATCATGGTACGTGGACAGCACGGTTACTGGGCTAATCTTAGAGTAGAACCCGAGTTACTCTCTAAGATCAAGGGAGCTCAGAAAGATGATGGAGAAATCTGGGCGATAGTACAGAATTTGGAGAAACAGACAGAATTCAGAGTAGATGCAGATGGTATCGTATTGCAGAGCACGAGACTTTGTGTTACTGATGATCAAGCACTCCGGGAAGCCTTGTTAGCTGAAGCTCATAGCTCCCCATTCTCTATACATCCTGGTTCGACTAAGATGTACCATGACATCAAGCAATACTTTTGGTGGAGTGGTATGAAACAGGATGTGGCCACTTACGTCTCCAAATGTCTTACCTGCCAGCAGGTTAAGATCGAGCATCAGCGATCTGGCGGTCTCCTTCAACCGTTAGATATTCCAGAGTGGAAGTGGGACAAAATCACCATGGATTTTGTTACTGGTCTTCTGCCTACCAAGAGGAAGCACGATGCAATTTGGGTTATCGTAGATCGACTTACCAAATCAGCTCATTTCTTACCGATCCGCAAGGAAGATCCGGTAAGTAAACTCGCCGATACGTATAGAAGAGAGATCATGAGACTCCACGGTGCTCCATCCAGCATCATCTCAGACAGAGATCCTCGTTCCACTTCGTGATTTTGGAAGAGTCTGCAGAAAGCTTGGGGTACACAACTTAAGCTTAGCACGACTTTTCATCCTCAAACGGACGGACAATCAGAGCGAACGATTCAGACATTGGAAGACATGTTGAGGTCATGTGCGTTGGAATGGACGGGTGATTGGGACGATTACATCTGTTTGGTGGAGTTTGCATACAACAACGGTTGGCACGCAAGTATCAAGTGTGCTCCTTTCGAGATGTTGTATGGCAGAAAGTGTCGCGCCCCAATCTGCTGGGATCAGGTTGGCGAGCGAACACTTGAAGGACCAGAAGTCATAGAGATGACCAATGAAAGGATAGCAGTGGCTAAGCAGAAACTTTAGGAAGCACGGTCACGTCAGAAGAATTACGCCGATAAGCATCGTAGGGACATACATTTTAACGTAGGAGATCACGTCTTCCTTAAGGTTTCGCCGGCACGTGGTGTTAGACGCTTCGGGATTAAAGGGAAGCTCAGTCCTCGTTTCATCGGACCGTTTGATATCATTGAACGAGTCAATGAAGTATCTTACCGGTTAGCGTTACCTCCGCAGCTTTCCCATGTACACAATGTGTTTCATGGGTCCTTACTCAGAGGGTACCAGTATCATCCCTTTCACATGGTTCAGTATCCACTGGAACAGATACGTGAAGATCTCACCTTCATAGAAGAACCCGAACGAGTTCTTGACAGACAAGAACGAGTCATGAGAAGGAAGACGATTCCATTCGTCAAAATCCTTTGGAGGGATCATACCGAGCGGGAAGCCACTTGGGAAACAGAGGAGTCTATCCGGGCTTCTTACCCTCATTTCATATTTTTAATTCGGGTATGTTCTTCTTTTCTAGTTTGCTTTATCTATAATTCGGGGACGAATTATTCTTTTTAGGGGGAAAGAGTTGTAAAACCCGCATGCTTTTACCATGAATAGTACCCTTAAGATCGTACGTACTAGATTAAAACTTTCCTTTTATAGTATGATTACGTTCACGTGTTAGAATTTTACGTATTACGTACGTGTTAGAACACGATAAGTATTTATTACGTACGAACACACAATAATTATTTAAACAATAATTAATCACGAACATGCGATCATGAAATCATGAACGTAATTTAATCACGAGCTAATATTAATTACGTATATATATTTATTACGAACACGAATAAATATATTAAGTCACGGTTAATATTTAACGAGAACACATAAAACACGAACACGACTAAGCACGAACGAACACATAAATAAATAGACTCGGAAAAAGGTACGGGTGGGCCCCCTTACCCGCGGCTACACCAAAGAAGGATGGGCCAAGCCCATCAAATATTTACTAACAAGGGTTAAGGTGAAATCTTTTGTCATTTTTTTTCACATTACAGTAAAATCAAAAAACCTAAAAAGTTTTTCTCCTTCTCCTTGTCCTCTCCTTTTGGCCGCCGCATATAACAACACACAAGGGGGTGTTTGTTTGATTTTTGATCTTGAATTTTGTGCAAGTGTTCGTGTGTGTTCATCCTCGTTTGATCCACGCATTCGGTATACCTTTTTAATCCTTTTTCTTTTTGTTTTGATTTAATAAATTAAATAAGAACATGATGTTTTTAAAAACCTAATTAAAAACATTAATTAAACATTTAATTGTTTATGGGTAAATCAAAACATGGGATTTGGGGGTGTTTGATGTGGCCGACGCCTAAACCGAACCCTAAGGGGGTCTCGGCTTGGCTTATGGACCACCACCGAGACCTCAAGGTCTCGGTTTGGTGGTGTGGGTCCCACGGCAGCAGCAAACAGGGGAGAACCCCAAAGTGGTTCGGGGTATGGTGTTGATTACGGGTCCGGTTCATGGTTTCTAGTCACGATCCGGTTCATGGTTTATGTCAAGGTTATGTTTTTAATAATCATATGTTAAAAATTAAATTAGTAAATATGACTTGATTAATATAATAAAACATGACTTAGGTTATAATTTAATTATTAGATCATGGATTTTTAACCTAAGTATTTATATTTTTCTACACTTTATAATTAACTAATTATTAAAAACCATGGCTATAATTAATTAATTAACATGACTTAGGTTATATTATTAATAATTAATAATACATGTTTAACCTAAGTATTTAACTTTATTTAATTAAAAACATGATATATTTAATTAAATACTTTTAACCTATAGTTTATTTAAATTACATGTAATAATTAATAAACTATACCTTGTATCATTATGACTTAGAAAAATAATCAGAAAACACTTAAGCTTATATACTTAGCTTATTTAACCAGCTTATATCTAATTATGGAAACTTTCTATTTTTAGAAACTTATTTAATTAAGGCAGCTAATCTATTTATTGAAACTTTCTATTTTTAGAAACTTATCTATTTTAAGCAGTAATTCTATTTTTAAAAACTTTCTATTTTTGGAAACTTTCTATTTTTAAAAACTTTCTATTTTTGGAAACTTCCTATTTTTGGAAACTTTCTATTTTTGGAAACTTTCTATTTTTGGAAACTTTCTATTTTTGGTAACTTTCTATTTTTGGAAACTTTCTAGTTTAGGAAACCTACTATTTTTAGAAAGTTATTTATTATTACACAATAAGTATAATGATACATGAAATACAAGTAATACTTAATCAGAATAGACAGAACATAAGATAAACGCAGTTTAAAGTTTAAAACAGTAAAACATGCCACGAACGTACAAAATAAGCTAAGACATGACATAAAACCAGTTACGTATTTAGTAATCAGATACTTATACACGTATGTATTTATGTAGCATTAGTGATACCGAAGTAGGACTTTCCTCAGTTCGTCTTCTTTGTTCACTAGACATAAGTTACGGATTCTCGTCCTTTCAGTATGGACATTCTTTCCTTATTAGGATTCCCCGTATGCAGCCAACTGTTTTCCCGTAGTATAAGTTATATGTTTGAATTGCTTATGTTTAATTTAGAATACCTATAGCCATATACATGCATGACCAGTTTCACCTAGTTATGGAGGTACCATTACCATAACACTAGAGGCACTGGTGTTATGACTTCCCCACGGCGGAGTGATTGCTCGTGGCGTCCCTTCAGTTTTTCCCATATTATTATATTTATCATGTGGGGCGTATGGGTGCATCCTAGTTACATGTTTTTCAGCAGATTACTCAGTGTGAATGTGGTGTGTGCCTTGCATCCTTCACAAGGAGCTGATCCCTCCTACCCAAACCCGTATATTAAATTAGAGGCAGCCGCTCTAATTTGCATGATGAGGTCACCCCTCCAAGTATTCATGCACGGTGTATTTTCATGACCTATATTGGCTAATGGTAGAATATGTTAAACTGTTTTTATAAGATAAACATAAGGCTTTTCAAACTATAAAACCAGTTTTACCTAGACTTAACCAGGTTATTCGGGACTTAGTTTCTTCCGCTGTTATATGCTTATGCTTATACTATTCATGCTTTATTGTACATCCGTTCAGTGAGCGTATTGCTCAGCCGTTTTCCTTTTCTATGTTCCCAAAACAGTAGGTACTCAGGGACGCTCGTAGATTTTAAGCGTACGTGCATATGGACTGGAAGCTTTCTAGCCTTTCTTTACTTTATGAATCATCTTTACTTTGATACTCTTGCCATGGACATTGTTTAGTCCTTCTATTTACAGTACTTATGTTTGTGTGTGATGAGCTTTACTTTTGGACTACCGATGTTTGATTCTGGTATTCTCCTTTTATGGTCATGTAATGTTTAGACATTTATCCTTGTATGCTTTGATGACACGCCATAATTACGCGTGACATTCCATTATCAAAATGGGGTGTTACAGAGATCATTGTCATTATAAGTTAGTGATGCTAACACTACTCATATGCCCTAATCACGTACTTATCCTCCCATTATCCTAAGTTGTATCTCTTATATTTTATTATGTCTTGAATGTTTCACGAGGATACATTGTTTGACTTATGCGATAATAGAGATTTAGGTCTAATAATAGAGTCCTAATGGTGTAACCAAGACCATCAAATCAATAACCCCTCCTAATAGACAACGATGTCAAAAAATTAAGTCAACAAGAAGAGTCGATAAACACGGTTTTATAACGGTTTTGAACATGAGACTTATTACCAAGACTTTTATACGCCCCCTTACGGAAGGGCCTCATTGGTGGTTTTAATAGCTAAAGACGTATATCCTCACGCTAAGGCGAATTTTGGATCTTTAAAGCTTCAAAGATTAAGTCTTGATTAACTTTCAATTTTGCATAGATTTTTCGGCCTTGTGACCTTCAAATTGTTTGCTTGATTTAGGTGAGCACTTGAAATCTTAAAATTGGGTGAAGCTTTCGATTATTTGGGTTGCCAATACTTCAAAAGCGTGACGCTGGCGATACCTTAATGTCTTCCCAATTTAATATCACGGAAGCTACTAGAAAAGACTAGAAACCCAACAATCAAGACAAAACCGCTAAGTCAATATTTATTAAGCAAAAAATATTTACAAGCGAAGGGAGAATAAGCAAACAACGAGAACACATGAGTTTTTGAAAAAATACGAGTACTCTACGTTTAGCACAGTAACTTATAATTAACTCTATCCTTTCTCGTCCTCACTTAAGAGACTTAGCCTAATGTGATGTTAAGGAATCAAAGCTAAGTGCTCAACACGCACGATCGAGTCAAAAATTACTCTTATTCTCGCATCGGAAAATCTACATTCGTGTCTTCAAACACTTATAAAACATGAGAAAAATTTTAAAATTTGGCCATTTTTAGCCTTATTTTGCAACAAAACGATAAACAAAAAGATAAACTTTGGAAAGCGTGAAGGTTTGGCAAGGCAAGTATCTATTCACCCCCATACTAAAGTTAAACATTGTCCTCAATGTTTCGAGTCTAGGGGTGCAAACACCCCATACTAGAGACGTAGTCGAATGCCTAATCTAGCATGTAAAGGGTGTAACCATTAAATTTAAAGATGTTTATGAAGTGTGCTATAAACCTAAGGTTAGAACATCAAAGGATATATCATGGATATTGAGAAATTCTTCAAAGCAAACGATCAAGTGCTCCAATAAAATGAACACCGAGAGGCTCCAATCGTGAAGATAACGGTCATCTAAAATCCACAATTCACAAGCAACCACGAAACAAAGGTTGGAAGGGCACAAATCCCCACACGCTACTACATTAGAAAGCGATAATATGTACATAGGATAAGCATGGGACTCCCCCACAAGGCACCTCGTTTTGATTACCGAGTCATGAGCTCGACTCGGTCCCCTCAATACTAATTATCATTGGGGAAGGTGATTTTGTCGAGGTAGTTCAAGGGTGGAACTTCCCCGCCAAAGTAGTGCTTCAACCTATGTCTATTCACTTTGAAATTGGGGCCATCATTTTGAGCTAGCTCGATGGTCCCATATGGAAATACTTGAGTCACGATGAATGGACCGGACCAATGGGATTTCAACTTATCGGAAAAGATTTTCAGACGAGAATTAAAAAGCAAAACTTGATCCCCAATGTTAAAAGCCCGGTTTTTAATTTTTGAATGATGCAACTTTTTAGTCTTTTCTTTATAAATCAATGTATTTTCATAAGCAATATCCCTTAATTCATCCAATTCATTTAATTGCATTTTCCGGTGTTTTCCCGCGGTCTCCGTATCATCATTGCAATGCTTTAGGGCCCAATAAGCCTTGTGTTCCAATTCAATTGGCAAGTGACAATTTTTCCCATACACAAGCTTATAGGGAGTGTACCCAATGGGCATCTTATAAGTGGTCCTAAAGGCCCATAATACATCGTCCAACTTATCCGACCAAGATTGTCGGTTTTCCCCAATGGATCTCTCCAAGATCCTCTTCAACGCTCGGTTTGAAACCTCGACTTTCCCACTCGTTTGTGGGTGATAAGCCGTAGAAAGACGATGTGTAACCCCATATTTACTTAGGACCCTTTCGAATTGGTCGTTACAAAAATGGGTTCCACGATCGCTTATGATCGCACGAGGGGTTCCAAACCGAGGAAACAAGCTTTTCAAAAACTTGACTACCACATGAGCATCATTGGTGGGCAAAGACTTAGCTTCCACACACTTAGATAGGTGGTCAACTGCGACAAAGATGTACTTATCACCACGAGATGATGGGAACGGCCCCATAAAGTCAATGCCCCAAACGTCAAAGATCTCACACACTTGGATGATATTTTGTGGCATTTCATCTTTTTGTGAGGTTTTTCCTTGTCGTTGGCATGAGTCACACGACTTCACAAGCTCATGTGCATCTCGGTAAATAGTAGGCCAAAAGAAACCGGCATGAAACACCTTCTTAGCCGTGAGATTAGCACCGTGGTGACCACCCGTGGGTCCCTCGTGACAAGCTCTAAGGATGTTAGAAGTTTCGGTACCAAAGACACAACGTCGAATAATTTGATCCGCATAAGTTCGAAACAAGTAAGGGTCGTTCCAAAAGTAGAACTTGACGTCACGAAAGAATTTTCGTTTTTCTCGAGTCGTCATACCCTTGATGATGAAGTTGCCCGCATGGTAATTTGCGAAGTCCGCAAACCATAGGGTGGAAGAATCAAGCTTAGAATTCACTACACCAAGTGTCTCGAGCGGAAATATTTCGGTGATTTCCTTGGGCTCGTAAACACTTTGGTGAGGATCTTCCAAACGAGAAAGATGATCGGCCGCTAGATTCTCGGCTCTTTTTTTGTCAAAGATTTTGTGATCAAATTCTTGAAGGAGGAGAATTTAACGAAGTAACCTTGGCTTTGCATCTTGTTTAGCCATAAGATACTTGATAGCCGAATGATCCGTATACACTATGCATTTTGTCAAGACGAGATAAGGTCGGAATTTCTAAAATGCATACACCACGACAAGGAACTCCTTCTCCGTTGTAGTGTATTTTAGTTGAGCCTCGGTCATCGTCTTGCTAGCATAGTGAATAGGCAAGAAGTGCTTTTCATGACGTTGCCCCAATACGGCCCCAATAGCATAGTCACTAGCATCACACATGAGCTCAAAGGGGAGATTCCAATTGGGAGCAACAAGAATGGGAGATTCAGTAAGTTTCCTCTTACGGATTTCAAAGGCTCGCACACAATCTTCGTCAAAGACAAAACGTGCATCTTTTTCAAGAAGATGTGTAATAGGTCGAGAGATCTTTGAAAAATCCTTGATGAATCGACGATAAAAGCCCGCATGTACTAGGAAACTCCTAACTCCCTTAACGGTTTTGGGATGAGGTAATTTGGCGATGACGTCTACCTTAGCTTGATCTACCTCAATCCTCGCTTTCGAAACCTTGTGCCCTAAGACGATTCCACTTTTAACCATAAAATGACATTTTCCCCAATTAAGCACAAGGTTGGTTTCCTCACAACGCTTCAACATTCTCTCAAGATTCGACAAACACGAAGTGAACGAACTACCAAACACGGAAAAGTCATCCATAAAGACTTCCATCGTCTTCTCGATCATATCATGAAAAATAGCCATCATGCACCTTTGAAAGGTTCTCGGTGCATTGCAAAGTCCAAATGGCATTCTACGATAGGCAAACGTTCCATATGGACACGTAAACGTAGTTTTTTCTGGATCACGAGGATCGATGGAGATTTGGAAGTAACCGTAAAAACCATCTAAAAAGCAATAGAAATCGTTTCCCGCAAGACGCTCCAACATTTGGTCCATGAAGGACAAAGGAAAATGGTCTTTATGAGTGGCATCATTCAACTTACAATAGTCAATGCACACTCTCCATCCGGTCACGAGTCTAGTTGGAATTAACTCGTTGGCATCGTTTGGCACAACGGTCATTCCTCCCTTTTTAGGGACACAATGAATAGGACTCACCCAAGGGCTATCGGAAATAGGGTAAATCATTCCCGCGTCAAGGAGTTTTAGGACTTCCTTTTTGATGACGTCGTGAATTTTGGGGTTCACCCTCCTTTGACATTGTATTGCGGGCTTGTAATCCTCCTCCATTAAGATTTTGTGGGTACAAAATTTAGGATCGATCCCCTTAATGTCGGATAACTTCCACGCAATTGCCCCTTTGTGATCCTTTAGAACATCGACAAGTGCGGTTTTTTCATCATTTGAAAGTTCTTTCAAAATAATAACCGGCAACTTTTCGCCCTCCTCCAAAAAGACATATTCGAGATGAGGAGGTAAATCTTTCAACTCGAGGATAGGTGGTTCCTCAATTGAAGATTTGGGCTCGATACTCATAACCTCCTCGGGTGGAGGAAATGAGAAATTGTTAAGAAAATCCTTGATAATCGAGAAGTCCTCATCATTGTCGAGGTCTTCGTTACAAGTACGTGGAACATTGAATCCTTCCAACGTAAAACCACCACCTTCAAATGGAGTGAAGGTTGGTGTCGAGTTATCAAGAATGGGATATAACATAGTAGGATTGCCACTATTTTCATCATCACCAAAACCTAGAACTTCTATCATATCAATGAGGTTTATGGTTGCAACGGAATAAACATGAGAAATTTGAGAGTTTTGAGTTGCGTTTATAACAAGTTCCTCGTCGTTGAAACGTAAGGTGATCTTTATAGCATGAACATAAATCAAAGCCATAGACGTATCTAAAAACGAACGACCTAAAATGAGAGGAACTTGAGGATCCGTGGGAATATCGACAACGATAAAGTCTACCGGATAATAGAACTTTCCCACTTTCACAAAAACGTCTTCCGCCAATCCACATGCGGGAATCGTGGAATGGTCGTCCAACTCGATAGACATTAGTGAAGGAGTAAGATTAGGAAGATTGAGCGACTTGAAGATTGCAAGTGGCATCAAGTTAATACAAGCACCAAGATCGGCCAAGGCATAACATTCTTCCATATCTTGGATTTCACAAGGGATCAAGAATTTACCGGGATCACCGACTTTTTGAGGTATGCGATTAAGATAAACCGATGAACTACTAGACAATTGTTGCAATTTATCCTTGTTGTTCAACATACTCTTAAAGTTAGCGGCAAATCGAGGCATCATGACCAAAGCATCGACGAAACTCACATTAAAGTGCAAATCACGAAACATTTTCATAAAAAGCTCAAATTGGTAATTGTCGCGCTCTTGACGTTTCTCCTTTCTAAGTCTCGATGGATAGGGCAAAGGTGGTGTGGGTTGAGCCATAGGCATAGCCTTTGGAATCTCGGGTTCCAAATGTGGTAATGGGTCAACCGTAGGTGTGGCATGAGCGGTACTTCGTGGGATTGGAACATGCTCCTTTTCGACCACCACCTTGGGTTCTTCCTCAATTGCATCCTCCATAGGAGCAATTGGTTGAGGAGTCGGTTCCTTAAGTGTCTTACCACTACGTGTGGTAATCACTTTCATCTCTCCCTTAGGGTTCGATATATGGTGTTACTAGGAAGACTACTCGAAGACGGTTTGCACATAATAGCCTCAAACATAGATGAAATTTTGTCCTCAAACATGGATTGCCTCTTCTCGGCCTTAATCATTTCTTGCTTAATTTCATGTTGCCCTTGTTCCATTTTTTGTTGGTTTTGTTGTAACCTAGTTACATTTCCTTCCATTTTGTTTGTATGGATTTTAAGCTCATTTGCTAACTCATTTTTCAACTCTTTCTTCAAGTCGTTCTTAAACTCGGATCTTAGGCTAATGATTTCTCTTTGAATATTGTCAAACCTAGCATCGTTTGCATTAGCGTATTCAACAAATTCATTTGGAAGATCTTTCAAAGTTTGAAAACTTTTGTTGTTGTTTTGAAAATCACATTGATTTTTGTTTGAAACTTGATTATTAGCCCCTTGATTTCCATAGTTTCCTTTGTAATTGTTTTTGAAACCAACTTGATTGTTTCGATAGTTGTTGTTAGCATTTTTATTAGAAGCAAAACCCGGTGGAGTCAATTGATTAGAGCGGGTAACTTGATAGTTTTGGTTGTAAGTTCCCGTGGCCGCGTAGGCATTCGAAGTGTTACCACCGTTGGTAATGCAATCGGAGAAATCATGACCTCCACCACAATACATACATGAAGCCACAACCGCTTTAGCCGTAGCGGGAGCACTTTGTTCTCCAACTTTGAATTCACTTAAAAGTCCTTTAAGCCTATCAAAGATTTTGTTTTCCAAGTTCGCCTCAATTTGGCAAGCATCGATGGTATTAGACAAAGAAGGTGAAGCCGAAGACGAAGCCTTACGAACACTAGACGTGCTACGAGGACTATACACCTTAGATCTATTCTCATTTATCACCAAAGCTTCCTCAACCGTTTTACACAAAAAATTACCACCCGCGGCGGCATTTAGATAATCCCTTTCATTATCATTAAGTCCATTGTAAAACGTGTCAATTTGATGCAAGTCGGAAAAACCGTGATGAGGACACTCATGTAACATTTCCTTAAACCTATTCCAAGCCGTTGAAAAACTCTCACTAAATTCTTGTGAAAATTTTGAAATCTCGTTTTTCAAATACGTAGTCTTAGAGGGAGGGAAAAATTGGTTTACAAACTTAGAAACGAGATCCTTCCACGTCAAGATAGAATTGGGTGGCTCTTTCTCTAACCAAATTTTAGCAGGCCCCGTTAAGGAATACGAAAAAAGAATCATCTTAATCGAGTCATTAGAAACATCCTTAAATTTGCAAGTGGCGGTAAGACGATTGAATTGGCGGATATGGTTGTGCGGGTTGTCCTTTTCATCACCACGGAATTTGTTGTTTTGGATCATCGAAAACAAACCCGTTTTCACTTCAAAAATCTCCGCAAGGATAGCGGGAATTACAATAGCCTCTCCATAACCCTTGGTGGGTGCTTGAAGTAACTCCATCATAGTTCGATTCTCCATGGTTGGTTCCTCTCTTACGATATGTTCGTCAATGGGAAACTCCTCACTAGAAAGATTAGGAGTAGGTGTTGACTCCTTTCGGTTTCTTCGTTTACGTGCACGTCTTGCTTGATTGCGGGTTTGCATAAACGTCACGTACAACGAGGGGATGAGCAAAGAAGATTCTTTTTGGTGTTTTGTATTTTTCCATTTTTTTGTGGTTTTTGATTGTTTTTACTTTTTTTGGATTTTTGTGAATGTATTAGGTAGACCAAAATCTACAAATCTCCTCCTTAATCAAATCTCTTGATTAAAGAAGCCTCAAGAAATGAAAACGATCACGTGAAGTGAACGCCTTCGATGACTTTAAAACGTTGGTGGAACACCAAAACGTTCAAGAGGGTTTAATCAAATAAAACCAAGAAAGTATATATGATACTTAATAATACTTTGGGCGGCAAAACCCTCGATTAGCCTTAAATCTCAAAATACGCACAAGCAAGCGGGGAAACGAGGTGGCGCGAAGCACTTAAGAGCCTTTTTCCTTAGGGTATATTTTATAATACCCGCCTTATACCAACCTTATAGTTTGTATTTTTCAAAATCGAGCTTCACGAAAGTATTTATCTATTTTTGCCTTTCTTTCTTGTTTGAGATTCGAATACAATGATTGGGTAATGACCTCCCAAGTCAAGGTTGTGTTTTCACACTTTTGGAGTACTTGTGAATTTATTGTTCTACGTATACAATATATTAATAATATTCACACAAAAAATGAAAAACCGATAATACGTATTAGTAGAGTGCTACTAATACCAATAGATATTATGGCTATATATAAAAACAACTAATGCCAAATCAAAACACAACACGCCTCCCCGGCAGCGGCGCCAAAATGATAGTTGTAAAAATACGTCTTTTAGGAAAAAGAGCGTAATTAGGGCAAGTATTAACAAGTGATATAGGAAAACCACTAGTTATGACCCAAAGTGGGGATCGTTCTCAAGGAGGCTTGGTGTGTGTGTTAAGAGATGATTAACTTTGTGATTATATTGATTATGAGAAAAGAAAATAGAAATGAGATAAGAAGAGAATGATGGTTACGATGACGAATTAAACTAAGACGAAATGCCGTACACGTAAAACCGTAAAAAGTGACAAAATTAAAAATTTATCCTAAAAATTCCTAGAAAATTTCAATAAATCCTAAATAATGTATATAGAGTTTACAAAAAATAAAAAATCACCCAAACCTTTTATTTAATTAAATAATAATTTTTTAATGCTAATTAAAGCCCAAAAAATCAATTTAATTAACAAAAAGCCCAAAATGAGATTTTTTAAATTATAAACCTCTAAAATGACATAACTTAATTTAAAACTATTTTTGAAAATTTTAAAATTAATAAAAACTATTTAAAAACAATTAAAAACTATTTAAACTTAAAATAATTAAAAAATTAATCTAACGACAATAAAAATATTCTAAATATTGTAAAACTCATAACTTATTAAGCTAAGAAAAATATAAAAACTTGAAAAATCTAAATTTTAATTTTTAATAATAAAATAATAATAAAATAATATTAAAAGTCCAAAATTTATAAAAAATTCTAAAAACCTGAAAACTAGCTTAATTTAACCTAATAAACACAGAAATGAAGTTGAAATTACCTAAAATACCTCTAATGGGCCTTCAAATGGGCCAAAGTCCAAAACAGACCCTAATTGGGCCAAAATAAGCCCAATAAGAAAAATGTTTATAAAAATGGCCCAAAAGCTCCTATCTGATTCAAAATTTGATTTTAAACACTAAACTCTGAAGGCCTAAAATCTGAAAATGAGTATATGCTAGCTTATTTCAAAGCAGCTTATTCTTAATGGGCTTTTTGGCCCATTAAGCTATAAGCTGATGCCATAAGATCAAATTAGACACACAAGCTTCTTTTGAGTTACCTAAGAGTTCTGTAAAAATAAATTTGAAATAAGCACAAGGAATAAGCCTGAAAAAGCAATAAGCTATCTTCACAAAACGACAAAATAGTCGTTTTCGAGTTCTAGGCCACCCTAAGAATTGATTCAAGTTTCAAAAGCTTTTAAATAACTTAACTAAGCTTAATCAACAAAAAGTTTTCAAATAAGTTCACTCAATAAGCTAAAATAAGCAAATAAGCACTTAATTAAAAGTCAACTTTATGAGTTTTCTAGCAAAAAGTCAAAGTCAAGGTCTGATAAGCTCCAGTTCAAACAAATGGGTCAAATGAGGAAGATTGATCACAAAAAGTAAGTTGTTGTAGGTCTGGATAAGCCAATATGGCTTATTAGTAAGATGAATGCAAAATTACACTAGTAGGGGCTAGTTTTGGTGTCTGACCAGTGGAAACTTTTTCCACTGCTTGACTTGTTTGACTATTTATCTTTAGTGACTTTTTGTGGATTCAGATTTCACAAAGGCACCCAAATGATCAGATAATCATAAGGAGTCAATAGCAATCACAAAAACACAATCACAATCAGCCAATTTGTACAGTTAAATCAAAACATCACCAGATCTAGCCTAGACATGAACAAATAAGCGTTATGGTTCAATAAGCACTTATAGCACAATTCAGCCAGCCAAACTTAACCAAATGCATACACAAGCTATAATAAACTTAAATGAACAAGTTTAAACAGGTTTCATGCAATGATTCAAAGTCTAATTCAAGATCCAAGCACAATAAGGTTACTGATGAACACTAACACAAGCAGATTTTTACTTTGCTAATGTACTTGACCAACAACCCAAATTCAAACACTCAAATCTTCAAACCAGGTTATATTAACAATGATTTAAAAACTTTTACCCCTAGGCATGCATATACTCTAAGTATTACCAAAATCTTAGGTTAAAATTAGTCAAATCCAATTAGATATAGCACAATCTTTGATTCAATGGTTTAAGCCGAATAACTTGCAGAATCTAGTACTCAACCAAGTAGATAGCAGATACAAAGCACAAACACCACTTTTCAACAACACAATAACACTCAATGATCTTAAACAGATAATCCCAAATACCCCTATAAATTTTCAAATAAAAATTTTTAAATCAAAAGTGTATTACAAGGTTACCCAAGCCCAAATCAACACAATAACAAATGTAATATGCAGATTTAAGAAAGATTAAACCACAAAATCAACAAGAACACAAGCAACACACAAATTCACCAAAAATCCAAATTTTTAACAGATTTGAGGTAGAATGGTGCAAACCTCATGGATGTACATCCACACCCACGAATTTTGAGCTTATGTGCTAGCAAGAACAAGCACAAGCTTCCACAATAAAGCATGCTAAGATGGAACAAAGTTAGAAGTACAATATCAAAAAAAAAAGGTAAAAAAGCCTTGATTAATGCAACTCTTGTACCCCACACTTGATTATCCCCAAGTTATAAGCTTCACAACACCTTGATATCACAATAACAGGATACTATGATCAGCTTTATAGCCCAAGAATTCCAAGGTGTACCAAGAAACTTAGTAAAATATCAAGCTATAGGAAAATGTGCAAACTTTTGCACACTCCTTTTAAAACAGGTTTTAAGATTGAAGATTAGTAAACATGTAACAGTAATAAGCAGGAAATAACAATGGTACTTGAGTTTTCTTCAAAGATTCAAACACATTTCATTAAACTGAATATGGATTTACATAACTTTGAACAAAGGAAAATTCAAGAGCAGGGCTCAAAGTGAAACCCTAAGGCCTTTATATAGGCTACAATGAACTAGTGAAAAGCTAAAAAACGTAACCCTAATTGCTGGTGAAGTCCCAAAAATGCCCTTGAGGGTTTTAATACTTTGAAGATCATGTGACAAGTTCTTGGCTGGCTGTGTGAGTTAGCATGGTGAAAATGCATCCAATGGCTTACAATGAGCTTAGAAAGTAAGCTAGAATCATGCACGTTGGATGACTGGTGTAGTTTTGGCAGCTTCTTCTTTTTTGCAGCAGGGGAATCTTGTGTGGGACTACTGAGTGATGATGTGGCCAAGATTAACGTTGGGTTATGTTTATAATACCCTTAATCACAAATCTGCACAATATTAGGGCCTAATTACAACAGGATTAAGAAAACCCAACTATGTTCTTGAGGTGAATAGTTGTCTGTTTGATCCGGATTAGTGTTTAAAAAACATGTTAAGCGCCAAATTTAAACTTAATAAATTAACTTGTTAATCCGGTTATGAGTGGATTGTGATGTGGCATAAAGCTGAGTGGTGATTGGTTGTTTTGGTTGAGTGGGGCACGTGTCACCATGACACTGGTTAAGGTAACTATGATGTCTGCCATGATTAACCCTCCATCTTTATAACTCTTTCCATTTGCAAATAATCTGGCCAAAACTTGTATTCCTTTGTAAATGAAGTTCCCTTTTTCATACTTTTGCCCCAAAAGGTTTTGTAAAAGGATTTCAGGGGTATTTCTTGCAATTTCTTGATTCTTGAAGGATTGATTTGGCATTTTCTTTATAGATAATGGTCTTGACTTGTCTTGTTGACTTCTTGGAGGACTGAATTTGACAAATCATGGTTAATGAGGGACCATTTTTTTGCCATTTCTTCAAAGTCAAGGGTCCTTTTGGTAATTTGACATATTTAAAGGACCAAACTTTTAATTTCTTGTAACTTGAAGTCCTTCATGGTATGTTTGACTTTGAGGAGGATTAGTATTGACATTTTTAGTTTTGTTGAGGGACTAAAATTGCCAATTCTTCAAAGTGGAGGGCCCTTTTGGTAATTTTGACAAACTTTAGGGACCAATCTTGTAATTATGAAGATACAAGGGTTTAAAGCATCAATTCTTCAATATTGGAGGACCCTTCTTGCTTAATCTTCGAATCTTCAAGGGTTTTCTTGGAAAATTCTTCATTTGGGCTTGGTTCATTGTGCGGCTTCGTTTCCCGTGTTCGTTTTTGCATGATTCTTGTGATCTTTTGTCATTTTCTCAATATCCGTACCTAAAATACACAAGCAACAAACACAAGCATATATTTGGCCATTTTCATAATATTTTATGCATTTAAAGCCCTTTTTGGACGATGAGACTATGTATAAAAGCAGTCTCATCATTAACCATGACAGTATGAAAACATACTTGACATAAAAATATAGTAACTTATGAGGGGACATGAAAAAAAATTATGCCAATAAATCATGAGAAATTTTTTTTATGCATGAAACAGTGCGTGGATGCATGGCGAGGGGACACCTATGGGTCGGTCCCAAAGTTAAAAGTTTTGATAAAAGCATATGCGGCTAAATAGAGCCAGTCCTGTACCAACTGTTACTTAGTCATAAACATGCGAAAATGATACATGGAATAAATGAATGAAACTCAGCTGTCAAAACTTAACAGAAAAAAAATTTATGTGACCAATTATGAATTACTAGGGTTTATACTTCGCTTTTGGCTAGGTATGAAAATATTATCGTCCGAATCTTTTCGAATTGAAAACCGGTCTTAAGTGCGACTCAATCGTCTTTTGGTGGATCAAAGCTTTGGTTGATTTGTTTTAAACTAATTGCAAGTAATTAAAGTGTCGTTTAGTAAATGGAAGTTAAAAGATTAAAATTGAAATGACAAGTAAAATAATGCATATAAACTTAAAGATGACAACGGAGAAATTCTAACTCACTAAATAAACCTAACACTTGGAAAATTTTCAGAAAAATAAAGGTACTATAAGAAAGTTACATCGAAAGAAACCAAAACAACCCAAAAAGGTCCCCGATCGGAATGTTTTCCGATCGGATGGTCGGAATGTGGACAGAGCAACTCAATCGGAAAGTGGGAAAAGGAGATGGATCGGAATGTGGGATAATGGCTTCAATCGGAATATGCAAGTTTGATCCAATCGGAATACGACGAAACAACCTCAATCGGAAAGTGACTCAAAGTCCCGATCGGAATATGGGCTAGGCCTGATCGGAAAGGAGCAAAGTAATACGGTCGGAATCCTTGGAGAACACTCCAATCGGAAAGCGGGGCAATAGCCAATCGGAAAAGGGCTTAAAGTCCCTTCCGAAATTCAAGGAATCGGTTAGATGGTACCCCCGTCGGAAAGCCAATCGGAAAGGGGCTTAAACCACCACCTAAAACTGTGGAAATCAGTTTAGTAAGTAAATAAGCTATATTAGAGAGCTTATCAAAACACTAACCCGAATCAATGCTTAAACCGGATCAAATAAGCACTAGAATCAACTTATCAACCCGAAATCAAACAACTTTTTAGATCAAACCATAAAAACATAAACTTTTTAATAAACTTTTTAATGATAAAGATAAGCTAATCATAAAAGTAAGCCAATAAGCACAAAAGTCTTAAAGCTTAATCAAATGAAAACTTATAAAATGATTAAAAGATTAACTTTCTAGCATGAAATCAATTAGAACAACACGGCTCACATGATAATCACACCAAAATCAATCTTAAATCAAGAAAAGTAGAATGAGATTAAGAGTTAAAAGCTTAAAAATGAACTTGATTAATAAAAATAAGCATATAAAAGTGTTAATCTTAAAAGATTAAAAGTAAAAGATGAACTAGTGAGAGAAAGTTTAAGACTTTCTCTCTCTAAAAACTAAAAAGTAAAAAATTAACTAAAAACTCTAACTCCCTTCCTAATGACTATTAGGAAGGTATTTATAGGGAAGGTGGAAGGAGTGCATGTGTTGCATCTTCTTTCTTGCTTTCTTCACGTTTTCTCGACTCGACTTTAATTCTTTGTCTTTGTCGTCTCGGGATTTGAACTTGTCTTTTAATTTTCTTCTTCTATTAGACTTAAGTTCTTCGACTTCGTTAAACTTCCGTCCTTTGACTTTTTCTTCGATAAGTCTTCAGAATAGGTCTTGGACTTCCGTTCTTTTTTTTGCACTCTTGATCTTTTGACTTCGTCTTTTTCCCGTTTTCTTCAGTAAAAGCCCGTGAAAGCCCGTGTTTTCTTCCTTTTTCATATTTAGGTCCTAAAACACAATAAAAACACAAACCACGCATAATTCCGACTTTTACGACATAAATCACACGTTTTGGTCTTGTTATTATTGGGAATAAGTGGTAAAAGGATAAGTGTTTTCACACTTATTAAATCCCCTACACTTGACCATTGCAATGCCCTCATGCAATGCATTAATTTTAAAGCACGGTTTACATTCTCCATCATAAATAACCCATCTTGGCCTTTATTAGATACTAAACATAAAAGATAGAAATAAGTAAAGAAATTAAAAACTTACATTGGGTTTTGGCGGCCATGAACGTTTATCATCCTCAAGTTTCACGTTCCCCACACCAAGCTTAGAAACGAGATCATTGTTATTATAAGTTAGCAAACTATCACGAAATCATGTGGGCCAATTATTCACTTAGACTCCCTTATTCCTAGGTGTATCTCTTATATTTTATTTTTGTCTTGAATGATCACGAGGATGCATTGTTTGACTTATTTCGATAGTTATTTAGTCCGAAAATAAGGTGAACGATTTAATCAATAGTTAGCTAAAGGACCAAATCTTTTAAAACTGCTTCTCGGGATATCAGAAAGTTCATATCTTGGCATAACTTGGTTCGCGATTTGAGACCTTTCTCGGGCCGATATTTGGCAGCGACTTCATACTTCAAATCTTCGAGAGACGTTCTTGAAATTATGGTCTTCTCTTCATAATAGGAATTTCTTCACTTGAAGTTTTTGAGAGATTCTTCATCTTTGGACCACGACTTCTTCATTTTTCTCCAATCTTTATTTTGGACTTTGATATACAACGATCCGCCTCCTTTTAGGACTTGGATCTATTTATCCTCATACCTTGTTAGGGTCTTTTCGGATAGACTTCTCCATGACTTTTGAGGAGTTCTTGCTTTTCGTCGTGTGTCTCGATCCTTCATATTGATTTTCGATAAACGATTCTTCACATCACTTTTGGATCTTTAGCAACAAAATGTAGCCCTCATGCCTTGTTAGGGCCTTTTCGGACTCGCCAATCTTCGCGCCCCGCTTCATAAGTTATGCCTTGGCTATGAACTCTCGTCATTACCGAGCAACTTTTAAACGATCTGGGGCTAAAAGCTAAGTAACCTTTCAAATCGTACAACCCTACTTATTAGCAGATTAATTTATTAACAAGCGGAGGGAGAATAGGCTCATAATTAACTCACATAAATTCACGAAAGAGTACCGAACTTATAATTGACTCTATCATCTCTCGTTCTCCACAGTTTAAAATCTCAAGGAATGAGACTCGTGGATGCTTAGCCTATTAAATCAAAGTTTTGGGTTTTCGAGTCGCCTATAGGATCTTGCAAATTCTTAGACTTTTTCAAGTTTAGAAATCGCATTTTAAAGTTCCCTTGATAAACGACTCTCTAGGATCAATTATAGGAACTTGCGAAAAGTTCTTGTTCTTAACCCGTGAGAGTTAAGACTTTCGCGTTTTATAGCTCCCTATATAAAAGCCTAGCAAAACTTGACTTAAACACGTTAAGGATACTAGCTAGAGTAAACTTAGGCAAGTAAACTCGGGTTGAGTCAAAATGTTCACGACTAAGAAAAATCTAAAACCACTTTATTAAAAATTTATTCTAGCAAAGGAAACATAACAAAGGCAAATACAACTATACAACTAGGCCAAAATAGATTAAAAATTTTGAAAAATGTCGAAAAATCAAATTTTCCGGTTAAAATGAGGGCAAATTCATGGAAAAGACCACTTACTTCGATAGAAGTCCCCCCTACACTTGAGATAAACATTGTCCTCAATGTTTAAGCATGTGGGAGTAAACTCCCCTACACTTAGGACATTGTGCACTTTGTTTAAATCTTGTTAAGGAAAGGACAACTAAAGTGAATTCAATGTGAACATATAGAATATGAAATATTGAATCACAAGAGTTTAGGATAGAACCGGGAAGATAGGAAACACGGTATCACGGTTCGTCAAAAGTCATCAAGATGCTCTCTGAAGCTTGAATCCCTGCACAGCACAAGAAACAAGACAACAAACATATGCGGGGCTCCCCCTACACTTATTATGAAAGTAGTAATGGATAGAACACGGGTTGCCTCCCGAGAAGCGCTTGTTTTTGTTTACCGAGTCATGAGCCTGACTCGACCCAATTTTAGTTCATGGGGAACGTGGTGAGGGATGGAATCATCTCTTGAGAGATGTCCTCACCAAAGTTCAGCTTCAAACGCTGGCCATTCACCTTGAAATTGGGCCCATTCGGCTGAGAAAGCTCAATGGTCCCATACGTAAAGACTTTGGCGACGGTGAATGGACCAGTCCAGCGGCTCTTCAACTTGCCAGAGAAGATCTTCAACCGAGAGTTAAAGAGTAGAACTTGATCACCAACGTGGAACTCTCGGTTCTTGATTTTAGCATCGTGGATCATCTTCGTCTTCTCCTTGTAGATCAGCGAGTTCTCATAAGCTTCATTCCTCAGTTCATTTAGCTCGTTGAGTTGAACCTTGCGATGATCACCGGCTTTGATGATGTCGAAGTTAGCCCACTTCAAGGCCCAGTGCGCCTTGTGTTCCAGCTCGATGGGTAGGTGGCAGGCTTTCCCGTACACAAGACGATAAGGTGTGCAACCGATCGGGGTCTTGTAAGCAGTACGGAAAGCCCACAGAGCATCATCTAACTTATCGGCCCACGCGGCACGATGCTCTCCCACAGTTCGCTCCAAAATTCTCTTCAAGCCACGATTGGAAATTTCGGCTTGCCCATTGGTTTGGGGATGATAGGCGGTGGAAAGACGGTGATTGACACCATACTTTGCCATGACTCTTGCAAATTGATCGTTGCAAAAATGAGTCCCGCGGTCACTGATGATAGCACGAGGAACGCCAAATCGAGCGAAAAGCTGCTTCAAAAAGTTAACAACCACCCTCGCATCATTCGTAGGAAGAGCCTTAGCTTCAACCCATTTAGAGACGTAGTCGACGGCGACGAGGATGTACTTGTTCCCTTTAGATGATGGAAATGGCCCCATAAAGTCGATGCCCCATACGTCAAAGATTTCACATTCTTGTATGAAATTTTGAGGCATCTCATCCTTATGTGTGATCTTGCCTTGACGTTGGCAAGCATCACAATGCTTAACCATTTCGTGAGCGTCACGATAAATGGTGGGCCAATAGAATCCGGAATCAAACACTTTCTTAGCGGTGTAGTTGGGACCAAAGTGACCACCGGTGGGTCCTTTGTGGCAAGCTTGGAGGATGTCAAAAGCTGCCGGTCCGTTAACACATCGACGAATAATCAGATCAGCACACTGTTTGAATAGATAAGGGTCATCCCAAAAGTAAGTCTTAACATCGTTCAAGAACTTCTTCTTTTGTTGGGATGTTAACCCTTGGATGAGAATACCACCCGCTAAGTAGTTTGCAATGTCTGCGAACCACGGGGTGCCATCAAGATTGAGATTTATAGACATTAGAGTCTCCAGGGGGAAAGAGTCATTGATCTCTTTGTTCGGATGATCCCCCTGATATGGATCCTCAAGTCGACTCAAATGATCCGCGGCCAGGTTTTCGGCTCCCTTCTTGTCACGAATTTCAATGTTGAATTCTTGAAGGAGTAAAACCCAGCGAAGAAGTCTTGGCTTAGAATCGTTCTTTGTCATCAAGTACTTCAACGCGGAATGGTCCGTGTATACGATGGTGGTGGATAAAACAAGATAGGGGCGAAATTTCTCAAAAGCATAGACAACAGCTAAAAGCTCTTTTTCGGTTGTCGTATAATGCAATTGAGCCCCCGTCATTGTTTTGCTAGCGTAGTGGATTGGTTGGAAGTGTTTATTCACTCGTTGGCCCAAAACCGCACCAATAGCAAAGTCGCTAGCATCGCACATCAATTCAAAAGGCAGCTCCCAATTAGGGGTAACCAAGACCGGTGCCTTAGTTAGCTTGTCCTTAAGAAGATTGAAGGCTTCGAGACACTCTTTAGAAAAGATAAAAGGAGTATCTTTTTCCAAGAGGTGGGTCATCGGGCGAGCGATTTTAGAGAAATCCTGAATGAATCTACGATAGAAGCCCGCATGACCCAGAAAGCTTCTCACACCCTTCACAGTTGAAGGTGGAGGTAATTTGGCTATGACATCTACTTTAGCACGGTCAACTTCAAGACCGGCTTTAGAGATTTTGTGTCCTAGCACAATGCCTTCTTTGACCATAAAATGGCATTTTTCCCAATTCAGAACAAGGCGAGTGTCTTCGCACCGCTTAAGCATACGTTCCAAATTGGCAAGGCAAGCAGAGAAGGAATCCCCGAAGACCGAGAAATCATCCATGAAGACTTCCATGGTTTGCTCAACCATATCATGAAAGATAGCCAACATGCACCTTTGGAAAGTCCCGGGGGCATTGCATAAGCCAAAAGGCATTCGTTTATAAGCAAATGTGCCGTAGGGACAAGTGAATGTTGTCTTCTCTTGATCTTGGGGATCGATGGGTATTTGAAAATAACCCGAGAAACCATCCAGAAAGCAGTAATATTCATTACCAGCTAGAC
Source organism: Glebionis coronaria (assembly GCA_025667525.1). Taxonomy (NCBI): domain Eukaryota; kingdom Viridiplantae; phylum Streptophyta; class Magnoliopsida; order Asterales; family Asteraceae; genus Glebionis; species Glebionis coronaria. The sequence goes on along the minus strand of CM046875.1, from coordinate 57,169,829 downwards.
GTTCAAGCATTTGGTCCATAAAAGGTAGAGGGAAATGATCCTTTCTCGTGGCATCATTGAGTTTGCGGTAGTCTATACAAACTCTCCACCCAGTAACGAGACGGGTAGGAATTAACTCGTTGTTTGCATTGGGCACAACGGTTATACCACCTTTCTTAGGCACACAATGGACTGGACTAACCCATGGTGAATCCGAAATAGGGTAAATCATACCCGCATCAAGAAGTTTGATAACCTCTTTTTTGATGACTTCATGGATTTTAGGATTCACCCTTCGTTGGCTTTGAATTGTGGGCTTAAAGTCGTCCTCCATGAGAATTTTATGTGTGCAAAAGTGAGGATCAATTCCGCGGATGTCGGAGATTTTCCAAGCGATGGCTCGTTTATGCTTCTTCAACACAGCGACAAGGCGTTCTTTTTCGTCTTCTTTCAGATCCTTTGCGATGATGACCGGTAGCTTCTCGTCGTCTTCCAGAAAAACGTACTCAAGATGAGGCGGTAGGTCCTTAAGCTCAAGAGTAGGAGGATCCTCAATAGATGGTGAAACTAACGATGGATCATCATTAGTCACCTCTTTAGGAGCAGGAGGAGAGAATGGGTCCTCATTGAGAAGTCTCTCAATAGTACTAATGTCTTCATCCCAATTTGTGGACAAATTATCATACTTAATATCGAGAGGACCCAAGCTAGCTTCGAAGTCATCCAAATCACTTTCTCCGAAAGGAGTCAATGCTGGAGCAATTGAGGCAACGGTCTCAACATTGGGTAGAGAAGAAAGAGTACTTTTGCAAGCATCATGAAAATGTTCTTCACAAGCCTCATCGAGAACATCAATAGCATTAACACTCTCATATGAATAAGGCTGCTTAGAAATCTTACCCATGTTGAAGACAATTTGATCGTCACCAACTCTCATGATTATTTCGCCTGCGGCTACATCAATAAGAGTGCGACCGGTCCTCAGAAATGGACGTCCAACGATTAATGGAACACGGGGATCCATCTCGTAATCAACGACGACAAAATCCGCCGGGAAGGTGAATTTGTCAACGCCAACGAAGACATCTTCGGCTATCCCCACTGGATAAGCAACCGTACGGTTGGCTAATTCCAAAGTCATTTTAGTGGGGACTAGCTCGGGGAGAGATAATTGCTTCCAAACACTTAAAGGCATTAAGTTTATACTGGCACCTAGATCGGCTAGGGCCATGCAATTCTCTACTCCCGGGAAGTTGCAAGGAATCAAGAAGCGACCCGGATCACCAAGTTTGGTGGGCAATTGCCTTAAGAGCACTGCGGAGCAATTCTCATTAAGGTGGGTCTGAGCAATGTCAAGAAGCTTTTCTTTATCACTTAAAAGATCTTTAAACATCTTAGCGTATTTGGGCATGTGAGCGAGAGCCTCGGCAAAGGAGATGTTAAAATTCAATTGTTTGAACATTTTGAGGAAGTTCGAAACCTGAATATCATCCTTGCTCTTTTGCTTCTCTTTCCTCAACCTTGAAGGATAAGGTATATTGGATGAAGAGGAAGGCTTTAAGGGGATAGGATCACTCACAACCACGGGTGGTGGGGAAATGGGGATAGAGGGTGAAGGAGATGGAGAAAGTTGCTCTTTTTCCTTGTTCACAATCACGGGTGGAGGTGTAGGAAGCTCGGGTTCCATATAACCTTTTCCACTACGAGTGGTGATTGCTTTCATCTCCCCTCTTGGATTCGCAACGGTATTACTCGGAAGAGTACCCGAAGAAGAGGGTTGATTACCTTGGATGAGCGAACTAATCATATCACGAAGGTGAAGAGCTTGATTGTTAAAAGAGTTTTGCATGTTTGCATTCATTGCATCATTGTGTTTGGCCATATCATTCCTTAGCTCGGCTCGAATATCGCTCCCTTGCTTTGCCATTTCTCCCTTCAAGTTGTGGACTTGACTCTGTAGATTCGTCACCAACTCCCGATTAGTCTTCATGAATATCTCGACTTCTGGATTCACTGCCATCGGTTGATTGAGAGGTGGAGCCTGGTAAGCTTGAGAATTTCCTTGAGTTGGGTATGGGTTTCTTTGGGATTGATACTGATTGTTTGCACGAGGTTGGGATTGATTGTAGCTTTGTTGTTGGTTTTGGTTTGCGGGAGGGAAACCGGGAGGAGCAAGATAATTGTTGGATCGATAACTTAGCAAGTTACGGTCTCCTTGAGGGCGAGCTTGATAGCCTCCCGTTGGATAAGTACCGTATGCTGCGTTAACATCTTCAGAATAATTGCCGTGAGTAGAAGGACATTCATTATAAGAGTGAGGGCCACCACATGTGTCACAAGAAATAGCAACGGCTTTAGCTTGTTGAAAGTGGTTTGTGGCCATGGCCATGAAATTCTTGTTCATTTCAGCGAGTTGTCGAGAAATTTCAGACATTTCAGGATTGGAGGTAGTAGAAGAACCATTGACTCTCGAGTTAGATCTTGAGGATGCGGATGAATCCCAATTCTTGTGGTGAGTAGTCATGTTTTCAATCAACTCTCGACACTCCTCTGGTCTCCTTTTCATAAAAGTACCACCAGCGGCAGCATTGATCGTGTCACGATCACGAAAGGTGAGACCATTGTAGAAGGTGTCAATGAGAGTGACGGGGAGCATATTGTGATTAGGACAGCGGTCGATCAAATCATTGTAACGTTCCCAAGCATCGAAAAGCGATTCATCATTCTCTTGCATAAATCCACTGATTTGGTTACGAAGGCTAGTGACCATGGATGGGGGAAAGTAGCGCGATAAAAAGCGTTGAGTCATGTCGTTCCACGTATGAATAGAATTCTTAGGAAGACGGTCAAACCATTTTTCGGCATGGTGAGAAAGCGAGTGTGGAAAAAGTTGAAGGCGAAGGTCATCCATAGAAACACCGGGGCACTTCATGCTTTGGGTAATGGTTATGAATTTGTCGAGGTGTTTGTTGGCATCATCATCCGGAATTCCACGAAACGGGTTCGTTTGCACTTGTTGTATCATATGATGCTTCAACGAAAACTCCTGAGCCGTGACGTGCATTGGCGCAATCGGGCCTCCGCGTCCGTTCATGGTGGGTTGGCACAATTCCTCCATGGTTCGTAAATCAGGTAGAAGGACATTGTTGTTGTTGTTATTGTTGTGGTTGTTATTCAAATTATTTTGAGGTGGGTGATTATTGTTGTTGTTAACACCAGCCATATCTAAATCTTCATGAGTCTCGGGCTCAGAATAGTTGGAAGATCTAGTACGCATGCACCTGCAGAAGAAAAATATACACAAGGAATATCTATATAATCTTTTTGGTTTTTATAGGTTTTTTTTTTGATGTTTTTGTATTTTTGAAAAGTTTTATAATTTTTAAGGATTTTTGGAAATTTTTATAGCAATGAAAATAACGTTCAAAGAACGGATCCCAAAATTCAATGCGTCTCTCACTAGAAACCGTTTATCTTAACGAAAAGAGCCGGCAGCGGCGCCATTTTATACTTCGCTTTTGGCTAGGTATGAAAATATTATCGTCCGAATCTTTTCGAATTGAAAACCGGTCTTAAGTGCGACTCAATCGTCTTTTGGTGGATCAAAGCTTTGGTTGATTTGTTTTAAACTAATTGCAAGTAATTAAAGTGTCGTTTAGTAAATGGAAGTTAAAAGATTAAAATTGAAATGACAAGTAAAATAATGCATATAAACTTAAAGATGACAACGGAGAAATTCTAACTCACTAAATAAACCTAACACTTGGAAAATTTTCAGAAAAATAAAGGTACTATAAGAAAGTTACATCGAAAGAAACCAAAACAACCCAAAAAGGTCCCCGATCGGAATGTTTTCCGATCGGATGGTCGGAATGTGGACAGAGCAACTCAATCGGAAAGTGGGAAAAGGAGATGGATCGGAATGTGGGATAATGGCTTCAATCGGAATATGCAAGTTTGATCCAATCGGAATACGACGAAACAACCTCAATCGGAAAGTGACTCAAAGTCCCGATCGGAATATGGGCTAGGCCTGATCGGAAAGGAGCAAAGTAATACGGTCGGAATCCTTGGAGAACACTCCAATCGGAAAGCGGGGCAATAGCCAATCGGAAAAGGGCTTAAAGTCCCTTCCGAAATTCAAGGAATCGGTTAGATGGTACCCCCGTCGGAAAGCCAATCGGAAAGGGGCTTAAACCACCACCTAAAACTGTGGAAATCAGTTTAGTAAGTAAATAAGCTATATTAGAGAGCTTATCAAAACACTAACCCGAATCAATGCTTAAACCGGATCAAATAAGCACTAGAATCAACTTATCAACCCGAAATCAAACAACTTTTTAGATCAAACCATAAAAACATAAACTTTTTAATAAACTTTTTAATGATAAAGATAAGCTAATCATAAAAGTAAGCCAATAAGCACAAAAGTCTTAAAGCTTAATCAAATGAAAACTTATAAAATGATTAAAAGATTAACTTTCTAGCATGAAATCAATTAGAACAACACGGCTCACATGATAATCACACCAAAATCAATCTTAAATCAAGAAAAGTAGAATGAGATTAAGAGTTAAAAGCTTAAAAATGAACTTGATTAATAAAAATAAGCATATAAAAGTGTTAATCTTAAAAGATTAAAAGTAAAAGATGAACTAGTGAGAGAAAGTTTAAGACTTTCTCTCTCTAAAAACTAAAAAGTAAAAAATTAACTAAAAACTCTAACTCCCTTCCTAATGACTATTAGGAAGGTATTTATAGGGAAGGTGGAAGGAGTGCATGTGTTGCATCTTCTTTCTTGCTTTCTTCACGTTTTCTCGACTCGACTTTAATTCTTTGTCTTTGTCGTCTCGGGATTTGAACTTGTCTTTTAATTTTCTTCTTCTATTAGACTTAAGTTCTTCGACTTCGTTAAACTTCCGTCCTTTGACTTTTTCTTCGATAAGTCTTCAGAATAGGTCTTGGACTTCCGTTCTTTTTTTTGCACTCTTGATCTTTTGACTTCGTCTTTTTCCCGTTTTCTTCAGTAAAAGCCCGTGAAAGCCCGTGTTTTCTTCCTTTTTCATATTTAGGTCCTAAAACACAATAAAAACACAAACCACGCATAATTCCGACTTTTACGACATAAATCACACGTTTTGGTCTTGTTATTATTGGGAATAAGTGGTAAAAGGATAAGTGTTTTCACACTTATTAAGGGTTTAGTTCACATTACTCATAGTTCACAAGGAACATCTTGCATAAAACAAGGACACATAACTAATTATGGATGACGGTTGTTCAGTCCATATTAGTAAAAGCAATGCTGATGAAAACATCATGGTTAAACAAGAAGGTGCTGAAAACATCATGGTTAAAACAACAAGGTGCTGAAAACATAAATACATGGAATAACAAGCGTTGGCTTAGGAAGCTCCTGATGACTTCCCACTAGTCACAGGTCAAGTTTTAGAGCCTACAGGTCGAAGCCTTGGCTCTAATACCATAATTGTAACACCCACTTTGATAAGTGGACTGTTACGCGTAATTATTGCGTGTAACCAAAGCATGCAAGGTAATATGTAGTAAAACATACATGACCATAGGGAAAACCAGAATCAAACATCGGTTCCCAAACATAAGCCCAAAACATAAATAGAGTAAATGAACTAGGAAAGACCAGACAATCATAAGTATATGGCAAAAAGGAGAAGAAGTCTATGGAAGCTTCCATCATATGCACTTCCTCTAAATACTCGAGTCCGTCCTTGGGTACCTGCCGATTCGAGACATGGAAAGGAAAGTAACGGCTGAGCATAACGCTCAGTGCACGGATAGATGAAATAGTATAAATGGGTGAAACATAAATAAGACTAATAGCAGCAGAAATGTATAAGTCCTGGAAAACCTAGTTGTCTAACATGTTAACTGGTTTTAGTTCTAAAAACATAGCTTATGTTACTTATAAAAAACTGTATTAGTTAATGTACCAAAAGCCAATATAGGCCATGAGGTCAAAAACGTGCATGAATACTTGGAGGGGTGACCTCGTCATGAAAATTAGAGGGGATGCCTCTAATTAACTGGTAACTAGGTAGGAGGGCTCAACTCCTTGTGAAGGATGCAAGGCACACACCACATTCACCATGAAATCCTGACAGAAACATGTAACTAGGATGCACCCATACGCCCCACATGATAATATAATAATATGGCCAAAAGATGAAAGGGACGCCACGAGCTATCACTCCGCCGTGGTGAAGTCATAACACTAGTGCCTCAAGTGTTATGGTTATGGTACCTCCATAACTAGGTGAAACTGGTCATGCATGTATATGGCTTAGGTATTTAATTAAGCATAAGCAAATCAAAACATATAAAACACATAATGGGAAAAACGTTGGCTGCATACGGGGAATCCTAATAAGGAAAGAACGTCCATTCTAAAAGGACGGAGAATCCGTACCTTATGTCCAGTGAACGAAGAAGACGAACGGAAGAGAGTCCTACTTAGATCTCACTAATGCTACATAAATAATATACGTGTATAAGTATTCGGATTACTGTGTACATAATTGGTTCTATATCATGTCTTAGCTTGTTTTATATGTTCATGTCATGTTTTACTGATTTTAACGTTATGTTGTGTTTATCATGTATTCTGGATATTCTGATTAAGTATTACTTGTATTTCTTGTATTATTATACTTGTTGTGTAATAATAAGTAACTTTCTAAAAATAGCAAGTTTCCTAAAATAGAAAGTTTCCAAAAATAGAAAGTTTCCAAAAATAGATTAGCTGCTAAAAATAAATAAGTTTCCAAAAATAGAAAGTTTCCAAAAATAGATTAACTACTTAAAATAGATAAGTTTATAAAAATATAAAGTTTCCATATCTAGAAATAAGCTAGATTGTTAAGCTAATAAGATGAACTTAAGCTTTGCTGATTAATATTCTAAGTCATGTGATTAATATTATAGTTTATTACTTATAACATGTAAATTAAATAACTATATTTTATAAGATTTAATTAAATATAAACATGATTTAATTAAATTAAGTGTATAAAATACTTAGGTTAAAACATGTATTAATATTTATATTAATATAACCTAAGTCATGATAATTAATTAATTACATGTCATGCTTTAATAATTAATTAATTATTATAGTCTAATTTAAATAATAAAATACTTAGGTTATAATCATGTATTATTTATCAACATAAATATAATCCAAGTCATGATTAAATTAAATTAATTTTAAGTCATGATTAATTTAATTTAATTATTATCCTTGTAAAAATATGCTTGGAAAAATATACTTGTAGAAAATGTGTAGCTTGTAAAAATAAAACCCGTGCTCGTGTTGTGTTTTACATATAAGCCGAACCAAACAGCCCCTTTTGTTCTTTACACTGACAACCAAACACCCCTTTATAAGTGTAACACCCCCACAATTGCTATGCGCAGCGGAACTACAACAATGGGTGCTACACAGTATTCATTGCACACAAGATATATCAAACGACGCTAAAAAGACGTCAACTTAAAACTTGAAATTTAAAATTGTTAGATGATACATGTCCACGGTTTTTCCAACCCCAATTTGGTACAACAGAGTTTAGCGTTTTCGGTCCCCATGAATCTCAACCCAAGAATTTCAGTTTACAACAACATGACATTAAACTTAAAAATTGTTTAAGTAGAAAAGGAGGGAAAAACAAGCGGACTCCAAGCCATACACACAACGTCCATCCCATGCATGCTCCATCCTACACCTCAGCGGTTACCTGAAACACATGCCAAAATTTGGTCAACGAAAACGTTGAGTGGAATTCATAGGTTTTTCAATCCATTTGAACGTATATATAATAAAAACCATTCGTGATCATTTATAGTCTTGTCGATCAAACAAACTATAATCAGGATACTGACAATTGTGTTTAAGCTCATGACACTAATCCGTTAACTCAATCACCCGCGTAATAAATACCGGCGTGATTCAGATGAAACCAGTGCCCCTTCTAAAGGCATCAGTTGCAATTATACCTTATTTCTCATACAAAATAATCTACCGCAGAACTTACTAAAAGTACAGCCTCTCGGCTAGCATTGGGTCGTTAACCCCGTAGTACTACAAATTGCATAAGCGGCTATTTCCCCCTACTCGAGGGCAGGACAATAGTTAATAGTTCATGATTTTAGGGACTTTTGCAACTTTGGTACTCAACACAATTTCTAAGGCAACTTTCGGGTCTAACAATCATTCATGATATACGTTCCTTTTAAAAACTAGCATGCATTTCCCTCGCGGGTAAAACAATTTGAAATAAATATAAGCGAGGCTATAAATTCACACCTTATATCTTAAGTATTCGGTAGTTCGAGGGATGATCACTGACGACGAAACGGATGCCCGGTTAAATCAACACCTATCACAAATAACGCGTAATGAGTAATCTCATTTTAAATACTTACGGTACTGTATAAAATACATATATACTAGTCACTTAGGACAAGTATAACTCACGCCAAAAACAAAATAACAAGTATCACTCATTTTATTCCATTCGTTCTCATTACCTACGTTGTCCATTTTTACCCATTCTCGCCGGTACTTGACTAAAGTACGGGCTGTTTTACCTTATTTAACCACACTTATAAAATTTGACAAAATTCTCAAAAATCCTATAAGACCTGTAGATGACATGTTTTTAAGCCCAATAAAAGTTTTTACTTTTACGACCCGTTACGCAACTCTTTTCCACGACAACATTTTACGGGCTGAAATTGCGCTTCGACCAATTTTGACCTCTTTGACCTATATGAAAAGTACCTTTGACTTCTTTGACTCATAAGTCAACATATAGACCCATTTATACAGGTTTGGGACCAAATTTTGACCCTTGACCATTTACCAATTCCTACTTGTGACCCTCGGGATTTGACTAAAACTTTGCACAAATTCGGATTATGAAAGTCCTCGTCTCCCGGTACCCGATCTTTAAAATGTCATAACTTTTAGCTCGTTTTGAGTCACGGGCTCTACCTTATACCAAATTGAAGACAAGAAGACCCTCTATCACTACATTTAGTTTTCAAGACCTGGAAGAAAAATCATTTTTATGAAATGGACCTAAAGTTTCTGCCTAAAAATGACCATACCAAAAACACGCTTAGACTCGATTCCAAACCTTCTAACCACCACTAAACATCATCCTAAGCCTTCCCAAACATATCCTAACACCAAATTTCAGTCCTACCCCTATTGATCAACCAATCTCAAAATCAAAAATTCAAAGAAATGAACATGCAACTAAATAAACCTATGTAAAACATCCTAAAACAATAAACCAAACACAAGAATAACACTCAAAATCAACAACCACCATGGCTCCCCAAACACCCCTTATGCCGTGGGGTTTGGGTGCCCCAATCACCACAACCAAATTGATTTTTGGTGGGTTTTCTTGGTGTTTATACTTCCATAACTCATAAAATTAGCCACAAAAACGAATTTGGATCATCTTGAAAAATCTTGAAAAATTTTTGTTAGTGCATGTGGGATTTGAGCACATAGAAATGTAGGGAATGACCAAATTAGATGTGGTCTAACCTTGGTTTTTATGGAAATCAAGTGAAAAAAATTTTTGATGGATTTCTTTGGTGGTTTGGGGTTAGCCGTCGGCTAGAGAGACAAAGAGAGGAGAGTGTTTGATTTGTGTTGTCTAAATTTTTCTATGTGTTTGTGTTTGTGTCACTTTTGGCCTTTTTGGTGGGTTGGGAGGGACCTAATTGCAATATTTAGTTTCTTTTGGCCTTAAGTAGAAATCGTCCTCAAAACTTTGCGGGTTCGACTCATTTGTCAATTTTGAAAATTTTACGGGAGTCGGAAATCTTCCCGAACGCTCCAAAATATTTTTGGGATACTTTAAATGTACTCGGAAGGCTATAAAACTCACCCGACTCAACTTAACACGTACCGTAAATAAAATTCTCGAAAAATTACATTACCGATAAATCGTCAAAAATTATATAAAATTGGGCATCCCTCGGGATCGTAATCGTCATCGTCCTTCTTAAAACGTCAATCGTAAAAATTATAACCTCGAACATCGGCTTTAACCAAAATACTTATAAATATAGAAATTAAAATTTATTAAAAATTTCAAAAATTAGCGTAATTTAGGGTAACGTTAATGACCTCGATTCTAGGGTGTCACATCCACCCCTCCTTAAAGAGAGCGACGTCCCGGCGCTCGCCTCTTCTTGTACTCACGTTTCGTTCTACTGGAACAGATGAGGATACCTTTCCTTGAAAAAGTCCTCACGTTCCCAGGTGTATTCCGGTCCACGCTTAGAATTCCATCGGACCTTCACAATAGGAATCCTACTACGCTTCAACCGCTTGACCTCTCGGTCCATAATTTCCACAGGTTCTTCCACAAAGTGCATTTTGTCGTCTAGTCGAATCTCGTCCAAAGGAATCACCAATTCCTTGTCCGCCAAACTCTTCTTCAGGTTCGATACGTGAAACGTGTCGTGAATAGCACTAAGTTCGGTCGGCAATTCTAACTTGTACGCTACCGGTCCAACTCGTTCAACGATCTTAAACGGTCCAATATACCTCGGACTCAACTTTCCTTTCTTCCCAAAACGAATTACACCCTTCCACGGCGATACCTTGAGCATAACCATATCTCCAACTTCGAACTCCAACGGTTTCCTTCGGTTATCGGCATAACTCTTCTGTCGGCTTCTCGCAGCAAGTAGTCGGTTCTTGATCTGCACGATCTTCTCTGTCGTTTCCAATACCATTTCGGGTCCAGTCAATTGACTTTCCCCTACTTCACTCCAACACACAGGCGATCTACACTTCCTTCCATACAATGCTTCGAATGGTGCTGCTTTGATACTCGCATGATAACTATTATTGTACGAAAATTCCACCAGAGGCAAGTGGCGTTCCCAACTTCCTCCAAAATCAATCACGCATGCTCGGAGCATGTCCTCCATCGTTTGAATCGTTCGTTCACTCTGGCCGTCAGTTTCTGGGTGATAAGCCGTGCTTAAACTCAGTTCAGTGCCCATCGCACGTTGAAGCGATTTCCAAAATTCCGACGTAAATCTACTATCGCGATCCGAAATGATCGATAACGGCACTCCATGTCTACAGACGATCTCCTTCACGTACACGCTGGCGAGTTTTTCCATGCTATCCGTCTTCTTCATAGGTAAGAAATGAGCAGATTTCGTCAACCTATCCACAATTACCCATATCATATCACATCCACTTGGAGTCCTAGGTAAACCCGTCACGAAATCCATAGCGATTTTCTCCCATTTCCATTCTGGGATTTCTGGTTGTACCAACAATCCAGATGGTTTCTTATGTTCTGCTTGAACCTTCGCGCAAGTCAAACACTTACTAACGTAACGAGCAATATCCGCTTTCATATTCGGCCACCAATAGACTTTCTTCAGGTCGTGGTACATTTTGTCCGATCCAGGATGTATCGAATACTTCGACTTATGCGATTCATTCATAACCAATTCTCGAACTCCAGGCTTTCCTTCCTCAGATGAACACAGTGGTAACCAAATCCGATTCTCAAAATATCTCAGTCTGTCAGACCTAATCACGAAAAGAGGTTTCAACATTCGTCCCAAATTCTCGGCTTCAACATTCCCTTTCATTAAACCTCTCTCCCGAGCCTTCAGTATAGTTTCGGTTAAGTCAACGCTCTCAGTCATCACTAACGCTCTAACCCTCAAAGGTTTCTCCCGTTCCTTTCTACTCAGTGCATCCGCTACAACATTCGCCTTCCCAGGGTGGTAGCGAATTTCATAGTCGTAATCACTTAGTAGTTCAACCCATCGTCTTTGTCGCATATTCAACTCCTTTTGATCTAAAATGTGCTGCAAACTCTTGTGATCAGTGAATACAACACACTTTGTCCCATACAGATAGTGTCTCCACAACTTTAACGCAAAAACTACAGCTCCTAATTCCAAATCGTGCGTCGTGTAGTTCTCCTCATTCTTCCTTAGTTGCCTCGACGCGTAAGCTATTACCTTTTCACGTTGCATTAATACCGCTCCATAACCTTTACGAGACGCATCACAATACACTACGAAGTCCTCGGTTACTTCAGGCAATGATAAAATCGGTGCGGAACATAACTTATCCTTGAGCGTTTTGAAAGCAAGTTCTTCCTCATTTCCCCATTCATACACCCTATTCTTTTCGGTAAGCCTTGTCAATGGTTTTGCAATCAACGAAAATCCTTCAATAAACCTTCGATAATACCCCGCTAAACCCAGAAATTGTCGAACTTCAGTCGGCGTCGTCGGTGCTGACCATTCCCTGATCGCTTCTACCTTAGCAGGATCTACACGAACTCCCTCACTATCAATCACATGACCTAGAAACTGCACTGATTCCAACCAAAACTCACACTTAGAGAATTTTGCATACAGCTTCTCCTTCCTTAACAACTCCAAAATATTTCTTAGGTGCTTCTCGTGATCCTCCCTACTCTTAGAGTAAATAAGTATATCATCGATGAAAACAATAACAAACTTATCTAGATACGGCTTGCACACGCGATTCATAAGATCCATGAATACAGCAGGTGCGTTCGTCAACCCAAACGGCATCACTCGAAATTCAAAGTGTCCATACCGCGTACGAAAGGCAGTTACAGGAATATCCTCCTCTCTTACACGCAGTTGATGATACCCTGATCTTAAATCGATCTTTGAGTATACACTGGAACCTTGCAATTGATCAAACAAATCGTCAATCCTCGGCAATGGGTACCGATTTTTAACCGTCAGCTTATTGAGTTCCCTATAGTCAATACACATCCGAAACGAACCATCCTTCTTCTTTACGAACAACACTGGCGCTCCCCAAGGTGATGAGCTCGGCCTAATAAATCCTTTGTCCATCAATTCCTTCAATTGATCCGCTAACTCCTTTAACTCAGATGGTGCTAAGCGATAAGGTGCACGTGCAACTGGCGCAGCTCCTGGCACTAAATCAATTCGAAACTCGACCTCACGGGTAGGCGGTAAACCTGGCAGCTCGTCTGGAAAAACTTCCGGATACTCGCAAATAACTGGTACCTCTTCAATCCTCGCCTCTATATCACCATCACTCGAAACTTGTGCCAAAAACACATCGCATCCACTCTCTACGTACTTCATCATTTTCAAACACGAAATCACCTTCAAACGAGAAGTGCATTCGTCTCCCTTTACCGTCAAAACTCTATTCCTCAGCGGAATCTGAACCAATCTCTCGCCACAGACGATCGTAGCACTATGCGCCATTAGCCAATCCATTCCCACAATCACGTCAAACGATCCTAGCTCTATAGGCATCAAGTCGATCTTAAAAGCGTAATTTCCTAACTTCAAGGTACACCCTTTCAGTATAGAATTCGTGCTAACAATTTTTCCATCGGCTAACTCAACATTATAACTAGTCGCTAACAACACCGGTTCTCTATCAATATGACGACTAAATCTAACGTCTACAAAACTATTGTCGGAGCCAGAATCAAATAAAATACTAGCATAACAAGCGTCTAGCAAAAACGTACCGGTAACCACATTGGGACCCTGTGGTTTATCAGCCGTTCCCACTTGATACACAGCAGCCACATTATTACCTCCCCGCCTGTTTCCTGCCTTCGGGCAATTCGCTTGCACATGACCCCTTTCTCCACAACTATAACATCCCCTCATCCTGATAGCATTAGCCCCAGTGGCTACTCCTCCCGTTCGACAACCAGAAGTCCTATGACCTGCCTTCCCACACTTGCCGCATGCAGGCGGGCAATTTCCAACATGATACAAGTTGCACTTACCACAATGGGGGTTCACTTTCACACCTCTAGGGTTCGTCACTGCCCTCATCCCTTCGTTCCTTCTCTGATTAAACTGCTGATTACGGTTCGGCCCATGGTTGTTTCGATTTCCACCTCGGTTCTGGCCTTGGGATTGATTACTTTGTGCCGCTTCCCATTTCCTCTTGTTGCCTTTAGCAATGTAGTTCTGCTTGTCCTGAAGCTTGACGTCCATCAAAGCGTGTGCCATTTGAACCGCTTCATCAAACGTTCCAGGTTTTGACGAAGTTGTTTCACCTTTGATATTGCTAGATAAACCCTTAATATACTGCTTCATTTTCTTGGCATCATTGGCAAATATGTCCGGACACAAAAGACTTAACTCATTGAACCTCCTGGTGTAAGCAGCTATATCGTTGTTCTTCAAGGTCAAGTGCCTCAATTCGTCCTCCAATTGCCCCAATTCCTCCTCTGGGCAAAACTTCTTAGTCAACAGAGCTTTTGTCGCATTCCACGTCCTTGCATTCGCTATAGCCAATCCAACCGTAGCTACCTGGGTATTCCACCAACTTAACGCATCATCAAGAAACGTAGCAGCTGCAAACTTTACTTTATCCGCTTCTGCACAACCACTGATTTCAAACGTACTTTCAACCTTTTCCAACCATCGTCTAAGTTCTAAAGCTCCACCCGTTCCACGGAACTGCGTGGGACCGCACTTCATAAAACTAGAATAGGTACACACCCTCGGGGCTTGCTGTCTCCCCGCGTTCCTTCCTGGATCCTGATTTCTCCCAGCTCGGTCCGCTTCCAACGCATTTGCTATAGCTTCCTGAATCATGGTGTTAACACGATCGGCGGTCAACTTTGGAGGCATGGTGTTATCGAATATCTCTTTCTGCAAGACAAGAAAAATAGAAAAACAATGTAAGTATACATATCAAGTTTCCCAGACATAATATACATACAACGACACATCACGACGGAGTTACCAATATTCATCAATTCACATCACAAAAGATCAAATTTTAAGACATATCACAGATCATGAAAGGTAACATAGATTGTATTGATAATTAACCAAAATCGTGACAAGTATTGCCACTACAATCGTTCACCACAAAACGTCAAGTACTTGAGTTTCTCGTCATAATACCATCATACAAAGGTCCAAAATAGTTCTATTACAATGATCAGAGAAAATACAAAACAAGTAACTAGGCATGTGGTGATCCACACGGCCTCTTGGATGGCGGCTCGTCGTCGTCTTCCTCGGTTTCCTCATCACTAACGTCCTCATCCACATCATCCATTTTCCTTTTTCCTTTCTCATCCGGCCCACATTCCGTTTCCTTTTTCGTCCCTGATGTGGATCCACACTCAATCGCTACCTGACTTCCCACCGTAATACAAGCACCTCTAGTAGGCGGCTGAATCATGAAGTCATTCGCCTCCATCTCCAAATCGTCCACGAATCTCCAATCCGGGGGCAATGAATCCCTCACACGATGCTCCCAACTCTGCATCCTCGACAACCTCATTTGATCTTCCCTCACACGGTCAAGACTAGCACTTAAATTTGCAACCATTGATTTTAAACTGTTGATGTCACTTTTGTTCACATTCCCGTCATACTCAATTCTTGCCGTCCTTTCCAACAGTCTTTGGTGTTCCCTTTCAGTCTTATCAAACTTCTTAATTACCCTAGTCTCGACTACAAACCGCTCATACATCAACCTTTCCATCCTCCCCAAACGACCTGCGGGATCCCAGTAGTGTCTCGGTCTCGGAAAGTAGACCCTTGCAATATTCTCATGAATCGATGGCGACTTGGATGATTTGCTGGACTCTCCACTGCTCCCATTACTTATTCGAACAAATCCTGGCACTGTTCTCAAATAATCCTTACAATTGTCCATCGGGCGATTAAAGGGTTGCTGCTCATAACGACCGGTCGGTGGTACCTCATAACCCTTCGGCGAATTCGGGGATTGAAACAAATCAGGTTCGGTCTGGCCCACAGCATCCTCTGGAATGCCATCATCCATTAGCTCCTCGGGTTCTTCCTCAGAATCCCCACTCTCATCACTACTCATGCTGAAATTATCCACCTCACTTTCGCCATTGTCGTTTTCCAGCCCTATTTCGTCTTCTGGAGCGATCCATCCATTATTATTGTCCGGCGGGTTCGGAGGAAACGGTCCCCCTTCGTGACCTACGACGTAATCGTTTCCATTATCATTAGGCGGTACCTCGGCCATTCCTGCAATAACAGCGAATTTCGGAGGGTACATAAGTAATTATACAATAATTATAAATACATGTATGCAAATGCAATGCAAAGGTGGTACATATGCCCAAAATGTAATAATATGATGCTCATGCATGATTAATATAAAAATTACGATGTCGGATATTTCACGTAAAATTCAACGTCTACATATAGTAATTCCATACTTATGTAATAATTACCCACATATATACTTCACTCAAAAGTATACGTCAAATGCCATAAATACAACAATAAATCTTACCGGAGCCATGCAGGATAGTTGTGTGTGCTTGGACCCTTTCTTACGACACCAAAAGTTATAGTTTAGGATTTTCAAAAACGACCTAGTTCTCTATAACTCGTGGCTCTGATTACCAATCTGTAACACCCCCACAATTGCTATGCGCAGCGGAACTACAACAATGGGTGCTACACAGTATTCATTGCACACAAGATATATCAAACGACGCTAAAAAGACGTCAACTTAAAACTTGAAATTTAAAATTGTTAGATGATACATGTCCACGGTTTCTCCAACCCCAATTTGGTACAACAGAGTTTAGCGTTTTCGGTCCCCATGAATCTCAACCCAAGAATTTCAGTTTACAACAACATGACATTAAACTTAAAAATTGTTTAAGTAGAAAAGGAGGGAAAAACAAGCGGACTCCAAGCCATACACACAACATCCATCCCATGCATGCTCCATCCTACACCTCAGCGGTTACCTGAAACACATGCCAAAATTTGGTCAACGAAAACGTTGAGTGGAATTCATAGGTTTTTCAATCCATTTGAACGTATATATAATAAAAACCATTCGTGATCATTTATAGTCTTGTCGATCAAACAAACTATAATCAGGATACTGACAATTGTGTTTAAGCTCATGACACTAATCCGTTAACTCAATCACCCGCGTAATAAATACCGGCGTGATTCAGATGAAACCAGTGCCCCTTCTAAATGCATCAGTTGCAATTATACCTTATTTCTCATACAAAATAATCTACCGCAGAACTTACTAAAAGTACAGCTTCTCGGCTAGCATTGGGTCGTTAACCCCGTAGTACTACAAATTGCATAAGCGGCTATTTCCCCCTACTCGAGGGCAGGACAATAGTTAATAGTTCATGATTTTAGGGACTTTTGCAACTTTGGTACTCAACACAATTTCTAAGGCAACTTTCGGGTCTAACAATCATTCATGATATACGTTCCTTTTAAAAACTAGCATGCATTTCCCTCGCGGGTAAAACAATTTGAAATAAATATAAGCGAGGCTATAAATTCACACCTTATATCTTAAGTAGTCGGTAGTTCGAGGGATGATCACTGACGACGAAACGGATGCCCGGTTAAATCAACACCTATCACAAATAACGCGTAATGAGTAATCTCATTTTAAATACTTACGGTACTGTATAAAATACATATATACTAGTCACTTAGGACAAGTATAACTCACGCCAAAAACAAAATAACAAGTATCACTCATTTTATTCCATTCGTTCTCATTACCTACGTTGTCCATTTTTACCCATTCTCGCCGGTACTTGACTAAAGTACGGGCTGTTTTACCTTATTTAACCACACTTATAAAATTTGACAAAATTCTCAAAAATCCTATAAGACCTGTAGATGACATGTTTTTAAGCCCAATAAAAGTTTTTACTTTTACGACCCGTTACGCAACTCTTTTCCACGACTACATTTTACGGGCTGAAATTGCGCTTCGACCAATTTTGACCTCTTTGACCTATATGAAAAGTACCTTTGACTTCTTTGACTCATAAGTCAACATATAGACCCATTTATACAGGTTTGGGACCAAATTTTGACCCTTGACCATTTACCAATTCCTACTTGTGACCCTCGGGATTTGACTAAAACTTTGCACAAATTCGGATTATGAAAGTCCTCGTCTCCCGGTACCCGATCTTTAAAATGTCATAACTTTTAGCTCGTTTTGAGTCACGGGCTCTACCTTATACCAAATTGAAGACAAGAAGACCCTCTATCACTACATTTAGTTTTAAAGACCTGGAAGAAAAATCATTTTTATGAAATGGACCTAAAGTTTCTGCCTAAAAATGACCATACCAAAAACACGCTTAGACTCGATTCCAAACCTTCTAACCACCACTAAACATCATCCTAAGCCTTCCCAAACATATCCTAACACCAAATTTCAGTCCTACCCCTATTGATCAACCAATCTCAAAATCAAAAATTCAAAGAAATGAACATGCAACTAAATAAACCTATGTAAAACATCCTAAAACAATAAACCAAACACAAGAATAACACTCAAAATCAACAACCACCATGGCTCCCCAAACACCCCTTATGCTGTGGGGTTTGGGTGCCCCAATCACCACAACCAAATTGATTTTTGGTGGGTTTTCTTGGTGTTTATACTTCCATAACTCATAAAATTAACATGCATTACAACATTTAGCCACAAAAACGAATTTGGATCATCTTGAAAAATCTTGAAAAATTTTTGTTAGTGCATGTGGGATTTGAGCACATAGAAATGTAGGGAATGACCAAATTAGATGTGGTCTAACCTTGGTTTTTATGGAAATCAAGTGAAAAAAATTTTTGATGGATTTCTTTGGTGGTTTGGGGTTAGCCGTCGGCTAGAGAGACAAAGAGAGGAGAGTGTTTGATTTGTTTTGTCTAAATTTTTCTATGTGTTTGTGTTTGTGTCACTTTTGGCCTTTTTGGTTGGTTGGGAGGGACCTAATTGCAATATTTAGTTTCTTTTGGCCTTAAGTAGAAATCGTCCTCAAAACTTTGCGGGTTCGACTCATTTGTCAATTTTGAAAATTTTACGGGAGTCGGAAATCTTCCCGAACGCTCCAAAATATTTTTGGGATACTTTAAATGTACTCGGAAGGCTATAAAACTCACCCGACTCAACTTAACACGTACCGTAAATAAAATTCTCGAAAAATTACATTATCGATAAATCGTCAAAAATTATATAAAATTGGGCATCCCTCGGGATCGTAATCGTCATCGTCCTTCTTAAAACGTCAATCGTAAAAATTATAACCTCGAACATCGGCTTTAACCAAAATACTTATAAATATAGAAATTAAAATTTATTAAAAATTTCAAAAATTAGCGTAATTTAGGGTAACGTTAATGACCTCGATTCTAGGGTGTCACAATAAGCCATCAACCAAACACCCCTTTGTGTTGCTGTTTCCACTGCCTGGCCTGGGTTTCCCATCGGCAGTGGTCGCTTTCCCCTGCTCGAACCAAATTCCCACCGAGAGCATAAAGCTCTCGGCTCCCACTGTCTGCCAAACGCAGCCCCTGCTGCTGCCACTGGTATACCAAACGCGCCCCTGTGGGGCTATTGGCTTGCGGCTAGTCCAAATAATAAGCCCCCGACTGTTCAGAAATCCCCACCGAGAGCTATTGCTCTCGGTTTTCTGTGACACACAGCCCCGAACATAACCCCTATTAATCTTGATTTAATCTCTTGTTTTTAACATGCTTTTGAATCGTTTTTAATAACAGGTTCATAGACTAGGGTTTTTGTAACAAAATAATGAAACAAACGGATATAAGGTTACCTATCTTGCGTGTTTAGGAATCGAGATCACGACACCACCCTTGTTCTTAATTAATCCACTGTTGTTTTGGTTTTCTTGTTGATGCAAACGACGGTAGCCCCCCCCCCCCAAGAGAAGTAAAATGATCGTTTCCTCCTTTTTTATCTAGGGTTTTATGACTAGTCCAAAAATAAACAACACCCTCCCCATCTTTTATTATTTTCACACGGTTTAGAGCCCCAAGTGGGCCTTGAGCCCACTTCCCTTCTTTTTGGACGCCAGCCCAACGCCACACCCCTTATATTTTAGTTATTACCACGACATGTTAAATATTACGTGTATTCGTGGTTTAAGTTTCGTGATTTTTTATAGTTATCATTATACGTGTTAAACGTATACATTGTGTACGTAATTACTTGTCCTGTTAATTAAATATACGTAATAATAATAATCTTGTTAAATGTCCGCGTCGCGTGATTTAAATGCCGTGATTTATTATTTTGTGGTTTTACTTATTATACGTAAATTCATGCCGTATATTAATAATAATAATAATAACATACGTAATTACTTACCGTATGTAATTAACATACGTAATTACTCGTCGCATCTAACTAATATACGCGATTATCATGTTAAATGTTCGTGATTATATACTCGTGATTTATTCATTATAGTTAATAATTGTCGTGTATTAACACGTACGTAATAATTATCGTGTAATAACACTTACGTAATTTCTGGATTCAATATTTGTGATACGTGTACCTGACATAATTAGTAAGTTTTAATAGGTTCATATGTTTACGTAGTGTACTGTTCATGGTAAAAGCATGCGGGTTTTACACATATGTCACAAGATGCTCTTCTATTCTTGGTAGTCTACCACATTGCTTTTAGGGAAACAGAGCTGACATAGTTTCCCTTTTCTTCATAGTCTCGTACACACTAAGGTATGTCCAAAGTGTACTGAGTGTTAACAGGGTATTTCCACCCCTATTAACCCTCAACCCCTCAGAGTCCCTGATACATCTTTGTTGTTATCCATCACAGCCAATGAGTATGTCTTCAAGTAATCTTCAACTTCCTTGAGAATGTCTCTGACATGGACTCCTCTGAGGTTGTTTATAGAGACATAGATCTCTGCGAGTCTTGCGATACTTGCCTACCTCCTAGGCACATGCAAGTTAATATCAGACAACTTGATTTACGGTTAGATCTATGATACAGGGAATCTAATAAACTTAGATGCCCAACAATCTCCCCTATTTAAACATAAATACAGCTAGATCTAAATAAGTTACAGTAAGTGAGATGACAGCTTCCTCTTACTCATAACAGATCTTAACAAACATACTTCATGATTTTATTATGACTTAAAAGAAATTACATGTACAAAACATAAGTGTAACAAAATATGAAAGTAAAGTTTAGCTGTGAAAGACTTCAATAATCATCATTCTTGATTTTCTCTTCAACTTCAGCTATGTCTGTCCTGGCATCCAATTCGGCCTGCAAAGCTTGTGCAAATACCTTGGAATACTCTGTTGATTTTAAGTGCATTTTTAAGACAAAGAAGCTGAATAGTTGATGCTAGTACCAGCTCATCTTCCCTTTGGAACACAGATTGACATCCCCTATTCATGAAGGCCATACCTTTCTCAGGCTCAGTATATGTCTGATTATCAACAGGCCCTACAATCCCATTTGGTAAAACCAAATCCCTGTGCATTCCACCCACTTGAACATCATTCGTTACAAAGGTTTCCTTAATAAATTGAGTCATCCTTCTTCTTTTCTTTCCAGACTTTGGAAGATCTTGTTCAAACAGCTGTGGTGGGGGATCAATCTTGAGCTTGGCTGCAGTTTCCTTAACACATTTAAACTTAGCTTTGAGAGTCTTAAGAAGTGTAAAATTTGCCTGTCCAGTCTTCTTCGCAGCTAATGCCTCAAGTTCAAACCATTCAGACAGACCAAGTTTCTTTAACTTAAAGTCTTCAAAGAGATCTATGTTGGCCTATTGATTATCTCTCCACAAAACCATTTGTGGTGTATGAGTAGACTTGTGAATAATATACTTGAACTTGGTGATTTTTCCAGGTGCAAACCTGTTATTGACGCAGGCATCATAGTTAGCCTTTACCTTTTTCAATGCCTCTGTGCGTTTAACTTCCATTTCCTTCAACCTTTGTCTTTGCTCCTCCCTTTGTTGAGGATTCATTTTTCTCAGAGTTGCCTAATTCAGCTCCTTGGCTTTCTTGATTTCATTTAAACTCTTGAATTCAATAGTCTGTTTCAAAATTTCTTCAGCTGTTAGAGGTTTCTCATTTGCTGCTTTAAAGGTTGTGAATTAGGATAGTTCAGTGGTTGATACTCCTGTCTCTAGCATCGTAGCTATTTTCTTTAGCTTAACATCTGAGTCTACCACCAGCTATTTCCTTTCCTTTCTTCGAGACAGAGGATAACACACTTGTGTTCTTTAGCTCTTCAGCTTGTTTGATGAAAGCCATCTGAGCTTTGTTTTGTACAGCTTTTGGTAGGGAGCTAACAGTGAACTTGAGTTTCTTGGCAGCTGGTTCACCATCATCCACAGCCTCATTGGTGTTAACCAAAGTCAAGGACTTTGATGAATCAACTCCATCCTTTGTCTGTTGCTCCCCCTTAACTTTATCATCATCATCAGGTACAATTATTAAAGTGATGACTTGGAGAGGGATGTGTGATGGGATAGTGTTGTCAGCTGATCATGAGCTTTGCTTAGCAGATTCAAGGTTAAGTACATTTTCCTTTTCCCCCTCACGTTCAGCCTGTCTTTTCAGACGTTTGGATGAACGTGCCTGAATGTATGCAACAATCTGCTTAACGGAGGAAGCCATTTATCTTTGCCTGGTTCTTGAAGCTCTAGCAATTTTCAACAGCTGGTTGCAATTTTCATTGGTGTTGGGATGTATACGGTCAACTATGAAGTTGGTATGGCGAACTTGCCCGGATCGTACAGCCTCAAATTCTTTATGCATTGTCAACTCATAAGCATAGAATAGGTCAGGGACCTTTGTGGCTATGGCATCTTTGATACGAGTGGATAAATGGCTAAGTCCTTGGGACACTCCTTTTCGTGTGCCATCCATAATGGGTTCAGTGACAGCATCATTAACCGCCTGTGTGATAATCTTCTGAAAGTTACCAGTGAAGGAGTGCATATCAGATCCAATGCGATCCAACTTTCTTGACAGGTGTTCAATGTCTGAGTCATGATGTTTAGGCTTTAAGTCATGGATGTTCAGACTTTGTTGTGCATAATCATCCTCTCTTGGCAAGATGTCAAAGTTGGTCTGTTGAGGATGATCAAACAACAAAAATTTGGCTGTCGGATCATATGTAGGCCTTTGGAACACTGTGGTGACTGAGGTAGAAGAAGTAGGAATCACTACGGCTTCCTTTGGAGGAGGAGTGGTTTCAATAGCTGGTGTGGACACATCGATATTCTTGGGAGGAGACACAGACTGTTGATCATCATCCTCCTCCTCAATCATCCACTCAGGGAGAATCTCATTATCTGGTATTGATTCAGGTTCAAAGAAGCTTTCAATTAAGGCAAGCACATCCTCTTCAACATCAGGCATGGGCTCATCCTCATTGGGCTGATCCTGACTCAATTTATCAGCTCCTTCGTTTGGCTGCGCCAGAGAGTCTACATTTGGTTGTACAACATCAGCCTGCAATATGTTTAAGTTAGTAACAGTGAAATAGATAAAGGGAATGGTCGCCAGTTCGCTGTCCCAGAGAGGCTGAGGATGATTATTCAGCCACTCCAAAGGATAAATCCTTGGGATTCTTTTAAGAGTGGAAGTAATGAGGTTAATGATATCCATTCGCTGCACCTAGGAAAGCTGAGTGTGATTATTCAGTCCCCCCAAAAGGTTGAAACCTTTGGGACACTTTTATTTGTGAAACATATTTTGTTAAGGATCGCCATTCGCTGCCCCTAGGAAAGCTGAGGTTGATGATTCAGCTCCCCCTGAAAGGATAAATCCTTTGGGATTCTTTTATATGTAAAAAAGATGTAAGATAAGGTTGTCATATATCGTTGTCCCTAGGAGAGCTGAGGATGATTATTCAGCTCCCCCTAAAAGTAAAACTTTTGGGATTATTTTTCTGAAGGAACCAAGAGGCTGTGTGAGGTACAACTACTCTAGGTCGAAACATATATGTATTCAGGTTGTTGTTTGCCTGAATATTGTCTAGAGGGTGCAGGGTCATCAGGGTGCTTTATAAACACAAATGAATCACTCACTGGTGCAAAGACAGGGTGTAAAGAAGTCTTAAGAGATTTCTAAGTGCATACAAAGACTCCTATGGGTCGAGGATAACCCTACACCACTCGCACCTACAGACATTTGAGAGTGGCTGCTTGTGAACCTCTAAAAATGATAAGACTAATTACCTATGTGATATCAACGGAATTGGGCTGGTTCCCTGTTGTCTCTGCTGAGATCGAGACGTTAGACTCCTGTTGTTTGTCAACTGAGGTCTCTGTGTCCATAGAAGTCTCTAGAAAAGAAGTGGTGGAGAGGTTCACAGTCTTCTTAAACCTAGCCTTAGCAACAGTTTGGGTTTGGGAAGAAGATGGGTTTTTCTTCTTCTTTGGTTGTTGGCCAGTTGTTGCCTTGGACGACGTGGTGTGTTGCCCAGGGGTCAAAGACACTGACTTGCCAGACAAACCAGTTGTATTCACCTTCTTAGAGGAAGGGAGCAAGGACTTCACAACATATAGTTGTTTATTAGTAATGTTCAACATATGGGTAGTAGCTGGCACATCCTCATGTCCAACCCCTTTGTAGATAGCTCCAGTTATGTGATACGGCTTCAAAGTTATGAGTTCAGAGTTGTGGTAGTCGTCACCCAACAGGCTTTCAAAAAAAAAGAGAAAGAAAGCAAACATAGCAAATGTTTTTCTCCCTGACTTGATTCGTTCCCTTAAGTTTTTTGACAAGGTTAGAGAAAAGAATGCATCCAACATCTAATTTTGTGCCCCATATCAGCCCAAAAGCAATGGTTTGACGATTGAATGCCATTTGGTCTTGAGATCCCTGCATACCACCCAGGGGTTTGACTATGTGTGTGAAGAGGACACGCCACATAGGGGAGAAATATCTGATCTTCAGAGGAGACTTGGTAACGACTTCAGCAGGGGTAAGGGTTGGGTTAACATCAGATACAGGTTTAAGTGTGGCAAGGGCATCCTTTACAACCTTTTTGTCAACAGCTTTCAGGCATTCATCGCCATGCCTTAGCCCAGCCACATTGGAAAAGTCTTTGAGAGAGAAGGCGAAAGGGTGTTCATTGCAATAGAGGTTAAAGGTGATGGTGTCATCAATGACTTCTGTAGAATACCATAATTCCCTAAGGTATTCTTGGTATAAAACGGATAGGGATTTTGTGAATTCTTCACTAACATCACAATTCTTCATGAAATTAACCAGATATGTGTAAGTGTTGTTTGGAGCCTTGAGCCATCCAATCGAGTTGTTAGAAGCGAGGATGCTCTCATTCAGTTCGAAGTTAAAGTTGGAAGCCTTTGGTACTGGGAACGTCATTGATTCGAGGTTGAAGAAGATGAAGATGGTAAGAGGGTTTAGAGAGAGAATTTAGAGAGAGAGAAGAATTTGTAAGAATTTAGAAAAGTGTTAGGTGAGAAAGATCTTGAGACAATATATATATTCAAAATTTGAAACAGTTATTCAACCGCATTAAATGCTTAGTAGGAAAATGACTACACACAAGTGGGTCCCTTGACCTTTCAAAACTATTTGTCTCCTTGTTATTCGGAAAAGAATTAATTAAATATAGGGAATGTTTTTAGCATTTACTTGGAAAGTAACTACCTAGTTTCATGTGAAAAACATTTAATATTTAATCAGACTTTATGAACACATTAAAAATCAAGCCACAGGCTTAGAGATATTAAGCATACCCAGCTCAGCAACTAGCCTGTTGAATGAAGGTTCAGCCAAAGGCTTGGTAAAGATGTCAGCTAGTTGCAGCTCAGTGGGGACAAATGCAGCTCAATATCTCCCTTCATTATATGATCACTGATAAAATGATACCTGCTATCAATGTGTTTGGTTCGAGAGTGAAGCACAGGGTTGTTGGAGATGGCAATGGCATTGGTGTTGTCATAGAAGATTGGCACTTTGTCATATAGAATCTCATAGTCAGCTAATTGACTCTTCATCCAAAGCACCCGTGCACAACAGCTGGCAGCGGCAACATATTCAGCTTCAGCTGATGACATGGCCACAAGGTTTTGCTTCTTTGCACTCCATCCAACCAACTTTCCTCCTAGGATTTGACAGCTACCTGATGTACTTTTCTTGTCAATGCAGCATCCAGCATAGTCTGAATCTGAATAGGCCTTTAGATCAAAGCCTGATTCCTTGGGATACCACAGAACTAGTGAGGTTGTCCCTTTGAGATACCTAAAAATTTTCTTAACAGCCACTAGATGGGATTCTTTTGGGTTAACTTGGTACCTTGCACAGAGACATGTGGAGAACTGGATATCAGGAGGACTGGCTGTTAAATACATGAGTGACCCAATCATGTCTCTATATAAAGTCTCATTAATAGAGACCCCTGACTCATCAGAACCCAAGTTATTGGGTAGAAGCATGGGGCATTTCACTGATGCACAATCAGCCAAGTCATATTTTTTAAGTAAATCCTTAACATACTTTTCTTGACAAATCTAAATTCCCTTAGGACATTGTTTAATTTGAAAACCCATAAAGTAAGTTAATTCACCCATCATACTCATCTCATATTTCTTGGTCATCAGTTTAGCAAAACGTTTACTAAGATTAACATTAGTTGACCCAAAGATGATATCATCCACATAAATTTGTACAATGATGAAATCACTCTTATCCTTGAAGGTAAAAAGTTTTTCATAAATGGAACCCCTGACAAATTTATTATCTGTTAAAAAATTAGACATAGTTTCATACCATGCCCTTGGAGCTTGTTTCAGCCCATACATGGCTTTGTGTAGTCTGTACACATGATTGGGAAATTCGATGTTCTCGAATCCTTCAGGCTGTTCAACATACACTTCCTCAGCCAAATCTCCATTGAGGAAGGCACTCTTAACATCCATCTGATACACAGTGAAGTTCATATATGCAACATAAGAAAGGAATATTCTGATAGCTTCAAGTCTTGCAACAGGTGCAAAAGTTTCATCGTAATCAATCCATTCAGTTTGTGTATACCCCTATGCAACCAGCCTAGCCTTGTGTCTGATGATATTTCCAATCTCATCCATCTTGTTTCTATAAATCCATCTAGTGCCTGTGATGTTCTTACCAGGTGGAGTTGGCACTCGAGTCCATACCTTGTTCCTTTTGAACTGATTGATTTCTTCTTGCTTAGCAGCTACCCAACCATCTTCCATAAGAGCTTCAGCTACTCTTTTAGGTTCAATTTGTGAGAGAAATTTAGCGAAAAGGCATTCATTGGCTGAGGCTGATTCTGAGTCATGAATTCGCTGTCTAGTAGTAACCCCTGCATTAGGTTCCCTAACAATATTGACAAGAAGAATGTGCTGATCTCTTGACCATTTAGTTTGGAGAGCTGTGTAATCATAGACAGTGACAGCTATGGAGGTGGCTAGCACTATCTGAGTTTCATCTTGCTGAGTAGGAGGACTCTCTTTAAATATGACCTCAGTATCTGTGTCAACTTCAGCTATATCAAGGGGCACAGATTCATCGTCAATAGGAGAGTCTTCAGGAATTTGAAGAATAGGTGAGTCATCTTCAGTTGATGTGGAACAAGGACTATAGGAAGGCTGTGGTTCTTCTTCATTAAGTCCCGGATAAGAGGGAACTTCAATGTTGTGTGTTGACAGCGGGTCAAATGTAGGAACATAAGGAGTGAGGATGTTGGTGAGATGATGGTGATGACAGGGAGGTCTTGGTTCTGAGAATTCATCACTTGGGAAAGACCTGTTTTCATTAAAATCAATTTCATCACCCTCTGATCATGATCTCTATATGATGTCATCATCTTCATTGAATCTGACATGAAAGGTTTCTTCTACTTGTTGTCTTCTAGTGTTGAATACTTTGAAGGTCTTGGTTGTTGGAGAGTATCCTAAAAAGAAACCATCATCAGCCTTTTCATCAAATTTTCCAAGTTTATCCCTATAGTTATATATGAACACAAGGCATCCAAAAACATGGAAATAGCTGACATCTGGAGCTCTGTTTCTAAAAACATCATAGGAAGTTTTGCCATGTCTCTTGATAATGATTGATCTATTCTGAGTGTAGCATGCAGTATGAACAGCTTCTCCCCAAAATTCCTTAGGCAAAGCTGCAACATTTAACATAGTCCTGGCTGCTTCAATTAGAGTCCTATTTCTTCTTTCAGCCACACCGTTTTGTTCATGGGTGCCATCTGAAGAGAAGTTTTGTGATATTCCTTTTTCATCACAAAAGGATTCAAGTTGTTGATTTTTGAATTCAGTACCATTATCACTTCTTAGAGCCTTTATTCATATTTTCAACCTGTTTGATGAAGGACATGATGGTATCAGCTGCATCACTTTTCCTTCTGAGGAAGAAAACCCATGTATACCTGGAAAATTCATCAACAATGACCAAGATATATTTGTTGTAATTGATGGTCTGAGGTTTGACAAGTCCAAAGAAATCCATGTGAAGGAGATGTAAGCACTTGTCAATAGAGAATGATTGCCTGGTCTTAAAAGAAGACCTGTGATGCTTTCCCTTAACACAAGTCTTGTCTTAAGAAAAAGTCACTAAAGGTAGACCAGCAACCAGGTTTTGTGTGGCTATCTTGTTGATGTTTTTAAAGTTGAGATGAGACAGTCTTTTGTGCCACAGCCAATTGACACTTTCAGAGGCTTTGGCAAGAAAACAGTTGGAGCTGTCTTTAGAGCAAGTAGCCATGTTGATGACATACACATCTATTTTTCTAGGTGCAATAAGCACCACATCATTGTTCTTGTTGAATATGATTCCCTGAGTCTTGGTAAACAAAACCTTGTAGTCAGCATCACACAATTGGCTGATGCTGATAAGATTGTGCTTAAGACCATTCACATATGCAACCCTTGTAAAAGTTATCCCATTGCAGTTCACTGAGCCGTATCCCTCTGTGTCGCCTGAAGAATTATCCCCAAACTGGCTCCTTTGAGTATATGTGCAGGTATTGTCGAATCCCTGTCATGTGTCTAGAACAGCCACTGTGTAGATACCATATCGATTCCTTAAGATGTTTCTGCACGGATACATAGAAACCAATTAGTTCCTATGGTGAACTCACTTTCCAGTGGGTTCCCTGAATTGCTGATTAGCAACTCTTGACTTCCTGTAGAACTTTTGACGATGTGAAGGGCAGATAGCTGTCTCATGTGTGAACCTTCCACGGATATCACATCCTGGAAAGTCACAGCACTCATTTGAGTGATGGTCTGTAAATCCACAAAATTTACAAGGAGGGTAAGGTCTGTAGTTACCTAATGGTCTCCTAAAAGCCTGTTGTCTTTCCCTAGAAGGTGTCTGAGATCTCTTAACAGTCATATGTCTATCATGATCTATGGTCATGTGATGAGAGTTTTTACACACATTACAGTAAGGTTTGACTATCCTTTCTCCTTTGTGTTCTCCTAGAAATAGACTTAGGTTCATAGGAAGTAGAGCATTCAGCGAAAGGCTTAATATGTAGTTTTAACAGTTCTACTTCTTTCATTAATGACAACAAGCGTTCTTCAGTTGAGGAATCAACTTTGTTCACAGATTTTGTTGAGACAGGCTTAAAGGCAACTTGCTTAACAGATTGTTTTACTGGTACGGCAAACACCTTAGCTGGTGCTTTCTCAACATCTGTTTTGGGTTCAGCCTTAGCTCCTCTAGAAGAGCTGCTGGGTTCAACTCCTAAGAGTTTAGGTAAAGGTGGTAAATCAACCACATCTTCAGAGACAGGTACATCTGTCAAGAGGGGATCTGACATATGTATAGTCTATGTTGATTTGAAAACAATCTCTTTGGGTTTTGTGAGAGTTTTCAATTTGTTTTTCTTAGTAGAGATATCCCTTTTTATGTTAGCAGGTAGTTCATCATTAAGCAATTCATCTATAGTGAACCTACTGCACAATCATTTTTCTATAACCTTATTTAATTCAGATACTTGATCATTTAAGGCACTGTTTTTTTAAGGTTAACATATTAACTTCGTTTTGAAGAGATATCTTTTCAGAATTAACCTTTTTAAGAGTTTCACATTCAGCCGTAGCAGTTAACAGTTCACGTTTAACAGAGTGAAACTTATCAAGCAGGTTCTTTCTCTGTTCCTCAACAAAGTGTAAATCAACAATTTACTTTAGCTTGAGAACTGGTGACGTCATTCATAGCAAGTTCATTGAGAAGAATTCCCATCCTTGTATATGTTTGTTGAACCTTTTCACCTTCAAGTGCCTTGAAAGCATTGAACTGAAGCCTGAGTGCCTAAATCTTGGTTTCCCTTGTTTTAAAGGGTCCTTCATGACCGAGGATAAGGTCTGTCCACATTTGTTTGGCTATAGGACATTGAATCACATACTTCATGATGTGTTTTGGAAGACAAGATATAATGATGCTCTTGAGACGTTTATCTTGGTTTGCCAATTTCCTATCAACTGGAGTCTACTGCTTGAGAGGTTTGGGAAAAGGATTCTCATCAGTAGAGGTAAGCGCCATGGGAACATAAGTTCCATTTTCTATAATTTCTAGAAGTAATGGTTCAAGTACGTCGAGATATACGATGAATTGACTCTTCCAACTTGCAAAATCATCTTCATCAAAGACTGGTATGTTGGTGACATGAGATCCGCCTCTTGAGTCAAGACGTTGAGGTAGATCATCTTCATCTTGAGGTGAGGATGGTGGAGGAGGAGTGTTGTTTCAAGAAGACGGTGGTGGTGGTGGAGGTGTATTGCTCGTTTCAGGCATGGTGGATATTGATTATAAAACCTAGAATGATGTTTATGAAGGTTTTAATATCAAACACCGCTCTGATACCAATTGTAAGTCCCTAATACAAGAGTGAAACGATAAACTAAGACAATCAACACATGTAGTTACTTTTCAAACATAATACTTATTATTGTATAATAAAGAATTACAAGTGTTATGGATAACACCGTTTGATAACAATGTGTTGTGCACACTTTGGACAAACAAAACCTAACTTATGAACACAGTCGCAGCTGTTTGGTTCAATAAGTTCTAAAGAGTTAATGTGTGTAAGTGTCAAAGTGAGCAACATTAACTCTAGGCTACATATCCTATTTATAGTGGTACGAGGTTGACTCCAAGTACTGGTTGATGATGACTACACTAAACAGAAACTTGTCAGACATCTGTCACAAGATGCTCTTCTATTCTTGGTAGTCTGCCACAATGCTTTAGGGAAACAGAGCTGACACAGTTTCCCTTTTCTTCATAGTCTCGTACACACTAAGGTATGTACAAAGTGTACTGAGTGTTAACAGGGTATTGCCACCCTTGTTAACCCTTAACCCCTCAGAGTCCCTGATACATCTTGGCTGTTATCCATCATAGCCAATGAGTATGTCTTCAAGTAATCTTCGAATTCCTTGACAATGTCTCTGACATGGACTCCTCTGAGGTTGCTCACAAAGACTTAGATCTCTGTGAGTCTTGTGATACTTTCCTGCCTCCTAGGCACAGGCAACTTAATATCAAACAGCATGATTTACGTTTAAATCTATGATACAGGAAATCTAATAAACCTAGATTCCCAACAGTAACCCTTGAGGAAACTTGTGCTTTGATCCTTCTTAAAAGCCTAAAAGGCATATGCCGACAAAGGAAGAGGATCCAGGCCAATTTCTTTTACCTTGTGATTATTCCGAGATTGAGGGATGTTTAGCCCTTGTCGATTTAGGTGCTAGTATCAATCTCATGCCTCATTCTCTTTGGAAATTGATGAAATTGCCTAGACTTAACCCCACAAACATGAAAATCAAGCTAGCAAATTGCACGCCTTTGAAACCAATAGGAATAGCCGAAGATGTTTATGTTAAAATTGGAAAGTTTGTTTTTCCCGCGGACTTCGTCATTTCCGATTATGAGTGTGATCCTAAATGTCCCATTATTTTAGGTCGACCATTTTTATCGACGGCTCGTGCCATTATCAACTTTCACGGTGGAAAATTAACTATGACTTATGGGGAGGATAAAATGGACTTTTTCGCGAATAGATCCCAAATTTCAAATGATCATGATGAAATCGATGTTTCCAAAAATGATTTCAAAATGTTGACTTAGCGGAACATATGAGGCTTGATGCATGTTTTGAAAGAATTAAAAGAACGATTTTAAAGACGAAGATTTTAATGATCGTGAATATGTTTACTTGATTGAAAAAGGTATAAGCAAATTTATGAATCAAAAATCATTTCGGGATATATTCGGCGAACAAAGTGAACAACCAATTCCGAAGGGCGACGTTAGTGCCATCACAACAATGACCAATATGGACTCGTCTTCACCACCTTCGAAGGAACACGTCTTTGAGGCATCAACTTCTAAATCCATTAAAGTGCCTCCATTTCCTAGCCCAATATCCATTGAGGCGAAAGGTTTTATTGACATCGATCGACTCGTCATTGAAAAGTCACCTAAGCATAATCATTCGACTTGTAAGACCATGGTTGTGAGTTCTCACATCGACTCTTTATTTGATGACAACAATGAGAACGATTTTGCCGAAATTGATCACGTACTCAAAAATCCACAAGCTATTTTTGATTCTCCTAAAAAGAATTCTACGTGTGGTGAGTACGATGATTTCGTCTTCGAGCCCGAGATTGAGGAAATTATCGAACGAGAGCTTGCTCTTTTGCCTCCACTTCCACCTACGAGTGAGGACGATTTTTCTAACGTCAAGGCCGAACTTGATGAGTTGGAACGTCTTATTTTTAATGATGATGAACCAACTCAGGTGTCCCAAAATCCAATTCTTGAGGAGTTACCTAATCAACACTCCTCAAATGAGAATTACGTTTACCACAATCGTGAGGATTTAACTTATCAACAATCCCCATAAATGAATGATGGTTTCGTGCTTGATCGTGATCTTTTAGAGAGAGTTTCTAAAATCTTAAATGAGAGGAATGACGAACCTTGGTTTGACAAGCCTATCTATGATGAAGAAATCGAAGAGATTAACGTTCATGAGGATGACGAATACGTTGACCCCGAGGGGGCGGTGGTCTTTGTTGATTAACGTTTTGAGAACTTATGATGAGACTGTATTTATACACAGTCTCATCGTCCAAATCGGGCTTAAAACGTTTAAAATATCATCAGAATACCCCAATATATGCCTGTTTTTGTTCATTGTGTATTTTAGGTATGGATATCGTGAATTCACCAAATGATCAAAGGAATCAAGCAAAAACGAACACGGGAAACGAAGCCGCACAAAGAACCGGGCCCAAGTTTGGAATATACAAAAATGCCGTTGAAGTTTTGAAGATTGGCAAGTTTGGTCCTCAACTATTGAAGACTTGTCACAAATGACCCTCCACTATTCATTTGTACAAGATAAATCCTTCATGTTTGAAGAATTAACAAAGCAAGCCCTTGAAGAATGCAATATTTGCATATATGATCCTTGATATAACTTTGATGGAAGCTTGTGCCAAGTTTGACAAGTTATTCAAACTTGTTTACAAAAGGAATTAAGTATTTGAGCTGATTTGTTACAATATGAATGAAACATAAGACTTGGGGGGCCATTTGTGGCCAGACAACAAACTCCCCTCACCCACTCACAATCTGCCACCTCACCCCCACTCTCCCATCACCCAATCAAAACGCACCCCTCATCCACGTCACTTCCCACTACCACCTTTTATTTAAAACCGGTTTATTAATTATGGATTAAGTGGGAAACACACTTTTTAAAAATATATTACCCAAAACTGGATTTAACCCCTACTGTTTAACCACCCTCTTCCCTTAAACCCTAAAAAAAACCATCCTAATTACTTCTTTAAATCAAAGGGGTTTTACCCCAACTTTTCCAGAAACATAATTCCTTTTAACCTCAATACAACCCACCTCACACAAGTTATTCCCGTGACCTCAATGGGGCCCCCATCCTTCCCCTGCAACAAAAATCCAAAGTTTGAACAGAGCATCAACGGCTTATGATGGTTCTTTCCTTCCAAAGTCATAATATACGACTAAGATTGGTCAAACACAACTGTACTCAACTTCATCTTCACATGGCTCAAGCATCCTCAAAGATTATTCGCATATTCCTTCAAGGGCAGTTTAGGAAGTCCATCTTTAGGGTTTAGATTATTCTAGATTCAATGTAAGCCTATAAAAGGCATTGAGCTTTTAACATTTGTTTCTTGTTCCAGTTTTTCTTGTAAAACCTTTTTATTGAATAAAATAGTTACAGTTTCTTAAAAAACTTTGCAAGATTGTACTGAGTTCCAAGTAGTGTAGACTTATTTATTTTCAAGATTAGTTTAAGGTTTTCAAGGTCCTTGGTTTGGACGTTTTTTTTGTTACTTTCAGAAATTACCTTCCAAGCACAAGAGGAAGTGACAATGGATCCTTGTGCTTGGATTATTGATTTCTTATGGTTATAAACTAGTTTCAAAAGGTGTGAAAGTTTTGTGTGTCTAGGTTTTGTTTTTCAGAAATTTGTCCCAAACTTGTTTTCCAAGATTTTTTTAAAAATCTTTGGTCACCCTTATTTATTGACAGCTTACTGCTATAAGCATTCAATAAGCTCAATTGATATTGAGCTTATTGGATTGCTTTTCAGCTTGTTCTCTCTTTTGTTTTATTGTGTATGTGCAGATAACATTGCCTTACCCTTTTATCCAATTTTATTGAAGAAATTTTGTCACCCCGGTTCTGTTGTTGAACCACAACGGGGTTCTCCACATTTGCATCACAAGCTTTCCAAGATCCCAAGGAGAAGGCAATCAGCAGGTATGCTTGAACCCTCCTTCAAAATTTTGTGCTAGTTGATGATATTTGTGAGAAATTTCATGATTCTGTTTGGTAGTAGGTGCTTGGTGATTTTAATGCTGGTTTAGGGCTTAGTTGATGATAAGTTAGAGTTTAGCTAGGTTATTGTGGGATTTGATTCTTGGTTATGCAAGTTGCTTAGTTAAAATTTATGTTTACTAATTATAAGGGGGTGTTTGGATCTGCTTTTTAAGGTGAGACTTGTGACAATTCTTGGCTAAAATCAGACTTAAACAGACTCCTTTGGTTAATGATAGTTAAAATCAGTCATTTGCTTTAGGTTTTGTAGGATAAAATTATATTTGCATGCTCAAATTGGGTGATATTAGCTAAAATTCAGCAATCACACTTTTCTTCCTATTTTAGTGTAAATTTTGCTTGAAATCTGGTTAGTTGTTAGGAAAGGTGTTCATTGAGGATTGTGTTAGGTCCTGGTGTGTTTTGGTGATTGAATTGGGCAAGTTTGGTAAGCCCAAAACTCACCAAACTGCCAAGTGCATCAGCAAAGGACCCAAGGCCCCTTTTCTGTATACCAGTAACTGTATATGGCCAGTTGTGCTTGATTTTTGAATTTGAGTTGTGTTTTTTCCTGCTTATCTTGACTCCCCACACTTCACTGAGTGTGGGGATGCCCCTCTTGTCCAACAATACTAATCATAGCTCAAGTTACAACCTAAAAGGTCCACAGACCTTGATATTGCACTAGCAGTGGGAACTTCATTACCCCTGCTAGTGCTTTTGTTTCCCCTGCTTGCACAAGAAGACAGAAAGTGACCAAGTGTCACTTTCACAATCTTAAAATTTTGTCTTTTGTGAACTTTTTAAGAATTAGGACTTCAAACTTTTTCCATTATTTTTCTTTTTTAATTCTTAATTTTTCTGTTTAATTATTTTTTATATTACTGTTCATTTGATAATTTTTGGACTATTTTGCATTTTTAATTACTTTTAAACTTTCTGTTTTTGTCTTTTAGTGGTATAATTTAGTAATTTTCAGTTTTAAAATTTTTCTTCTATTTAGAAAATTACTTTAAGATTTTTAGTTTAAAGATTTATTAATGTTCACTTTTTAAATTATTTTTTATAATTAAATTAGTTTAATTAGGGTTTATTTATTATTCAGTTTTGTCTTTTAGTGCAAATTTTTACATTTTTCAAATTTTTTCAATTTTCTACTGTTCATTAGGGTAATTTAGGATTTTTAAAATTGTTAAATTATTTTTGGCTTTATTTTATTATTTTCTAGGATTATTTTAATTTAAAAATAGTTTTTAGTGATTAAAAAATAGAAAAATAGTTTTGAAAATTTAGAAAAAATAGTTTTTAGTCTTTAAATAATATAAGTGACTTATTAGTTCAATAAATTAATATTTTGGGCTTTTTCTTAATTATATTTAATTTTAGGGCTTTAATTAGCATTTAAAATTGAATATTTAATTAATAAAAGTTTTAAAAATATATTTGTTGGATTTTTATTCTTATTTATATTATTTTAGACTTAGTTTTAATTTTTAATTAATTTTTAGGTTTAATTTTTAATTTCGTCGCGTTTTACGTAATTACGTCATCGTTTTACGTCAACGTCGTAGTTTAATCGTAGTCGTAGCTCGTCTTTAATTTTTCTCTTCTAAACCAAAAACGTCACTAATCCAAACTTGATTTTATATATTTGGCACACCTAATCCACACACCTCCTTCGAGAACGAACCCGCATTTATTCGGTTTCGCGTTTTTCCTAAAGCGTGCAACTTAATACTTGCCACTCATACGCGTTTTTTCCTAAAACGTGTACGAAAAACCTACATAAATTTTTGGCGCCGCTGCCGGGGAGGTGTTTAGTGTGCCATTAGTATTAGTATCGTGTTTCTGTGAGTAGTACGTTTTTGCTTTTCAATTTTTTTTGAAAGCGTGAATATCGTACATACTCATTTTTGTTATTTTTCTCTATTATATTATAATATCCAAAAAAAACGTGTTTAGTTTTCCTAAATTAAACACACAACAATCTTCTTTACTATATTCTAGATATATTGGTTTTCGTTTTTATTGTGAATATTATTACTATATTGTACTACGTAAGAACAATAAAAATACAAGTACTCCAAAAGCTTGAAAACGCAACCTTGATTCGGGATTTCATCACTCGATCATTGTATTCGAATCTAAAGCAAAAGTTTAAAGGCAAAATAGATAAATACTTTCGTGAGGCTTAATTTCAATTAACACAAACTATAAGGTGGGTATAAGGCGGTTGTATTTCACGACCTAAAGGAAAAAGGCTCTTAAGTGCTTCGCGCCGCCTCGTTTCCTCCGCTTGCTTGTGCGTGTTTTGAGAAAGAAGGCTAATCGAGGGTTTGCCGCCCAATTATTATCTACGTATATTATATTTGCTTGTGTTTTCAAGATTAAACCCTCTTGAACGTTTTGGTGTTCCACCAACGTTCTAAAGTCATCGAGAACGTTCACTCCACGTGATCGTTTTCATTCTTTGAGGCTCCTTTAATCGAGAAAGTCAATTCGAGGGGAGATTTGTAGATTTGTGTCTACGTAATACAACAAAAATCCAAAAAAAATTAAAAAACCAATCAAAAACCAAAAAAAAATTGAAAAAATTGAAAAACCGCAAAAAGAATCTTCTTTGCTACCACCTATTCTACGCTTAGTGCATGCGCACTCGATCGAAGGATTATTCCAATTCTAGCGAAGCTTCGAATCGACGCAATCGTAATCGAAGGAATCGACGATGTAGACGAGAATTAGAAACCGACGTTCCTAATATCGTTGTTGAAGAAACCGTAGAGGAGATGGCCGATAATCGTTCGATGATGGAATTGCTCCAAGCGCCCACCGAGGGTTATGGAGACGCGATCGTAATTCCCGCTATCGAAGCGGAGAATTTTGAGATAAAGAGCGGAATGCTTTCGTTGATCCAAGCTACGAAGTTTCGAGGTCGTGAAACCGATAATCCTCACGACCATATTCAGAATTTTGATCGCCACGAGCAAGTTTAAGAACGTCGACGCCGATGTCGTCAAGCTTATGCTTTTTCCGTACTCGCTCGATGGTGCCGCCAAGGATTGGTACGAGAAAGAGCCACCTAATTCCATAGTTACGTGGAAGGATCTCGTTTCCAAGTTCGTTAATTATTTTTTCCCACCGTCTAAGACAATGTTTTTCAAGAATGAAATTACGAAATTTGAGCAAAAACCGAATGAATCTTTTAGAGACGCGTGGGATCGCTTTAAGGAATTGCTTAGGCAATGTCCTCACCATGGTTTTTCCGAGTTGCACCAAATCGATACGTTTTACAACGGTCTTAATTTTCACGAACAAGACTCGTTGAATTCCGCCGCCGGTGGCAACTTTTTGTGTAAGACTCCGAAAGATGCATTGATAATTATCGAAAACCGATCCAAGGTTTACCAACTCCGCAATGCACCGAGTGTTGCCAATGTCGCCAATGTTAGTAGTTCTAATCGCGACATTGAGAGAGTTGATGCAAAAGTCGACAAGTTGACGAATGTGTTCACGTCTTTTCTCGTTGAGATGCAAAAGAAAGACGCTCCCGCTACGGTGAAAGCGGTTGAGGTTTCGTGTACGTTTTGTGGTGGACCTCATAATTATTACGAGTGTGCGGCTACGGATGTCCAAACGTCGAATGTGAGTGCGTTAAACAACAATTTTTCAAATCAAAATAACGCGGGTCCATCACAACAAGGCAATTATAACCAAGGCAACAATTTTCAAAATCGAAACAATCAACAAGGAAATTTTTCGAATCAAAATCAAGGAGGTTATAATCAAGGTCGTAATATAACTTGGCAAAATCGAGACAATAACCAAAACTCGAATTTTTCAAACAACAACAATCAAGGCAACAATTTTTCAAGTGGTAATCAAGGAAATTTTCAAAGAAGTAATCAAAACCAAGGGAACTTTAATTCTAATCAAAATAGTTCGTCAAACGATTTTCAAAGTTACATGAAAACGAATGAGGCTAATATGAGACGATTAGAGGGAGAAATTGGTACTTTGAAAAACGACTTTTCTAATACATTGAAATTGCAAAACACGAAGATTGAGCAAGGGCAAATTGATATTAAAAAGATGTTTTCGGCCATAATGAACAAGTCCTCGGGTGCGTCATCGAGTTCGTTACCTAGTGACACCGTTGCTAATCTGAAGGAACAATGTAAAGCCGCCTCGTCTCGTGAGAAAGGTCATGTGATTACCCCTAACCTTGAAGGATTTAGAGTTGTTTATCCTTCTCAACCCTCGACTTCTAAGACGTCTTCTTGTTCTAAAGTCGATGGGGTGAACGTGGCGACCAAGGAAAAGAGTGCACACCCTCGTGTACCTCAAATTCCATCCACGGTTCAAAAAGAGAGCTTTGTCGACCTTACCAAAGTAACCCTTGAAGAAACTTGTGCTTCAATCCTTCTTAAAAAACCCAAAAGGCGTATGCCGAGAAAGGAAGAGGATCCGAGCCAATTTCTACTACCTTGTGATTTTTCCGAGATTGCGGGATGTTTAGCCCTTGCCGATTTAGGTGCTAGCATCAATCTCATGCCTCATTCTCTTTGGAAATTGATGAGATTGCCTTCGCTTACCCCCACAAACATGACTATCGAGCTTGCAAATTGTACTCCACTTATACCAATTGGAATAGCCGAGGATGTCTATGTTAGGATTGGAAAGTTTGTTTTTCCCGCGGATTTCGTTATATCCGATTACGAATGTGACCCTAAATGTCCCATTATTTTAGGCCGACCATTCTTATCGACGGCTAGAACCGTAATCGGCGTTCACGAGGGGAGACTTACTATGAGATATGGGGATGAGAAAATAGACTTTTTCGCTAGAAAATCCCAAGTTTTTTATGATAATGAAAAAACCAAGGTTTCAAAACCTAATGTTTCTAAACCTAATGATTTCAAAATGTTTACTTTAGCGGAAAGAATGAAGCTTGATGCATGTTTTGAAAGAATTAAGAAAAACGGTTTTAAAGATGATGATTTTAATGACAAAGAATACGTGTACCTCATTCAAAAGGGTATGTGTAAATTTATGGATGAAAACTCACTTTGGGATGTTTTTAGCGAAATAAGTGAAACACCAATTCCGAAGGGCGACGTTAGTGCCATCACGACAAATACCAATATGGGCTCGTCTTCACCACCTTAGAAGGACCATGACTTTGAGGCCTATACTTCTAAACCCATTGAAGTGCCTCCCACTCCTAGCCCCAAAGCCATTAAGGCTAAGGAAGTGGCCCAACCCAATGCAATCTCACCCATCATAGAAAGGTCACCTAAGCATAGTCATTCGACTTGTAAGTCCATGGTTGTGACTCTCGAGAAATCCACTCGAGAACTTGCTCACATCAACACTTTCTTTGATGGCGATGGTGATTTTGCCGAGATCGAGCATATACTTGCTAATCCGCCATCCATCTTCGAGGATTTACCCTTTGATAAATCTTCAAATGAAGAGGACGATCTCATGTCGGAAATTTCTTATGATGATGAGAATAACGACACTTTCACAACGTACTCGAATTCCGTATATGAACCTATTTTTCATCATAATCCCATTTTTGATGATGAATTCGAGAACGTTGATGACCATATCATCGATCCTCCTTCGTTTCACAATTGTGATGATGAAGAATTCTTTAAGGAGGTCGATGATTTTCTTGCTATAGACACAAGTCCCATTCTCGAGGAGTTACCTTATCAACACTCCTCATTTGAGAATGACGTTTACCACATTCGTGAGGATGTAACTTATCAACGATCCCCACAAAAGAATGATGGTTTCGTGCTTGATCGTGATCTCTTCGAGAGAGTTTCTAAGATACTCAAGGAGGGGAATGACAAACCTTGGTTTGACAAGCCTATCTTTGATGAGGAAATCGATGAGATCGACGTTCATGAGGATGACGAGTATGTAGACCCCGAGGGGGCGGTGTTCTTTATTGATCGACGTTTTGAGAACTTATATAATCCACCACCCCCTAACCACGACTTAAATGTGAGGATTTTTAGCGCGACTAATTTTGAATTTGACACGCCAAATATTTTCGACATTATTCAATCGGGTTTTCATAAAGAGTTTAAAAACGATGAAAAAGGAAAGGATTTTAAAAATGTTTTAAATGATTTTTCTACATGTTTAACTCCGTCATCACCGCGTTTTGTGAGTGCTACAACCTCGTCTACTCCTTTTGACGATGGTTGGTGTGGTTTTAGTATGGGGGAAGCCCCAAATGTTCCCTCACACTTTACCACCGAGGACGAGATTTACGATCCCGGAATTGCTTGTAAAGGGAAATCTCGGTCTTCCACCGATGCAATAAATGGAAAATCTTTTCGTTTGCTTGGTGTGAGTCTACCTCGAGTAGCTCATTTTAGTGACTTACCCATTGCCCCACCTTTCTACTTCTCATCTCTTTTCTTCTACCCCATTGGGGTTTGTGTTGAAGTAGCATTGTTTCGTCTTTCATCCAAAAACGAAGACGCTATCTTTGACCCCGGTATACGTATATCGGGTTTTTAAAGTACTCCATGTACTTTTGGGCCTTGTTTATCATGTAAGCCCCACCAAAAATGACCAAACCAAGATTATCCCTAAATGATCACATTTATAGGGATTCGAGTCGAGCTTTTGACTCGGTTAACAAAAACAAGGTGCCTCGTGGGGGATTCTCATGCTTATCCTTGTAAATATTATCGCTTTCTTAGTTTAACGTAATGAGGGGACTTGTGCTCTTCCTACCTTTGTTCCGTGGTTGTTTGTGATTGTGATTCATTAGGTTCATCGTCATCATTGAAGCCTCTCGTGTTCGTTTTATGGATCACTCGAGCTTTGATCGTTGCCTTTGGAGATTCCGATATCCGATTATATCCTTTTATGTTCTAACGTTTATCTTATTAGCATAATTCATAAACGGCTTTTAGGTTATTCGTTTTACCATTTCGATGCTCGAGATTAAGCATTCGACTTCGTCTCTAGTATGGGGGTGTTTACACCCCTAGACTCGAAACATTGAGGACAATGTTTAGTTTTAGTATGGGGGGTGAGTAGATACTTAACCTTGCTTACGTCAACACACAATCCAATATTCATCGTTTTGTTATCATTTTGTTGCAAATAAGGCTAAAAATGGCCAAATTTTAAATTTTTTCTTGTTTTTCATAAGTGTTTAAGACACGAATGTAGGTTTTCCGATGGTGAGGACGAGAGTAATTTTTGACTCGACCGTGCGTGTTGAGCACTTAGCTTCGATTCCTTAACTTTTTAGGCTAAGTCTCTTAAATGAGGACGAGAAATGATAGAGTTATTTATAAGTCTCGTAATCGTCACGATCTTATGTGTAGTAATTATTAGCTTATTCTCCCAACGCTTTTGCATAATAAATTGTTAATAAATATTGATTTTGTGGTTTAGTCACTATTGTTGGGTTTCTAATTTGTTTTGGTAGCTTCCATGTAATTAAATTGGGAAAACATTAAGGTATCGCCAGCGTCACGGTTTTGAAGTATTGGCACCCGAATAATCGAAATCTTCACCTAATAATAAGATTTCAAGTGCTCACCTAAATTAAGCAAAAAATTGAAGCTCACAAGGCCGAAAAATCTATGCCTAAATTGAAAGTGAATCAAACCTTAATCTTCGAAGTTTTAAAGATCCAAAATTCTCTTTAGCGTGAGGATATACGTCTTTGGCTAATAAAACCACCGATGAGGCGGATAATAAAAGGCAAGGCAAGACCGAAGTCATAATAAAAGCTTCATGGCGAAGTTGAATAAAAGATGGAGGTAAACCAAAGATAATAAGGCCCTTCCGTTAGGGGGCGTATAAAAGTCTTGGTAATACGTCTCATGTTAAAAACCGTTATAAAACCGTGTTTATCGATCCTTCTTGTTGACTTAATTTTTTGACATCGTTGTCTATTGGGGTGAATTATTAATTTGATGATTTTGGTTACACCGTTAAGTTTCTATTTTTAGACTTAATCTCTATTCACGCATAAGTCAACGATGTATCCTCGTGATCATTAAGACAAAATAAAATATAAGAGATACCAAGTAGGAATAAGGGAGTTTAGGTTCGTAATTAACACTCATGAGATGTGTTCGTGTTGCTAACTTATAATAACAATGATCACGTTACACGCTTAGCATGGAATTGGGTGAAAATCGAGGACGACGAAATTATTTCTAACGAAGCATTCACGTGTTCTTG
This sequence comes from Glebionis coronaria, assembly GCA_025667525.1. Taxonomy (NCBI): domain Eukaryota; kingdom Viridiplantae; phylum Streptophyta; class Magnoliopsida; order Asterales; family Asteraceae; genus Glebionis; species Glebionis coronaria. Next base: position 57,126,834 of record CM046875.1, on the reverse strand, counting down.
TTCTATGATCCTAAAAGTCACATTCTCGTGATGAAAACAATACATTATGTCTAAAACGCGTGTAGTAGTTTATTTAAATTTATGTCTTAAATAAATGTCATCATAAAATGAATTTTGGAAGTGCTATGATACTTAATTCTAGCATTGCGTGGGGACACGGCAATGGTTTAGTATGGGGGAGTGATGAGACTGTATTTATACATAGTATCATCGTCCAAATCGGGCTTAAAACGTTTAAAATATCATAAAAATACCCCAATATATGCCTGTATTTGTTCATGTGTATTTTAGGTATGGATATCGTGAATTCACCAAATGATCAAAGGAATCAGGCAAAAACGAACACGGGAAACGAAGCCGCACAAAGAACCGGGCCCAAGTTTAGAATTTACAAAAATGCCCTTGAAGTTTTGAAGATTGGCAAGTTTGGTCCTCAACTATTGAAGACTTGTCACAAATGACCCTCCACTATTCATTTGTACAAGATAAATACTCCATGTTTGAAGAATTAACAAAGCAAGCCCTTGAAGAATGCAATATTTGCATATATGATCCTTGATATAACTTTGATGGAAGCTTGTGCCAAGTTTGACAAGTTATTCAAACTTGTTTACAAAAGGAATTAAGTATTTGAGCTGATTTGTTACAATATGAATGAAACATAAGACTTGGGGGGCCATTTGTGGCCAGACAACAAACTCCCCTCACCCACTCACAATCTGCCACCTCATCCCCACTCTCCCATCACCCAATCAAAACGCACCCCTCATCCACGTCACTTCCCACTACCACCTTTTATTTAAAACCGGTTTATTAATTATGTATTAAGTGGGAAACACACTTTTTAAAAATATATTACCCAAAACTGGATTTAACCCCTACTGTTTAACCACCCTCTTCCCTTAAACCCTAAAAAAACCCATCCTAATTACTTCTTTAAATCAAAGGGGTTTTACCCCAACTTTTCCAGAAACATAATTCCTTTTAACCTCAATACAACCCACCTCACACAAGTTATTCCCGTGACCTCAATGGGGCCCCCCCATCCTTCCCCTGCAACAAAAATCCAAAGTTTGAACAGAGCATCAACGGCTTATGATGGTTCCTTCCTTCCAAAGTCATAATATACGACTAAGATTGGTCAAACACAGCTGTACTCAACTTCATCTTCACATGGCTCAAGCATCCTCAAAGATTATTCGCATATTCCTTCAAGGGCAGTTTGGGAAGTCCATCTTTAGGGTTTAGATTATTCTAGATTCAATGTAAGCCTATAAAAGGCACTGAGCTTGTAACATTTGTTTCTTGTTCCAGTTTTTCTTGTAAAACCTTTTTATTGAATAAAATAGTTACAGTTTCTTAAAAAACTTTGCAAGATTGTACTGAGTTCCAAGTAGTGTAGACTTATTTATTTGCAAGATTAGTTTAAGGTTTTCAAGGTCCTTGGTTTGGACGTTTTTTTTTGTTACTTTCAGAAATTACCTTCCAAGCACAAGAGGAAGTGACAATGGATCCTTGTGCTTGGATTATTGATTTATTATGGTTATAAACTGGTTTCAAAAGGTGTGAAAGTTTTGTGTGTCTAGGTTTTGTTTTTCAGAAATTTGTCCCAAACTTGTTTTCCAAGATTTTTTTAAAAATCTTTGGTCACCCTTATTTATTGACAGCTTACTGCTATAAGCATTCAATAAGCTCAATTGATATTGAGCTTATTGGATTGCTTTTCAGCTTGTTCTCTCTTTTGTTTTATTGTGTATGTGCAGATAACATTGCCTTAACCTTTTATCCAATTTTATTGAAGAAATTTTGTCACCCCGGTTCTGTTGTTGAACCACAACAGGGTTCTCCACATTTGCATCACAAGCTTTCCAAGATCCCAAGGAGAAGGCAATCAGCAGGTATGCTTGAACCCTCCTTCAAAATTTTGTGCTAGTTGATGATATTTGTGAGAAATTTCATGATTCTGTTTGGTAGTAGGTGCTTGGTGATTTTAATGCTGGTTAGGGCTTAGTTGATGATAAGTTAGAGTTTAGCTAGGTTATTGTGGGATTTGATTCTTGGTTATGCAAGTTGCTTAGTTAAAATTTGTGTTTACTGATTATAAGGGGGTGTTTGGATCTGCTTTTTAAGGTGAGACTTGTGACAATTCTTGGCTAAAATCAGACTTAAACAAACTCCTTTGGTTAATGATAGTTAAAATCAGTCATTTGCTTTAGGTTTTGTAGGATAAAATTATATTTGCATGCTCAAATTGGGTGATATTAGCTAAAATTCAGCAATCACACTTTTCTTCCTATTTTAGTGTAAATTTTGCTTGAAATCTGGTTAGTTGTTAGGAAAGGTGTTCATTGAGGATTGTGTTAGGTCCTGGTATGTTTTGGTGATTGAATTGGGCAAGTTTGGTAAGCCCAAAACTCACCAAACTGCCAAGTCCATCAGCAAAGGACCCAAGGCCCCTTTTCTGTATACCAGTAACTGTATATGGCCACTTGTGCTTGATTTTTGAATTTGAGTTGTGTTTTTTCCTGCTTATCTTGACTCCCCACACTTTACTGAGTGTGGGGGTGCCCCTCTTGTCCAACAATACTAATCATAGCTCAAGTTACAACCTTTAAGGTCCACAGACCTTGATATTGTACTAGCAGTGGGAACTTCATTACCCCTGCTAGTGCTTTTGTTTCCACTGCTTGCACAAGAAGACAGAAAGTGACCAAGTGTCACTTTCACAATTTTTAAATTTTGTCTTTTGTGAACTTTTTAAGAATTAGGACTTCAAACTTTTTCCATTATTTTTCTTTTTTAATTCTTAATTTTTCTATTTAATTATTTTTTATATTACTGTTCATTTGATAATTTTTGTATTATTTTGCATTTTTAATTACTTTTAAACTTTCTGTTTTTGTCTTTTAGTGGTATAATTTAGTAATTTTCAGTTTTAAAATTTTTCTTGTATTTAGAAAATTACTTTAAGATTTTTAGTTTAAAGATTTATTACTGTTCACTTTTTAAATTATTTTTTATAATTAAATTAGTTTAATTAGGGTTTATTTATTATTCAGTTTTGTCTTTTAGTGCAAATTTTTACATTTTTCAAACTTTTTCAATTTTCTACTATTCATTAGGGTAATTTAGGATTTTTAAAATTGTTAAATTAATTTTGGCTTTATTTTATTATTTTCTAGGATTATTTTAATTTAAAAATAGTTTTTAGTGATTAAAAAATAGAAAATAGTTTTGAAAATTTAGAAAAAATAGTTTTTAGTCTTTAAATAATATAAGTGACTTATTAGTTCAATAAATTAATATTTTGGGCTTTTTCTTAATTATATTTAATTTTAGGGCTTTAATTAGCATTTAAAATTGAATATTTAATTAATAAAAGGTTTAAAAATATATTTGTTGGATTTTTATTCTTATTTATATTATTTTAGACTTAGTTTTAATTTTTAATTAATTTTTAGGTTTAATTTTTAATTTCGTCGCGTTTTACGTAATTACGTCATCGTTTTACGTCAACGTCGTAGTTTAATCGTAGTCGTAGCTCGTCTTTAATTTTTCTCTTCGAAACCAAAAACGTCACTAATCCAAACTTGATTTTATATATTTGGCACACCTAATCCACACACCTCCTTCGAGAACGAACCCGCATTTATTCGGTTTCGCGTTTTTCCTAAAGCGTGTAACTTAATACTTGCCACTCATACGCGTTTTTCCTAAAACGTGTACGAAAAACCTACATCAACTTATACAATCCACCACCCCCTAATCGCGACTCAAATGTGAGAATTTTTAGTGTGCCTAACATCGTCTTAGAAATGCCAAATATTTTTGACATCATCAAATCGGGTTTTCATAAAAAGTTAAAAAACGATGAAAAAGGAAAGGATTTTAAAATTGATTTAAATGATTTTTCTACAAGTCTAACTCTGTCATCACCACGTGTTTTAAGTGCTACAAGCTCGTCTTCTCCTTTTGACGATGCTTTGTGTGGTTTTAGTGTGGGGGAAGCCCCTTATGTTCCCTCACATTTATCCATCGAGGACAATATATTCGATCCCGGAATTGCTTGTAAAGGGAAATCTCGGTCTTCCACCGATGCAATAAATGGAAATCATATCTATTTGCTTGGTGCGAGTCTACCTCGAGTAGCTCATTGTGTTAGTGCCCCACCCATTGTCCCATCCTTCAATTTCTCATCTATTTTCTTTTACCTCTTTGAGGTTTCGGCACATGTTGAAGTAGCGTTGTTTCGTCTTTCATCCAAAAATGAGGACGCTATCTTTGACCCCGGTATACGTTTATCGGGTTTTTAAAGTACTCTACGTACTTTTGGGCATTGTTTATCATGTAAGCCCCACCAAAAATGACCATACCATGATAATCCCTACATGATTACATTTATGCTGATTCGAATCGAGCTCTTGACTCGCTTATAAAAAACGAGGTGCCTCGTGAGGGAAATCCCATGTTTATCCATGTATATATTATTGCTTTCTTAGATTAACGAGGGGACTTGTGCTCTTCCAAACTTTGTTCCGTGGTTATTTGTGATTGTGATTCATTAGGTTCATCGTCATCATTGAATCCCCTCGTGTTCGTTTTACGGATCACTCGAGCTTCGATCGTTGCCTTTGGAGATTCCGATATCCGATGATATCCTTTTACGTTATAACGTTTATCTTATTAGCATAATTCATAAACGACTTTTAGATTATTCGTTTTACCCTTTCCATGCTCGAGATTAAGCATTCGACTTTTCATCTCTAGTATGGGGGTGTTTCACCCTTAGACTCGAAACATTGAGGACAATGTTTAGTTTTAGTATGGGGAGGTGAGTAGATACTTCACCTTGCTTATGTCGTCACGCAATCTAAGATTCATCTTTTTGTTATCGTTTTATGCAAAATAAGGCTAAAAATGGCCAAATTTTAAAACATTTCTTGTTTTTCATAAGTGTTAGACACGAATGTAGGTTTTCTGATGGTGAGAATAAGAGTAATTTTTGACTCGACCGTGCGTGTTGAGAACTTAGCTTCGATTCATTAACTATTTTAGGCTAAGTCTCATCAAATTGAGGACGAGAAATGATAGAGCTAATTATAAGTTACTATGCTAAATATAGAGTATTCGCATTCTTTCAAAAACTCATGTGTCCTAATTATTTGCTTATTCTCCCCACGCTTTATATAATAAATTGTTAATAAATATTGATTTAGCGGTTTAATCTCTGTTGTTGGATTCTAATTTATTTTAGTAGCTTTCATTGAATTAAATTGGGAAAACATTAAAGATTCGCCAGCGTCACGGTTTGAAGTATATTGTCACCCCGAATAATCAAAAGCTTCACCCAATAATAATTTTAAGTGCTCACTTACCTAAATCAAGTAAAAATTCGAAGCTCACAAGGCCGAAAAATCTATGCAAAATTGAAAGTGAAAGCCTTAAACATTGAAGCTTTAAAGATCCAAAATTACGTTTTACGTTGAGGATATACGTCTTTGGCCATAATAAACACCTCATGGCGAGGTTAATTAAAAGGCAAGGCAAGACCGAAGCCCTAAAAAGCGGAAGTAAACCTATGATAATAAGGACCATCCGTTAGGGGGCGTATAAAAGTCTTGGTAATAAGTCAAATGTTCAAAACCGTTCTAAAACCGTGTTTATCGATCCTTCTTGTTGACTTAATTTTTTGACATCGTTGTCTATTAGGATAAATTATTAATTCGATGATTTTGGTTACATCGTTAAGGCTCTATTTTTGGACCTAATCTCTATTCACGCATAAGTCAATGATGTATCCTCGTGATCATTAAGACAAAAATAAAATATAAGAGATACACCTTAGGAATAAGGGAGTCTAAGTACGTGATTAGAGCATATGAGTAGTGTTAGCATTACTAACTTATAATGACAATAATCTTGTTTCACGCTTAGCATGGAATTGGGCAAAAATCGAGGACGACGAAATTATTTCTATCGAAGCATTCACGTGTTCTTATTCCATGATCCTAAACGTCCAATTTTGCGATGAAAACAATACATTATGTCTAAAAACGCGTGTAGTAGTTTATTTAAATTTACGTTTTCAATAAATTTCACCTAAAAACGAATTTTGGAAGTGCTAATTTGCGTGAGGACACGGCAATGGTTTAGTATGGAGGAGTGATGAGACTGCATTTATAAATAGTCTCATCGTCCAAATCGGGCTTAAAACGCATAAAATGTCATAAAATATGCTTATGTTTGTTCATTGTGTGTTTTAGGTACGGATATCATGAATTCAACAAAAGATTACAAGATTCAAGCAAAAACGAATACGGGAAACGGAGCCACACAAAGAACCGGACCCGAATCATGATTTTCTATTGAAGTCCTTAAAGTTTGAAGATTTGACAAGATTGGTCCCTCAACTTTTGAAGACTTGTCATTTTATACCCTTGTAAAACCTCAAAACTATATGTGGGTCCCTAAAATATCAAGAATGTCCACGAATGGTCCTTGGAATATGGCTAAATTTCATATTTGATCCTTGGTTAAAAGATATGACAATGATGGTGCAAAAAATGACAACAACATCATTCTTATTTACAAAGGAATGGGGAAAAATCTGTTTAAAAATTGAAATGCAAAGAAAATGGGAGTCCCCACCATCCAACCACAGCCTGCCATGTCACACCCTCCACCAATCACACCCCTACACATCACCTCCATCTCCACGTCCCCATTCCACTCAACCCTTTTTGTTAACAGATTTTTAAAATATGTTTAAATAAACTAAAAGGGAGGTAAATACTTTTTAAACCTCTAATCCTAATCAAAATCACCTGTTTAACCACCCCTCTCACTCATAAACCTTAAAACCCAAATCCACTCAAACCAAAGGGGTTTTGTTTAATTGGCTTCGGATCTTTAATTAACCATGCCCTCAATCAATCCCACTCACAAAAAACCCCACCCCGTGACTCTTATGGTCCCCACGTTGGTCACCTGCTTCACCAAATTGGGCAAAGATGGCATATTCACATAAATCCTACGTCCCAAACCCTTTTCTTGTTGCCAAAGGATAAAAAGAAGGGCTAAGATCATCGAAAGCAAGCTGTCAACTGCAGGCATCACATGGGAACTTTTGATCACTTTTCTTCAAAATTTAAACAAGGGGAATCAAAGGAATTTCGTTATTAGGGTTTTGCTTTAATCTTTTAGCACTAGAACCTTCTTCTCATTAGTATAAACTGAGCATATAACCTGTGTATTGCCTCTTGTTCCAGATTTTATTGTAAACTTTTTCTATTAAATATTTAAAGTTATATTAAAACCTTGCAAGATTTCTGAGTTCCTGATTGTGGTAAAATACGACCTTTTAGGAAAAAGTCATAAAAGCGGTAAGTATTAAGTGTCGATTTAGGAAAATCAAACACTAATGACCCAAATGAAAGTTCAAAGTTCGTTTCCCAAGAAGGTATATGTGTGTGAATAATTCGTAATGATTGAGATTAATATTGAGAAAGAAAAGATGAGCAGAGAGAATGACAGATACGTTAAAATTATACTACGACAACAAAACGAAAAACCGTAAAAGGTGACAAAATAAAAATTAATTCTATAAATTACCAAAAATTAGTAGAAACAAACTAAGAGTTTACAGATGATCAAAACTTTTTCAAACCTTTTAATTAATTAAATATTAATTTTTAAATGCTAATTAAAGACCTAAAAATCCAATTAATTAATAAAAAGCCCAAATAAAGACTCTCCACTTTGTAAACTTCTAAAATGACTTTAAAAGACTAAAAACTATTTTTATAAAATTTTAAACTAAAGAAAACTATTTTTAAATGATTAAAAACTATTAAAATATTAAAATAATTCTAAAAATTAATAAATAATGAGAAAATTAGACAAAGAGTTTTAAAAATCCTAACTTGATGTATTTGACCTAGGAAATGTAAAAGTTGCAAAAATATTAAAAACTAATTTTAATAATAAAATAATATTAAAATAATATTAAAAATCCAAAAATTATAAAAAAATTCTATAAACTTGCAAACTAGTTTATTTTAACCTAAGTGAACAGAAAATGAAAGTGAAATTACCAAAATACCCCTATTGGGCCCCCAAATGGGCTAAAAACAAAAACAGTGCAAATGAAATGGCCTTTTGGCCCAATAAGTTCAACCTTAACCAAATAAGCAGAAAATCACTTGTCTAGCTTAAAATTCAATTCTAAACACAAAAGTTTGAAGGCCCAAAAGCTGAATGTGAGCTTATCACAGCTTAATAGTACAATAGTTTATTCTTAATGGGCTTTTTGGCCTATTAAGCTATAAGCCAATGCCATAAGCTCTAATTTGACACACAACCTTCTTTTGAGATGCCTAAGAGATCTGTGAAAAGAAATTTTCAAAAAGCTCAACCAATAAGCCAGAAATAAGCCAAGTAAAAATCCACTAAAAGACAAAATAGTCTACTTGGAGTTCTAGACCTCTTCAGACCTTGATTCAACTTGAAAAAGACTCTAAATGACTTAAATAAGACAAATCAATCAACAAAAGTTCAATAAGCCAATCCAAATAAGCAGAATAAGCTGATAAGCACTTATGTAAAAGTCAATAGAGTTGGTTTTTTAGTCAAACCTTAAAGTCAACACCTCAAATGCTCCAGAATGAACAAATGGGTTAAATAATGAGCACCTATTACCTAATTAAAGTTGTTATAGGTTTAAATAAGCTAGAACAGCTTATTGATAAGCTGAATGCAAAATAACACTAGCAGTGCTAGCAGCAGAGGAAAGGAGTTCCCACTGCTTTGACTATTTGACCTTGATTTTTGAGAGATTTACTTGGATTCAATGGATAACAAGGGCACCCTTACAACCAGTGAGTTGTAAGGAGTCACAATCAAGCAAGAAATCACAAATCCAACAAGCCAATTAGCATAGATTAAGCAAACAGTCCCCAGATATGACACATATATGCAAATAAGCAGATTATGAACAATTAAGCAGTTTAAGCATGAGTAAGCCAACCAAACTGAACCATATGCATACACAAGCTATAATAAACTCCAATAAGCACAAATAAACTTTTTTCAAACAATGATTCAAAGATTAGAGACAGATAAAAACTTAAACAGATTACCGATGAACAAAAGTGATACTCAAAACCCTTTTGCTGATCTAAATGACCACAGATCCAATTTCAACACCTTAAATCTCTTACCTATGTTATATTAACTAAGATTTAGCACTTTTTAACCCTAGTCTACCCTTAGATCTAGGTGTCCCTAAAATTTTAGTAAAAAACAACAAGTATATCAGATTTTATGGCCTTTTGTTGGATTTATGTGATTAGAACCTCAAAATTTGTAGATAAGTATCTAATAACACAAGAATAACAAGAACAAACAATAACCCCAAACCAACACCTACGCAAATCAACCCAAACTTGGATTATGCAGTTAAGCTAAACACCCATTATCAAACTAATTTCTCAATTTTTCAAAGGATATGTATGATTCAACCTACAAACCAGGCTCAAATCAAGTCAATAACAACAAATAAACTTTAAAACACAAGATCCAACCACAATAACACAGATTCACAAACAAAAACCCTGATTCATACATAAACCACAAAAATATGCAAAAATGTAAAAGGGTTTAAAGATGAGCACCTCCAAAACATACATCCATGCTTTGGGATGTGTGAGCTTAGGTGTTAGCTAAACAAACACCAGCTTCCTTGTACCTGCTAAGATTCAACAAACACAAGGATGAACAATAATAACAGATTATGACTGATTTTTGAAAACAAGAGTTATACATCATAAAACCTTTCCTCAAAAACCAACAAACAGATTAATGGAACTCAGATCTTAGCTTATCAAACACCAAACTTTTATAAAAACAAAAAGGAATTACAAAGGGTTACTCACAAGTTGAGGCTCCTTTTAGACTACATAGGACGATTCTAGAATGCAAAATACATGAGAAACCCTAGCTATGAAATCTCAGATATGCCCTTGATCTTCTAGACGTGTGAGATGTTTGTGAGCTGTCCAAATTAATCCTATGCATTCATTTTTGCTTTGGGGCCATTTAAGGAGTGTGGGACGTTGATCATGCCACGTGGCTTTGCTTGGAGAGGAGGGTGTCACATGATTGGTGCAGGGCAGCCTTGGGTGGGGTCCTTGAGTGAATGGGATTGTGAGTTCAAGTGTGGGATGAGTTTATGTGTGTGTCAATCAAGCGTGGGTATGGGTAATTTGATTTTACCCTTTGTTTAAGTGGAAGGTAAAACTGGGTTTCATACGGTGAACAGTAACTCCTTTTGATCCGAAATCAGTGGAAGGGTTAAGTGTTTGGCGCAATAAACATTTGAATGTTTGGTTTGTACAACTTTGGTCCTTGGCTTTTGGGAAAAGTTGTATAACAAGTATTTCAGCCTTATCAAACGCATTCCCTTTGTATTTGAAGTTTCTGTTTTCATATATTGGCCACAAAATGTTTTCAAAAGGGATTTTCGGGCTTTATATCTTTGGTGTAATTACACAAATGGCCCTTTTGATGTTAAATTCATTTTTAAAGGACTAAATGTGTAATTTTCTTGAACTTGAAGTATTCTTTGGATCTTTGACTTCATGAGGGACCTTTGTTGACACTTTACATTTGTTAAGGGACTAAACTTGCCAATTCTTCAAAGATGAAGGACCTTTTTGTAATTTTAACAAACTTAAGGGACCAAACTTATAATTATGAATATACAAGGGTGTTAAGTGTCATTTCTTCATAGGTTAGGGATCATTCTTGTACATCTTCAAGTCTTCAAGGGTTTTTCTTTGATGAATCACAACTAGGGCCCGGTTCATTGTGTGGCTTCGTTTCTCGTGTTCCTTTTTCCTTGTTTCTTGTGATCTTTTGTATTTTTCATGATATCCATACCTAAAATACACAAGTAAACAAACACAAGCATATATATGGTATTTTTATGACATTTTATGCATTTAAAGCCCGAAAAGAACGATGAGATCATGTATAAATGCCATCTCATCACTCCCCCATACTAAACCATTGCCGTGCCGTCACGCAATGCTAGAATAAAGTATCTAAGCATCTCAAAAATTCAATTTTATTACCCTTTATTGAAAAGTAAAACTTGCTACAATACTACGAAGATGTGTAAAGACATAATGTATGATTTTCATCACGTGTGTGACTTTTAGGTTCAATGAATAGAAACAAGTGAATGTCTCATAGAGTAAAGTTCGTCATCCTTGATTGTCATACATTTCATGCTAAATGAAAAAACGAGATCATTGTAGGTACTAGTCACAATGCTAACACTACTCATACGTCTAAATTGTGTAATACTTTTTCTCCCCGCAATCCTAGTTATTATGAAGAGAAAAGGTTTCTAGAATTTTTTGACTATTTGTCATGGATCACAAGTGATTCATATTGACTTATTTGAGTACTTATTAGTCTGAAAATAAAGTAGCACGATTTAATCGATAGTTAGCTAAAGGACAAAATCTTTTAAAACGGCTTCTCGTGTATCTCCTTAAGTTCATATCTTGGCATAACTCGTTTCACGATTTGAGACCTTTCTTGGACTGATATTTGGCATGTACTTCATACTTCGAATCTTCGGAATACGTTCTTGAAATTATGGTCTTCTCTTCATATTTTAGAATTTCTTCACTTGCGTTTTTGAGAGATTCTTCATATTTGGACCACGACTTCATCATTTGTCTTCAATCTTTATTTTGGATTTTTATATACAACGATCCGCCTCCTTTTAGGACTTGGTATTTCTCCTCATACCTTGTAAGAGTCTTTTTGGATAGACTTTCTCCATGATCTTTAGGGGAGTAATTGCTTTTCGTCGTGTGTCTCGATCCTTCATATTGATTTTGGAATAATGATTCTTCACATCATCTTGGATCTTTAGAAACAAAATAGAGCTACTCATGCCTTGTTAGGGCCTTTTTGGATCTTCACCAATCTTCGTATCTCGCTTCAGTAAGTTATGCCTTGGCTAGGAACTCTATTCAACCACGAGCAACTTTTAAACGATCTTGGGCTAGAATCTAAGTAACCTTTCAAATCATACGACCTTACTTATTGCAATTATTTTATTCCTATTGCATTGATCTTATGGGAGAAAAAGCCACAATTAAAAACATATGAGTTTTTGAAAGAACATTTTCATGTTCTACGTTTAGGATGATCACTTGTCTAACTCTATCACTTCTCGTTCTCTATTATTTAAAGACCTCTAATTAAAGTGACTCGTGAATACTTAGCCATGCATGTCAAAATTAAGCCAAATTTGGATTAGCTTTCATTAAGACTATATCAAATCGAAGTTTTAGGTTTTCAAGTCACCTATAGGATCTTGCACTTTCTTAGACTTTTTCAAGTTTAGAGAATGCATTTTAAAGTTCCCTTGATAAGTGACTTTCTAGGATCAATTGTAGGAACTTGCGAAAAGTTCTTGTTCTTAACCCGAATGAGCTAAGACTTTCGTGTTTTAAAGTTCCCTATATAAAAGTCTAGCAAAACTTGATTCAAGCGGTTTAAGGAATGTAAAGGGATCCAAATGCCCATCAAGTCAAAAATTAACTCTTATCCTACCATCAGAAAATATACATTCGTGTCTTAAAAACACTTATGAAAAACTAAGAAAAAATTTAAAATTTGGCCATTTTTAGCCTTATTAGCAACAAAACAAAATAAAACGTTGAAAGTTGGAAAATGTGAGGGCGTAACAAGGCAAGTATCTATTCAACCCCCATACTAAAATTAAACATTGTCCTCAATGTTTCGAGTCTAAAGGTGGAGCACCCCCATACTAGATACGAATAGTCGAATGCTTAGGATCTAGCATGGAAAAGGTGATCAACAGTATATCTAAAGACGTTTATGAATTATGCTAAAAGATAATTGTTAGAACAATAAAGGATATGTCACGGATTCGTGAAAAACTCTTCAAGCAAACGATCGAGGCTCATGTAAACGAACACGAGAGTCTTCAATCGTGGCGATGATGACGATCTAGATAACACATTCACAAACAACCACGAGACAACGAGTTGGAAGGGAACAAATCCTCTCTCATTAAACTAATTAGAAAGAGATAATATATACAACGGATAAACATGGGATCTCCCCCACGAGGCACCTCGTTTTTGATTACCGAGTCATGAGCTCGACTTGATCCCCTCAATGCTAATTATCATTGGGGAAGGTGACTTGGTCGAGGTCGTCCAATGAAGGAACTTCCCCACCGAAGTAGTGCTTAAGCCTATGTCCATTCACCTTGAAGTTAGGACCATCATTTTGAGCTACCTCGATGGTCCCATAAGGAAACACTTGTATTATGGTGAAAGAAATCGACCAACGAGATTTCAATTTCCTGGAAACTATCTTCAAATGAGAGTTAAAAAGTAACACTTGGTCACCAACGTTAAAAACCCGGTTTTTAGTCTTTAAATCATGAAACTTTTTAGTCTTTTATTTAAAAATCAATGAATTTTCATAAGCATTGTCTCTTAATTCATCCAATTCATTCAATTGTATTTTCCCGTGATCTCCCGCGGTCTTTAATCATAATTTTCATGCTTAAGGGCCAATATGCCTTATGCTCCAATTCAATGGGCAAATCACAATTCTTTCCATAAACCAACTTATATGGAGTACAACCGATAGGTGTTTTATAAGCGGTCTGAAAGGCCCATAAAGCGTCATCGAGTTTGTCGGATCATGAATCACGGTTTTCTCCAATCGACCTCTCCAAAATCCTCTTCAAAGCTCAGTTTAAAATGTCCACTTGCCCACTCATTTGCGGGTGATAAGCCGTAGAAAGACGATGTGTAACTTCATATTTCTTTAGAACCTTTTCGAATTGGTCATTACAAATATGGGTTCCACGATCGCTTATAATAGCACGAGGGGTTCCAAACCGAGAGAATAGTTGCTTCAGAAACTTCACTACCACACGAGCATCATTCGTAGGTAAAGCCTTATCTTCCACCCACTTTGATAGGTAGTCGACGAAGACGAGGATATACTTGTTTCCATGAGACGATGGGAACGGCCCCATAAAGTCAATGCCCCAAATGTCGAAAATCTCACACATTCGAATTATGTTTTGTGGAATTTCATCACGTTGAGACGATTTTCCTTGACGTTGGCATGAATCACACGACTTCACAAGTGCGTGTGCATCACGATAGATCGTAGGCCAAAATAAGCCGACATCGAACACTTTCTTAGCCGTGAGATTAGCACCGTGGTTACCACACGTGGGTCCCTCGTGACAAGCTCTAAGGATGTTAGAAGCTTCGGTACCAAAGACACAACGTCGAACGAGTTGATCCGCACAAACCCGAAAGAGATAAGGGTCGTCCCAAAAATAGAACTTGACGTCACGAAAGAATTTTCTCTTTTGTTGTGTCGTCATACCCTTGATTATGAAGTTCCCCGCATGGTAATTTGCAATGTCGGCAAACCATGGGGTGGTGTCTTTAGAATTCACTACACCGAGAGTCTCGAGTGGAAATGTTTCAGTGATTTCCTTGTTCTCGAAAACATCTTTGTGAGGATCTTCTAGACGAGAGAGATGATCGCCCGCTAGATTCTCTGCTCCTTTTTTGTCAAGCATGGTGAGATCAAATTCTTGGAGTAGGAGCATCCAACGAAGCAATCTCGGCTTAGCATATTACTTAGTTAAGAGGTACTTGATAGCCGAATGGTCCGTATACACGATTCTTTTAGTCAAGACAAGATAAGGTCAGAATTTCTCAAAAGCATAGACCACGGCAAGGAATTCCTTTTCCGTTGTGGTGTACTTAGGTTGAGCCTCGGTCGTCGTCTTACTAGCATAATGGATAGGACGAAAGTGATTTTCCTGAGGTTGCCCTAAGACGGCCCCTATTGCATAATCACTTGCATCGCACATGATTTCAAAGGGTAATTCCTAATTAGGAGCAACAAGAATGGGATCTTCGGTAAGTTTCCTTTTAAGAGTTATGAAATCTCTAACACAATCCTCATTGAAGTTAAAAGGAGCATCCTTCTCGAGAAGGTGTGTCATAGGTCAAGAGATTTTCAAAAAGTCTTTGATGAAACGACGATAAAAGCACGCGTGGCCAAGGAAACTACTAACTCCCTTGACGGTTTTGGGATGAGGTAACTTGGCGATGACGTCTGTCTTAGCTTTATCGACCTTAATCCCCGCTTTCGAGACCTTGTGCCCTAAGACGATTCCTTATTTACACATAAAATGACATTTTTCCCAATTAAGCACAAGGTTGGTTTCTTAACAACGTTTTAACATTTTCTCGAGATTAGATAAACACGACGTAAACGAATTGCCAAACACCAAAAATTCATCCATGAATACTTCCATCGACTTCTCGATCATATCATGAAAAATAGCCTTCATACACCGTTGAAATGTACCTGGTGCATTGCAAAGTCCGAAAGGCATTCTACGATAAGCAAACGTTCCATAAGGACACGTGAACGTAGTTTTCTATTGATCACGAGGGTCGATAGGGATTTGAAAGTAACCGGAAAAAGCATCTGGAAAACAATAGAATTCATTTCCCGCGAGTCGCTCCAACATTTGATCCATGAAGGGCAAGGGGAAGTGGTCTTTACGAGTGGCGTCATTCAACTTTCGGTAGTCAATAAACACCCTCCAACCGGTCACAACACGAGTGGGAATTAACTCGTTGTTTTCATTGGGTACAACGGTCATTCCTCCCTTCTTAGGGACACAATGGATTGGGCTCACCGATGGGCTATCAGAGATAGGATAAATCATTCCCGCATCAAGAAGTTTTAAGACATCCTTTTTGATGACATCGTGAATTTTGGGGTTTACCCTTCTTTTACTTTGAATTACGGGTTTATAGTCCTCCTCCATTAAAATCTTGTGAGTAAAAAATTTTGGGTCAATACCCTTAATGTCGGAAATTTTCCACGCAATTGCCCCTTTATGAGCTTTAAGAACTTTCAAAAGTGCGGTTTTTTCATTATTAGCAAGATCTTTTGCAATAATAACCGGCAACTTGTCATCAACTTCCAAGAATGTGTATTCAAGGTGAGATGGAAGATCTTTCAATTCAAGGATTGGCAGTTCCTCGATTGAAGATTTTTGTTCAACACTAATAACTTCCATCGGCGGAAGAAATGGTGGAATAATAGTATCATTACCAATAATCACCTCATCTTCATTGTCGATTTCATTTGAAGTAAAATCGCCTCCTTGGAATGGACTAAGATTTGGTGTAGAATTAGCAAGAATCGGATCCAAAATAATGGGATTGCCACTTGACGAACTATCGGAAAAACCTAACACTTCTTGTGAAAATTCATCGCAAACCACATCAACTAAGTCAATGTGATTGATGGTAGCGATTGCATAAACATGAGAAGCTGTCGAGTTTTTAGTAGCGTTTATAACAAGTTCCTCTTCGTTGAATCTTAAAGTAATAGTTCTTGCATGAACGTTGAGAAGCGATCTCGAGGTGTCTAAAAATGGACGACCTAAAATTAGAGGAACTTGAGGATCCGCGGGGATGTCAACTACTATAAAATCAACGGGATAGTAGAACTTCCCCACTTTCACGAAAACATCCTCGGCTACTCCACATGCTAAAATCGTAGAATGATCGGCCATCTCGATAGACATGTTCGTAGGAGTAAGAGCCGGAAGAGAAAGCAATTTCCAAATGGAAAATGGCATCAAATTAATGCTCGCACCAAGATCGGCCAAGGCGAGGCATTCTTTCATATCTTATATATCAAAAGGAATGAGAAACTTCCCGGGGTCACCAAACTTTTTTGGTATTCGGTTAAGATAAACCGAAGAACAATTCGATAGCTTCGAGAGCTTCTCCTTATCGTTCATCATACTTTTAAAAGTGGAATCAAAACGAGGCATGTATAACAACGGGTTGGATAAACTCACATTAAAATGAACTTGTTGAAACAATTTTATAAAAAGCTCGATTTGTTGTTTGTTACGTTCTTGCATTTTCTCTTTGTTTCGTCTCGATGGGTAAGGTAAGGGTGGTGTGGGTTGGGGCATAGTCAACGGCCTTGGAATCTTGGGATCCATAATGGGTATTGGTTCAACCGTAGGTGTGGTATGAGCGGTACTTCGTGGGCTTTTGATATGATCCTTTTCAACCATCACCTCGGGCTCTTTCTCGATTTCCTTCTCCGTAGAAGTACTAGGACGAGAGATTGGTTCATTGAAAGTTTTACCACTACGGGTAGTAATAACCTTCATTTCTCCCTTCGGGTTTGCAATGGTATCACTAGGAAGACTACCCGAGGAAGAGGGTTTATGTAAAACCCGCATGTTTTTACCATGAACAGTAACCTTAAGATCGTACGTCGCAGATTAAAACCTTCCTTATATAGTATGATCACATTCACGTGCTATTATTTAAGTAGTACATACGTGTATAAACATGATAAGTATCGATTACGTACGAACACATGATAAGTATTTAACAGTAATTAATCACGAACGTAATTAAAACGCGAAGTAATATTAATTACGTATATATGTAATTATTACGCACATGAATAAATAATATATTTAGTCACGATCAGAAACTAATTAAATTACGTAAACTACGTAACACGTAATCACGGACATTTAAACGATTATTATTATTACGTATATTTAATTTAACACGACAAGTAATTATATACGTAATAATTACGTTTAACACGGGAAATTATAACTAAGAAACTTACGACACTTTTAGATACGGTTACGCGTACCATTTAAACAAATCGCGTATTAAATAAATATTACAAGTGTTTAAGGGGCTGTTTTAGACAAACTAGAAAGTATTGGGACTTGGGCTCAAGGCCCAAGAGTGCTTTTGCCGTATATAACAAAAGGGACGGGGGTTTCTTTTGTTTTTCTTTTTCTGCCAACACAAACACACACAACAAGAAACCCTAATCAAGAAAATTCAGCCGCCTATATTTTTTTTTCTCTCCTCTGCCGTGACCTACACCAAGAACAAGAGGGAAGATTAATTCACGTTTTAGTGTTCTATAAACCCTAATCAATGTGTAAGGTAAAAACCCTAATTCGTTTCCTTTTCTTTCTTTTGGTTTGATAGATCACGAATCCATGTGATTGGGTTTAAAACGTGTTTAAAACGAGTCTGATTAGGGATGGGGGTGTTCGTTTGGTTTGATTGCACACAAACCGAGACTCATATGAGTCTCGGTGGTGAGTTCATTCCACCAGCCGCAACCCAATTAGGGTTTTGGCTTGGTTTGCTCAAGCAGGGGAAACGGAGAACAAGCAGGGGAAAAACCACTGGCCGCGCCAGTGGTGAATTTGTTCTAACAGTGGGAACCGAGACCATCTAGGTCTCGGTGGGAATTTTATACGGGCAGGGGAAACCGGCGCTTGCCGGTGGCACCAACAACACTGCCAGTGGAAACTGGTAGTGTGGGTGTGTTTGGCTTTTGGTTTTAAAAACAGTAAGGGTGTGTTTGGCAACCAGTTTTATAAAAAAGATTTAGGGCTGTTTGGCAATAGGTTTAAGAACATTTTTAAAGGGCTGTTTGGTTCGGCTTATATATGAAAACACCACGTTTTACATGGGTTTCCACGGGTTCGTTTCACGACACATGTTAATAAATAATACACGGTTTCGGGGCATTAATTTTACGAGATTAATTATTTTAGCACGTATATTAATTACAAGACAATTGAACTAATAAATCATGACTTAGTATTATAAAATTAATTAAATTAATTTAACATGTTATGTAATTAATTTAATTAAAGCATTGACTTAGGTTTATTATTACTAAATAATAATACATGATTTTAACCTAAGTAATTTTATTATTTAATGCAGACTATAGTAACTAATTAATTATTAAACACGACCTATAATTAATTAATTCTCATGACTTAGGTTATTTTAATATAATTAATAATGCATGTTTTAACCTAAGTATTTACATCTTTATTTAATTAAATCACATTATATTTAATTAAATACCTTTAACTTATAGTTTATTTAAATGACATGTAATAAATAATAAACTATACATTATATCACTATGACTTAGAATTAGCTTATTTAACCAGCTTATATCTATTTATGGAAACTTTCTATTTTTAGAAACTAATCTATTTTAAGCAGTAATTCTATTTTTGGAAACTTTCTATTTTTGGGAAACATTCTATTTTTGGTAACTTTATATTTTTTGAAACTTTCTATTATAGGAAACCTGCTATTTTTGGAAAGTTACTTATTATTACACAGTAAGTATAATAATACATGAAATACTAGTAATACTCAATCAGATTAATCAGAGTACAAGGTAAACACAGATAGGGCTTTAAACAGTAAACCATGACCTAAAACATACAAAGTAAGCTAAGATGAGACATAAAACCCAGTACGTAATCAGTGATTCGATACTTATACACGTGTGTATTCATGTAGCGTTAGTGATCCAGAAGTAGGAGTCTTTCTTCCGTTCATTCACTGGACTTGAGGTACGCATTCCCGTCCTTTCAGTATGGACATTCTTTCCTTATTAGGATTTCCCCGTATGCAGCCAACTGTTTTCCCCAGTAATTGTTTTATTGTTTTGAACTGCTTATGTTTAATTAGCATAATCTATAGCCATATACAAGCATGACCAGTTTCACCTAGTTATGGAGGTACCATAACCATAACATTGGAGGCACCAATGTTATGACTTCCCCACGGCAGAGTGATAGCTCGTGGCGTCCCTTTCAGTTTTGGCCATATTATTATATCATGTGGGGCGTATGGGTGCATCCTAGTTACATGTTTTATTCAGTATATCATGGTAAATGTGGTGTGTGCCTTGCATCCTTCACAAGGAGTTGATCCCTCCTACCCAAACCAGTATATTAATTAGAGGCATCCCCTCTAATCAGCATGATGAGGTCACCCCTATTTCATGCTATATTGTATATCCTATTTCATGCTATATTGTATATCCATGCACTGAGCGTTTTGCTCAGCCGTTACATTCCTTTCCATGTCCCAAAACGGCAGGTACCCAAGACTCGAGCATTTGGAGGACATGCATAGGATGGAAGCTGCCATAGACTTCTTCTCCTGTTTCCTTCATATATTTATGCTTGTTTAGTCTTTCATTCAGTTCATTTACTTTGTTATGTTTTGGGCTTATGTAGCCGAACCGTTCAATCCGAAACCGAAAAAACCCGAAACCGAAAAAACCGAAACCGAAAAAAACCGAAACCGAAAAAACCCGCTTATCACGGGTCGGTTTCGGTTTTCATTTTTAGATATCCGCGGTTAACCGAACCGAACCGCGTATATTATGCATGAAAGTTTTTATGTAAATACTCAAATAATAACACATGTATTAATTATATTAGTACACTATTTTTATTGTACAACTAATTTTTTACTCTTAATGTTAAACATTTATATGTAAAACTTAGTTAATGTGATCGTAATCTATAAAATCGAATAATACTCTTTGTTAAAATGTTATTTATTAATATTCGAATCCACTTTTGTAATGAAATAACTTTTATATGATTTTTATCTATTTAGTGTCATTGTACGAAGATGACATTCTATGTTCTAAACAATGTTATTATTTATAAACTTAAACTCGATGAAACTTATAATGGTTAACCGTAACCCGAACCGCGGGTAACCGCTCATTTTGGGTAACCGCATGTCCGGTTAACCGCCTTGTACGGTTCGGTTTCGGGTAGTAAAATTAACTACCCGAACCGCGATGGATAGTTAAAATTGTCTAATTAACCGAACCGAACCGACCCGTGAACACCCCTATTGGGAACCGATGTTTGATTCCGGTTTTCCCTATGGTCATGTATGTTTTATTACATATTACCTTGCATGCTTTGATGACACGCCATAATTACGCGTGACATTCCATTTATCAAAATGGGGTGTTACAATTATGGTATCAGAGCCAAGGCTTCGACCTGTAGGCTCTAAAACTTGACCTGTGACTAGTGGGTAGTCACCAGGAGCTTCCTAAGCCAACACTTGTTATTCCACGTATTGATCGTTTCAGCACCTTTTTGTTTTAGCCATGACGTTTTCAGCACCTTGTTGTTTTCACCATGATGTTTTCACCAGTATGGTTTTACTAATATGGAATGAACAACCGTCATCCATTTTAGTTATGTGTCATTGTCTATGCATGATGTTCCTAGTAAACTGTGACCGATGTGGACTGACCCCAGTAGTTCATAATTTTCACATATAAAATTTTTTTCTATTAAGTTTTGACAATGACTTTTAATTATTATGTTTCATGCATTCATGCATTTATATCATATGTCATCTGTTGCAGGAATTTTGACTAAGTAATGGTTGGTACAGGACTGGCCCTATTTAGTCGCATATGCTTTTATCGAAACTTTTAACTTTGGGACCGACCCATAGGCGTCCCCTCGCCATGTCTTTTGTTTTGGAACCGACCCATAGGCGTTCCCTCGTACATATAAAGGTTTTATAAAACTACATTACGCATTCATGCACTGTTTTTCTTGCATAAAATTTTTCTCATGATTTAAATTGGCATAAATTTTTTTTCATGTCCCATCATAAGTTATTATGTTTTTATGTCAAGTATGCCTTCATACTGTCATGGTTAACTTCAGTTTCATGCTGATTATGTTATACACTTCTTCGTAATAGATGGTTTCATGTTTCCTCATGATAATTCCGTCTTCATGTTGATTATGTTACACACCTCTTTTGTTATTTACGTTGTCCTACAAAACATTGTTAGATTTCTTGAATCATGCTTTCATGATAGTCATGGATGGTTTTCCATGGAGCATGCTGACAGGCAAATCATCGTTGAATTTTGTGTAACCACACTTTAGCGTTTCTCTAGGCAACCAGAATGATGTCTATGCTAATACTGCCAGGTTATCATGATGGTTTTCCTAACCGTTTAACCGGTTTACTTTCCTTAAATAATGAAAAATGATCGAGCCCATACCGATCATTTCATGTGCATGCCATGTGTACTCCACGCACCGTATTTCATGTGTATTACATGTACCTTAATCCATGTGTATTCCACTTGCAATACTTCACGAGTATTCGCTAGTCGATTCTAAATCATCTCAGGCGTATGTTCACTTGCTGATATTCTACAAGATTGTCGATGCCGCTCATAGCTTGGAGATGTTACTGAAGGTTGATGCTACTAATGTTGGGAGACGCTACGAGATGCTAATACTGATGATGTTCACAACCTGGAGATCCTAAAAGACGAAGACAAAGGCGTCGGAGCAAAGAAATTGGACGAGAAGATGCTTCACCATCAGACAATTCCCATCAATCATTGTCACAGATTCATAGTTACATGTCACACGTCGTTCGGCTGTCATTTCAGCCATACGAGTGCAAACCAGTACCAGCCGGCCACTCAGCTGAATAGTTACACGAGTCACGGTCATGAGAATGACCGTCATGGAACCGGCAGACAAGATGATAGTAACCACTACTATGACAGCAACTATCCTAGAAATCGCAACCGAGGCTCCGGCCACGGACGTGATCAGACATACAAATGATCAGTAGTCCAACCGATCCGCCAATTCTGGCATATTAACCTAATATTTGTAGTTCTAATTGTTTCACATCTCGAGACACATGTCAAGACATCAGTCAAGACACATGTCTCACTTATACTTCCTGAGGACACATGTCAAGATACCAGTCAAGACATATGTCACGCTTACATTTCTCAAGACACAAGTCAAGACACATGACTCACGTCTAATTATGGAACATTTCTAAGAAATTCAGGGTACCCTCCAAGGGTATATCTATGTTGTTGTGCCATGTATTAATCTGGCCACAAGAATTTCAATACCATTATCGGAGCATCAGTGAGAATTGTCACGTTGCCGATGTCACTTTCATTTCTTTCACCATAGTTCATATATTCATAACCATGAAGGACGCCTTTCGTATTCCCACGCATACGAAGGTTTTCCTTCAGCTTAATGATAAGATCCAAGCTGCTAACGCATTTTCCTCGGACAGACACGAGATGAATTTTATCCTAATTATGTACTATGAACACCACACCATGCTATGATTCATAATTATGTACAGTAATGTTCAGGCTCCTAAATACATTCAGCTTGATTTTCCATCAGGAAAATCTGTACAAATTATCTATGCTTTTCAAGCACATGCTTTGTTAGCCATATTGCTAAAATTTTCTAGCTGTCAGTAACACACGACTACTAAGGCCCTTTTACGCATAACCAATGGATTATTCCAAAATTGTTCCTTACACTCCAGAAGAACCTTCAAGGAGAAGGATGGTACCATGAGATTATGTGTCGACTACCGTCGACTTAAACAAATCACCATTCATGACCGTTATTCTCCTCCACGTATTGACGACATGTCCAATCAACCGTATAGTGTTAATCACTTTCCCAAGATCGAACTCACGATCATGCTGCCAACAGTGATGAGTGAAAAAGCAGGACATGTCCATGACTGCTATTTGTACACGACTCGGTCATGCTAGATTTATGATTTTGAATTAGTCTCATCAATTCTCCAACCGCATTATGGACTTAATAAAGTGAGTTTCCATGAACTCCTAAACAAATTCATCAGCGTTTTCATTGAGGATAACCTGATTTCCTCTAAGCCTAGAGAAGATCAGGAAGACCATATCTGCACTATGTTGCAAATTCTATGACAAGAGAAATTCTACCCTGGAATTTTTTCCAATATCAATTCTGTTTGATTACAGTGACACACTGAATCACATGGGTTTCTATGGTTAATCTTACCATGACTCAGCTTATGCGTAAAGGAGAGAACCCTACACTACATTAGGTGTTCTAGAAAATTTTACGCTAGGAGAAGTCTAGATTCAGAGACTCAGAGTTTCGCAAACTCCTAGGTATCAAGTTCTACGAAGCAAGATACAGTTACGTTCATATCTAGGTACCTGACATACCAACAGGTTAAGATAGGACACCAACAAACTGGGATGTTTTCATCATATGAAATTGTGAATAGAAAAGGGACAAGATCTCCATGGATTTTAGTTACCAGATTTCAGCAAACTCAGAAGAAGCATGATGCTATGTGGGTTATTGTCAACAGTTTGATCAAGTCTGCAGAATCCTTACATCCGTACGGATTTTAGAACCAACAGATTGAACGAACATGTTCCAGCCAAGGCTCATCCGACCACTTGGCAATCCCTCAGCTATCGGGTCAGACAAAGATTCGTAATTGTACTCCTAACTTACTTCACGTCTTCATTCTAATTCCACGACTTGCTTTCGCGCTCACGTTCATGACACTATTCAAGTTCATGATCGTATTTTGGCTTACGATTTTACGTTCATTTCTTTCCTCATTCTGGGAAGTTTGCAAGAACTTGTGAGACCAGACCCAAGTTTAGTATAACTCTCCATCATCAGATAGACGTTTCACGTCATATTCCACGTCTCACCTTGTAGCATTTGGCGTTACCACCATTATATTCTATGATCACGATATGTCTCACATGTCATGTTCATTATACGTTCCTCATATCATGATCAAGATATGTTACACGTATCATGGATCACAATATGTTTACTCATACTACACTCGCCATATCTCCACGTAGCACGTTCAAAATTTTTCACGTATCACGTTCAAAATTTCTCACGTACTACGTTTCTTTATGTCTCGCGCATCGTTTCTAATTATCAGTTAAGTCAGATTGTCTTGCATCGTAACGTTTCAGTTACCCTTGCACGTTAACTCTTTTTCCTCGATCGAATTTAGGAGATCTACCTTCCGTTGATAACCAAGAATTTCTTCGTATTCCAAGTCAAGGTCAGGAGGACCAAGATTTATCATTAGTGTCAGGATCTTTTGAAGGAACCGTTCCAAGAGGGAGGCCACTTGGAAACGGACAAGTTCATCCGGACTTCTTATCCATTTTTTTTCCTCTTATCGTTTAGATATGTCCTTTCAGTCACGTCACGTTCCATGTCTTTTCAGGACATGTCACGTTCCACGTTCCCTTCTACCATGTCACCTTCATTTCCGTTATTTTGCATACCTTTCCAGTTTGATTCGGGTATGTTTCGCTTCCAGTTACTTTATTTATAATTCGGGGACGAATTATTCTTTTTAGGGGGGAAGAATTGTAAAACCCGCATGTTTTTACCATGAACAGTAACCTTAAGATCGTACGTCGCAGATTAAAACCTTCCTTATATAGTATGATCACATTCAGGTGCTATTATTTAAGTAGTACATACGTGTATAAACATGATAAGTATCGATTACGTACGAACACATGATAAGTATTTAACAGTAATTAATCACGAACGTAATTAAAACGCGAAGTAATATTAATTACGTATATATGTAATTATTACGCACATGAATAAATAATATATTTAGTCACGATCAGAAACTAATTAAATTACGTAAACTACGTAACACGTAATCACGGACATTTAAACGATTATTATTATTACGTATATTTAATTTAACACGACAAGTAATTATATACGTAATAATTACGTTTAACACGGGAAATTATAACTAAGAAACTTACGACACTTTTAGATACGGTTACGCGTACCATTTAAACAAATCGCGTATTAAATAAATATTACAAGTGTTTAAGGGGCTGTTTTAGACAAACTAGAAAGTATTGGGACTTGGGCTCAAGGCCCAAGAGTGCTTTTGCCGTGTATAACAAAAGGGACGGGGGTTTCTTTTGTTTTTCTTTTTCTGCCAACACAAACACACACAACAAGAAACCCTAATCAAGAAAATTCAGCCGCCTATATTTTTTTTTCTCTCCTCTGCCGTGACCTACACCAAGAACAAGAGGGAAGATTAATTCACGTTTTAGTGTTCTATAAACCCTAATCAATGTGTAAGGTAAAAACCCTAATTCATTTCCTTTTCTTTCTTTTGGTTTGATAGATCACGAATCCATGTGATTGGGTTTAAAACGTGTTTAAAACGAGTCTGATTAGGGATGGGGGTGTTCGTTTGGTTTGATTGCACACAAACCGAGACTCATATGAGTCTCGGTGGTGAGTTCATTCCACCAGCCGCAACCCAATTAGGGTTTTGGCTTGGTTTGCTCAAGCAGGGGAAATGGAGAACAAGCAGGGGAAAAACCACTGGCCGCGCCAGTGGTGAATTTGTTCTAACAGTGGGAACCGAGACCATCTAGGTCTCGGTGGGAATTTTATACGGGCAGGGGAAACCGGCGCTTGCCGGTGGCACCAACAACACTGCCAGTGGAAACTGGCAGCGTGGGTGTGTTTGGCTTTTGGTTTTAAAAACAGTAAGGGTGTGTTTGGCAACCAGTTTTATAAACAAGATTTAGGGCTGTTTGGCAATAGGTTTAAGAACATTTTTAAAGGGCTGTTTGGTTCGGCTTATATATGAAAACACCACGTTTTACATGGGTTTCCACGAGTTCGTTTCACGACACATGTTAATAAATAATACACGGTTTCGGTGCATTAATTTTACGAGATTAATTATTTTAGCACGTATATTAATTACAAGACAATTGAACTAATAAATCATGACTTAGTATTATAAGATTAATTAAATTAATTTAACATGTTATGTAATTAATTTAATTAAAGCATGGACTTAGGTTTATTATTACTAAATAATAATACATGATTTTAACCTAAGTAATTTTATTATTTAATGCAGACTATAGTAACTAATTAATTATTAAACATGACCTATAATTAATTAATTCTCATGACTTAGGTTATTTTAATATAATTAATAATGCATGTTTTAACCTAAGTATTTACATCTTTATTTAATTAAATCACATTATATTTAATTAAATACCTTTAACTTATAGTTTATTTAAATGACATGTAATAATTAATAAACTATACATTATATCACTATGACTTAGAATTAGCTTATTTAACCAGCTTATATCTATTTGTGGAAACTTTCTATTTTTAGAAACTAATCTATTTTAAGCAGTAATTCTATTTTTGGAAACTTTCTATTTTTGGGAAACATTCTATTTTTGGTAACTTTATATTTTTGGAAACTTTCTTTTATAGGAAACCTGCTATTTTTGGAAAGTTACTTATTATTACACAGTAAGTATAATAATACATGAAATACTAGTAATACTCAATCAGATTAATCAGAGTACAAGGTAAACACAGATAGGGCTTTAAACAGTAAACCATGACCTAAAACATACAAAGTAAGCTAAGATGAGACATAAAACCCAGTACGTAATCAGTGATTCGATACTTATACACGTGTGTATTCATGTAGCGTTAGTGATCCAGAAGTAGGAGTCTTTCTTCCGTTCATTCACTAGACTTGAGGTACGGATTCCCGTCCTTTCAGTATGGACATTCTTTCCTTATTAGGATTTCCCCGTATGCAGCCAACTGTTTTCCCCAGTAATTGTTTTATTGTTTTGAACTGCTTATGTTTAATTAGCATAATCTATAGCCATATACAAGCATGACCAGTTTCACCTAGTTATGGAGGTACCATAACCATAACATTGGAGGCACCAATGTTATGACTTCCCCACGACGGAGTGATTGCTCGTGGCGTCCCTTTCAGTTTTGGCCATATTATTATATCATGTGGGGCGTATGGGTGCATCCTAGTTACATGTTTTATTCAGTATATCATGGTGAATGTGGTGTGTGCCTTGCATCCTTCACAAGGAGTTGATCCCTCCTACCCAAACCAGTATATTAATTAGAGGCATCCCCTCTAATCAGCATGATGAGGTCACCCCTCCAAGTATCCATGCACGTGACCTTTTCATGACCTATATGGGCTATGGTATATATATGTTAAAACAGTTTTCATAAGATAAACATAAGGCTTTTAAAACTATAAAACCAGTTTTCTCAATACTTAACCAGTCTACTCAGAACTTAGTCTTCCGCTGTTATATGTTACATGCTCATCCTATTTCATGCCTATATTGTATATCCGTGCACTAAGCGTTTTGCTCAGCCGTTACTTTCCTTTCCATGTCCCAAAACGGCAGGTACCCAAGACTAGAGCATTTGGAGGACATGCATAGGATGGAAGCTGCCATAGACTTCTTCTCCTGTTTCCTTCATATATTTATGCTTGTTTAGTCTTTCATTCAGTTCATTTACTTTGTTATGTTTTGGGCTTATGTTTGGGAACCGATGTTTGATTCCGGTTTTCCCTATGGTCATGTATGTTTTATTACATATTACCTTGCATGCTTTGATGACACGCCATAATTACGCGTGACATTCCATTTATCAAAATGGGGTGTTACAGTTTACACATGATTGCTTCAAACATTTTTGCCATTCGGTCTTCAAATTTTGATTTCCTTAAATCCGCTTTTAACAACTCTTGCTTAATCTCATGTTGTCCTTGTTCCATTTTTTGTTGATTTTGTTGAAGAAGTTGAACGTTTCCCTCCATTTTATTAGCATGAGTTTTCAATTCATTAGCAAGTTCGTTTTTAAGCTCGTTTTTCAACTTGGATCTTAAGCTAATCATCTCACGTTGCATGTTATCAAACATAGCATCATAGGCACTCGAAGTGTTACCACCGTTGGTAATGCACTCGGAGAAATCATGACCTCCACCAAAATACATACATGAAACCTCAACCGATTTAGCCATAGCGGGAGCACTTTGTTCACCCACTTTGAATTCAATTAAAAGACCTTTAAGCTTATCAAAGATTTTGTTTTCCAAGTTCGCCTCAATTTGGCAAGCATCGATAGTATTGGACAATGAAGGTGAAGCCAAAGATGATGCCTTACGAACACTCGATGTGTTACGAGGACTATACACCTTATATCTATTCTCAATTATCAACAACGTTTCCTCAATCGTTTTGCACAAAAAATTACCACCCACGGAGGCATTTAGATAATCCCTTTCATGATCATTCAAACCATTGTAAAATCTGTCAATTTGATGCAAGTCGGAAAAACCGTGATGAGGACACTCATTTAACATTTCCCAAAACCTATTCCAAGACATTGAAAAACTCTCATTAAATTCTTGTGAAATTTTTGAAATCTCTTTTTTCAAATGCGTAGTCTTAGAGGGCGGGAAAAATTGGTTCACAAACTTAGAAACGAGATCCTTCCACCTCAATATAGAAATGGGTGGCTCTTTCTCTAACTAAATTTTAGCGCGCCCCGCTAAGGAATATGGAAAAAGCATCATCTTAATCGAGTCATTAGCAACATCCTTAAATTTGCAAGTGGCGGTAAGACGATTGAATTGGCGGATATGGTTGTGCGGGTTGTCCTTCTCATCACCACAGAATTTGTTGTTTTGGATCATCTAAAACAAACCCATTTTCACTTTAAAATTCTCCGCAAGGATAGCGGGAATCACAATAGCCTCTCTGTAGAATATTGATAACCTATGAATCTATGAAGGGGTTTGTTGATTTCTAGAGAGAGAAAGTTAGAGAGAGAAAGTGAGAGAAACTATGTGAATTTTATTAAATGGAAACTAGGAAATGACAACAACCAACCCCTTTCCATGGTGGAAAGGGGTATTTATAGTTCCAAGCAAACATGGGCTTGGGCCGGTCCATGACAAGCCCATGGACCGGTTCTTACTTAACTTAATAAGCAACTAATGACTATTTTCTAACTACGAGCTATTACAACATAAATATTATTGTGGAGTGACCGATACTTCTAATATACGTAAAAACGTATTTCTAACAATCTCCCCCTAAGGGAGGTCACTCCACGTTTACAAAGTTCTAAACCTAGCATACTATACTAAGTCTTCGTTCTTTAGCTCGTAGTCTTTTCTTCTTTTCTTTCTTTTGTTGTGAATATGTTGGTTTGATCTTTTTGGCTTTGGCTTGAGAGCATTGTTCTTTGGCCTTTCACGTGCGATCTTTGCCTCTCTTGTGAATTTGCCTTCTCGTGACTCCATGTTCCACACACTTATGTCTTTTTGTTGAATTCTTGAAAGTTTCAGAGTTTGGTACAGCGGAAGACTTTATCTTGTACTTTCTTGAATTTTTGCTAAACCTTGATGCAGAAAAACATAAGCATGTGGGAACGACTTCTACAGGTACACCGCAACACCACCGTCTTCACTAGTACACAGCAACGCCACCGTCTTTAACAGGTACACAACAACGCCACCGTCTTTAACAGGTACACAGCAACGACACGAATAAAATGGCTTTGAACATTTTATTCTAATTCGGTAGCATTTTACCTCCGGTCGGTGAAGACCGTTGGACGATATTAGATATCGTACCCGTGACGGATAGTTTCAATTAAGTAACTTCCTGACAGGATTTCGCGGGTAAACCCGTTCTCTTTATTCGACCGTCCAAAGCTGACTGCGAACATAAAGAGTGAATCACTTAGATAAATTATCCTTGTGATTAGAAGCCGTCAATTCATGAAACCTGGAACAAGTGAATTTCAATTAAGATTTTCACCATCGTTGCTTTCCAGTTGTCACGAGCTTAATTCAAAAAGAATCTTGCACGTCACCTACCAAGTGCTGTTTGATGTTGACACTAGAAGGATTTCCACTCGTCACTGTGGTCAATAAAGAGTCACTCTGAGTGTTCTGGCAAGATCATATGATAATGCGAAGAGGCCTGGAACGAGTTTAAGTTCAATTCAGAATTAAACCACTGTTACCTTCCAGTTTTTCACAAGATTGGTTCTAAAAGAACCGCACGTGTAACCTACCATGAGCTTGTTTGATGTTGGCTCAAGCAGGATTTCCATCTTCATTGTAATACTTACGTAATACTCGGATGTTCTGGCAATATTACAGGAATACTGCGTAGGACTCATGAAAATCTCTTACTTTTCACAGTGTGTGAGAAAGCAAGGAATAAATGGAAAGTGTCCTAATGAGACTTTTGATGATCTCTTGGCTCTAGACTCGATTGTGCGTTTTGATTTAGTGAGCGATGGCTGGAGAGGAGTGCCACCTTTTCAATACCAGTCTATTCGGAGTGAATAAACCAATAGATAACGTGTTGATCTCCGTGTGATTAAAACAAATACCTTTTGAGAGATATTTGAGTTAGCTGGGAAGGGTTGTGCATTGCATCACTGGGTCCATGATGTCTTTCTTCAATACCGAGAATCATTAGCAAAAATGACCTCAATAGCATATGTATTGACCCGGTTTCTGCCTAAAGTTGTAAGGAGGGCTTCTTTCTTTACACCCTTTATCTTTACATTTCTTTTTCATTCTTCAACCCCTTCAATGCTTACCAATACGTCATCACTAGCACCTTGTTGTGATTGTTCCAGTGCTAGCTTAAGTACTTGGTCGGCATTCAGCTACGTTCACATTCTTTCTCCATCTTTCCTAGGACTTCTAATTCTATCTAGGGAATTGTCCTTGGGAAGATTCCATCGGCTCTGATGAATCATTGGACTAAACCTATTCCTACCACCCTTTTGTCACCACATCCGTCGTGAATTAAGCGTGTTTTGGGAAGGAATTGCCACCATGAAAAATCATTGAAAATCACCTAAAGTACTTGTGATATTGAAATCAAAAGTTTTGTACCTTAGGTGTTTTGTTCATCAAAAACGCTCCCCCTTAACACGTGCTTTACACATATTAAGTTGGATAATCTTTAAGTCTTTTTCATCTTTTAGCCAAGTATCACTTACGTCTCCTTAATCCCATTTTCTCCCCTTATCCAAAATGTTAACCATTAATATTTGGGATATTGAATGGATTAACCGGTCTTTGGGTAAAAATGAAATCGATGTTTGGCCATAGAACAAGTTATTGCTCCCCCTTAATTTAAGAAGGGATAGTTGTAGTGCTTTGGTATGATATATTTTGAAAGATTTAGAATCTCGTGAGAAATTCTTGAAAAATTATCATACTTTAACACTACATCAAGCCATTAAAGCACATTATTCACAAATATACATATTCACAATTGAAAACCAATATGAAGTGGACCTGAAATGTACGACCCATTAGATGGATCGTTGCAGTAGCTTGTGGTGCACTAGATATGGTCTTCCACCCACGAATCTTTCCAAGCTCCTCATCAATCTACGTTCACGGAGCTTTTGATCGATCTTCTTGATCACATACTTCGCCATCTGCCGGTAACCCGGATGCCAATCCTCCGTCATCTCTGGCAAAGTCCCACCCGAGTTCAGATGCTCCAACTTTCCTCTGACTTGTAGAAGAGTTCCATCACTATACTTGTGGAGCTCCCCCACCCTCATAAACTTCATCAAACCTCGACTGTTCAAGTAGAAAATGCCGTAATTTGGGACAGAAATGCCGGTATAGGGACATCTTTCTACATGTTGAGGTAGCACTTGATTCACAGGACGGGTTAAGTTGAGCTTCCTTTGATAGCTTTCGACTCCCAACTGAAGATCTTCAACTCGTGACTTGATGACAACGCTTCGTGTGAAAATACGAAGTGCTGTATTCAAAGCAATCAGGTCTTCACGAGGAATATGTGTGAGTTGATCTCGGGTCATCAGAAGCAGCATATCTTCGATATCCTCAAGGCGAATGATGGAAAAATCTCCCTGCTGGATTTTGTATTCCCTGTCATCCTCCCTTTTCAAACGAATCTCCGTTACATGATAATAGCCATTCTTGGCTTCAGTTTTCATTCCTAAGATGCTGGAGATGCGGATGTCTGATCTAACATTGCTTCCAGAATTGACCAAGCAGCAACCCATGTACGCCCTTCGGACTCGTTCGTCCCAATGAGATGCACCTATGACAGCATACATATCATAATTACGATTAATCTTTGGGACCCAGAGTCGGTTTACCTTTTCCTCGATAAAGGGTATTGTCCCCCAGTTGGAAGCTTTCAGCAAAGTCAGGGAAGTTGCGTACTTTGATGACCCCTTCAGTAGATACACTAGATCATTGGTAACGAAGAAGTCAAGAGCAATCTGATTATCTTGAGACGGATCCATTGGAGGTGGAGCTCTTTCTGATTCATGAAGTCCTGGCCGTTGAACGGTATTCAGAGCCTTCAGGATCTCATCGGCATAATACTCAAACTCCATTCGGGTTAACCAGGTTTTGGCACGAAGTCTCTTATCTTTCAGCGCTTTCTTCACCAAGGATGGAGTAACCGAAGTCTTATACTCATGAGCAAGAAATGCACATAAGTCAATCGGACTTCGGATACGGAGATACAACACATCTTTGTCAGCGTCTGTGATCGGATCATATTGTGCTGCTGCCGTGATCCAAGCCTGTGGTGGTGCAGTCTCGTCTATCTCCAACGTGTCTGCCCAGTCTCGTGTGCTTGGTTCAGGAACCGTAGATTTTTGTGCTTGTTGTAGAGGAGTAGAAGTGCGAACATCTGCTGGTTCTGATTCAGGCATTTCGGCAGTGTCGTGAACTGGTGAGTGTTGTGCAGCTTCGGGTTCTGTTACTGATTCTGCAATCACAGGAGGAACAACAACAGAACTAATGGGGTTAGTGGTAATAGGTAAAGATACAGCGATAGAAGTATCGGGAGCCGATGACGCTGTAGTGGCATTCACATCGTGGCGCCACTTAGATCGTCTTGATTCCGAAGATGTTGATTTGTCCTTCTGCGCTGCATCTTTCTTGGACTTGGTTCCAGTCTTAGCAGGTTTCTTGGAGCTGGTAACCTTGTCTCCCTCTTTAGGCTGTTCACCCCCATCATCATCCTCATTGTTATCCCCGTTACTACCCCTAGCACTCTCCTCATTCCCATCACCACCATCATCGCCATCATCATCATCCTCATCATCGTCATCATCATCCTCATCCTTATCCTCATCATCACCATCATCGTCATCCTTTTCCTCTTCTTCTCTTTCTTCTTCCTCTTCCTCTTCACCAGTACCCTCTTCCTGCTCACTTTCTTCCCTTTCCTCCTCAGGTAGAATGTGATAAGGTACCACACTTCCAAACGTTTTGAATAACCTATCATCCTCCATGATAGCATCATTCAGGGATTTATATAGAGCCCGTTGAATCCTAGACTTATCAAACGATCCAAGTTCCACCATACGAGCCTTAAGGATCTTCTTTAATTCAAAATCCGTCAAGTCATAAGCAATCTTGTATGCGGCTTCTGAAGGATTGGATGATTTGATCATCAAGTTGTCAGCAGCAAGTGTCTTCAACTCATCACGCAGTTTAGGCATTATGGATTCAACAGATTCTTGCACTCTTTCTTGCACTCTTTCTTCCACAGAGGCTTCAAGTGCTTCTTTTTGCTCTTTGTATTTATCCCTCATTGCTTGAAGTCTGGTGATGCGTGCAGCATGCTTATCAGCCTCAGCCTGCTTAACCCGAGCTAGTTCTTCTGCATGTGCTTTTCGAGTCAACTCCATATCTGCAGCGAACCTAGCAATCATCTCCTCTTGAGCTTTCCTAGATGCTTCTTCACTTTGAGCTCGTCTTTGTAACTCTTGGCGAAGTTCATCCATTTCTCGTTTGTGCGTATCCACATGTTTATCCAACAGTTCGGCCATCACCAATGCAGCCATTGTAGATGTTGCAGAGCTGCTTTGGGTTGATTGGAGAGCCTCGGCTGTTACTGCTGTACTAAGGATGGGAATTGTCGGTGGTGGAAGAAATGGTGTTGAAGCCGGTCTGGTTGGTAAGGGTTGTATGGGTGGAGGTTGAGTTGCTAAGGGTTGAGTTGACACCATGATCGTAGGGGCAACAGACTCCTTTTCCACACTTGCTGTAATAGGGATTGATGGCTCCTTCGAAGTGGAATAATGTTCAGGTGACCCAAACTCATCAACATCATCTGGTTCCACGTACTCATCCTCAACATCTACCCTTCCACCTGAACCACTACCGCCAGTATCTTTCCTACTCCTTTGAATAGCAATCTTCATCATTTGTTTCTCAGTTTTATCAAGAGTAGGA
The DNA here is from genome assembly GCA_025667525.1 of Glebionis coronaria. Classification (NCBI taxonomy): domain Eukaryota; kingdom Viridiplantae; phylum Streptophyta; class Magnoliopsida; order Asterales; family Asteraceae; genus Glebionis; species Glebionis coronaria. The sequence continues at coordinate 57,091,843 of CM046875.1, read as the reverse complement.
TCAACAATGTCTTCTTCGTCACGTAGACGCATCTCATCAGCCTTACCCTTTCCCTTCTTACCCTCAGTCTTCTTCTTCTTGGTTTCGGGTTCAGGTAACGCAGCTGGTTGTTTGCGTTTACCCTTACTCTTGACCGTTGTAGATGAGTCTTCTCCGGTCTGAAGGTTTGCTTTCAGCTTCTTGATTTCTATCTGCAGTAGCTTGTAATCAGCAGAACCTTTGATTTTCTCAGACAGAAGGTAATCAGGAATAGGACCCGGAATCACACCAATAGACGGTCCTTCATGCCTCAGATCCACAGTATCATCAGCTTCTTCAGTGTGATAGCGACTTGCTGCACGCCTATCAATAGTAGCATCATTCTTCATAAAATAATTAATGATAAGCTTGATAAACCGAGGATAAGGAAAGAAGTTTGTCTTCAGCTTCTTGTTATAGAAGAGTTGAAAGGTGAATTCTTCCCATATCAACAATGCATAATCTGCATTTGCAGCTTTGTACATGCCATAGAAGAGGTTTATTATAGGACTGCGCAAAGCATCATGGCCACTTATTTTTGGTGTAAGACATTTACTGAGAATACCCAACAATGCTCTCCAAGGTTGTCCTACTTTAGCAGTGGTAAATTCAGACGCAACTCGTATTTCCGGACATCCAAGAGCTTCAAATAACTCCACGAGTTCATCTTTAGTAGGATCCCTCGAGAATGACATGCCTTTGGGTGTATCCCGTATACCAAGAATCTTACGGAAGTCTGAAACTGTGAGTGTCTGCTGCTTGTTGTCGATGGTAAAGGTGATCTTGTTTGAAGTGATTTCCTTGGTAGCCCAAAATTCATACATATACTCATAAGGCACCGAGGCACTACTCCTAAGGGCGTTCTTGAAATGAGAGTTATCGAGGATGGCTATGGCGACCTTAAAACCATGGTGAGTGGATTTTGAGACTTGCTTCAGCCGATAGTTGTTGGGTATAAACTTAAGGGTTCGTGCTTTAGCAATATCGGCTTCTCTAGATTCTTGGATTGCTTGTACTGTTGGATTAGTCATTGTATCTGCGTAAGATAAGACATGAAAGGTTGATGCACAAAAACATATAGATATATATCATTCTTACTTCTAAGCATAACACATTTCATAACATAATACAACAAGTACATATAACATGCAAACAATAATAATCAAACAACTCTTCATCCGGAACTTTTCCTCATTCGGAACTTCTTCATCCGGAACATTCCTTCATTCGGAACTTCCTTCATCCGGAAGTTCTTCATCCGGAACTTCCTTCATCCGGAAGTTCTTCATTCGGAACTTCCTTCATCCGGAAGTTCTTCATTCGGAACTTCCTTCATCCGGAACATTCCTTCATTCGGAACATCCTTCATCCGGAAGTTCTTCATTCGGAACTTCCTTCATCCGGAAGTTCTTCATTCGGAACTTCCTTCATCCGGAACATTCCTTCATTCGGAACTTCCTTCATCCGGAAGTTCTTCATTCGGAACTTCCTTCATCCGGAAGTTCTTCATTCGGAACTTCCTTCATCCGGAAGTTCTTCATTCGGAACTTCCTTCATCCGGAAGTTCTTCATTCGGAACTTCCTTCATTCGGAAGTTCTTCATTCGGAACTTCCTTCATCCGGAAGTTCTTCATTCGGAACTTCTTCATTCGGAAGTTCTTCATTCGGAACTTCCTTCATCCGGAAGTTCTTCATTCGGAACTTCTTCATTCGGAAGTTCTTCATTCGGAACTTCCTTCATTCGGAAGTCCTTCATTCGGAACTTCCTCATTCGGAAGTTTTTCAGAAAAAATCCTTCATTCGGAAGTTCTTATCCTTGTTCATCCGGAACATCAACAACACAGCTTATGATGATTAATCTATTCGCGTTTGTGTATTTCTAAGGCAATCTAAGGCATTTAAACATCATATCTTGCTAATCCGCACAAAACCCACCACAAATCCCTAGTTAATTAACCCTAATTAAGGAATAAACCCTAAATCTGATAATGTTAATTATCCGAATCAATTAAGGGGATATAGATGATGAATTAGACGAATTTATAAGTTAAATATAGATGTTAATTACCTTATTTAGTGAATGAACAGGATGGAATGAATAGACGAATGATTTGAATGCTTGTTTGTGTGTGTAACAATGGAGGCAAAGAATAGATAAACAGTGAACAGGAAAAAGGGGGGCGGGGGGTTATATTTGACTAGGTCAAATTTTTTTTGACAAGTTTCAATACATATCACCTTTAGTCCCTACATTTTCTCATTCTTTTCCTTTTTGTCTATAATTTTTCATTTTTCTTATCCCTTGTTTAACTTACACACAACTAAGCAAACGCAATCTATTAGCATATCTCCAATATCTAAAAACAATGCCTATCACTTAGAACGAACACAAGTTTTATTCTAAAGCAAAACCACTCAATTACCATTTAGCCATTAATTTTCACAATCACTTTTGAAAAATCAATTTTAATGACGAAGATGATTTAATATTTTCTCCCCCTTAAACGATGACCCGTTTTCTATTTAAAGAGCTGTAGTCATTGTTTAAAGAGTCAAATATTGATGAAAGCATTTCCAATTTATATCTTGAAAAAGTTTGATTCGTGGTGTTAATAAGATTTCTCTTATTTTAACAAATTAATGCACTGAGACGTACATAAATTCGTGTTAGACCAAGTTATAAAGTAAACTTGATCCCTTTGCATGATTTGGCTTGTAAATCATGCCCGAGAAAATTAATTCCCGTTCTGAGCCAACGTTTTCCAAGGAAATACGTGACTTTAATATGAAAACCGGGTTGCAGTCAGAAATAACTACAAGCCATAATGGGCATGTTTTAAAAATGTATAACTTTTATACGGAACGACATTTCTAAGGCCGTAAATATTACCGTACTAAAAGACATGCCCGATTTAAAAACGAAAAATATTTTTGGTTTTTCTGGATTTTATATTTTTTATGGTTTTTATAGGTTTTATATTTTTTATGGTTTTTGTTGGTTTTATATTTTTGTATTTTCTTTTTGTGGTTTATATATTTACGATAATATACATGATCACAACCAAAGGATACTCTGAATAGTTTACCACGACTATTCAGCTAATTCTTCTGCCAACTCTTTGAGAGTCGCTGGAGTGAATGATTTCATGCCAAGCTTGTCGATCAAAAACTCAATTCGTCCTCGATCTAATGCTTTGGTGAACATATCCGCCAGCTGGTACTCAGTAGTGACAAAATGCAGCTCGATCACTCCGTTCTCCACCTGCTCCTTAATGAAATGGTAGCGAATGTCTATGTGCTTGGCCCGGGAGTGTTGAACATAGTTGCAGCAAAGGGAAATGGCGCTCTTGTTGTCACAATACATCGGGATTTTGTTGAATCCCAAACCGTAGTCAGTTAATTGTGATCTCATCCAAAGGACTTGAGCACAACAACCAGACATGGCGATGTATTCAGCCTCCGTGCTTGATATTGCAGCGCTTTTCTGCCTTTTTGAAGACCAACTGATCAATCTATCTCCAAGGAGTTGCACAGATCCAGAAGTGCTATGCCTCGTGTCTTGACATCCAGCATGATCGGCATCTGCGTATGATATTAAAGCAATAGAGGAATCTTTCGGATACCATAGACCACGATGAAGTGTTCCTTTTAGATACCGAAAGATCCTTTTCACAACATGTAGGTGCTTTTCGGTAGGCCGAGCCTGATACCGGGCACACATGCATACAGCAAATTGCAAATCAGGCCTGCTAGCAGTCAGATAGAGAAGGGTGCCGATCATCCCACGGTAAAGTTTTGGATCGACAATAGTCCCATTTCTATCTTCATCTAACTTGGATTTCTCCACCATTGGAGTGTCCACGGGATCACAGTTTTCAAAGTGATATTTCTTAAGAGATTCTGGAGCATATTTGGATTGATTTATAAAGATGCCTCTGGGATTTTGAGAAATTTGTAATCCTAAGAAAAATGAAATTTTTCCCATCATCGACATCTGAAAGCGTGTGGACATTATCTTCTCAAAACAATTTGACAATTCTATGTTAGTGGCAGCAAATATTATATCATCAACATAAATTTGTACCAGAATCATGTCGTTGCCTTCCTTGAGAGTGAATAGAGTTGGGTCCACCTTGCCATTGGAGAAGCCTTCCGAGATGAGATATGTTGAAAGGAGATCGTACCACGCGCGTGGAGCTTGTTTCAACCCATAGAGAGCCTTCTTAAGCTTGTACACATGATTAGCAAACTCCGTACTAACGAACCCATCCGGCTGACGAACATAGACCTCTTCCCTTAGTTCACCGTTCAAAAATGCCGTCTTCACATCCATTTGATAGACGATCATATTCATATGAGCAGCATACGCAAGGAATAGTCTAATAGCCTCCAATCGTGCCACAGGAGCAAAAGATTCTTCAAAGTCTATACCCAAGGCTTGTTTATATCCTCTAGCGACCAATCTAGCCTTGTTCTTCAATACTGCACCCATCTCATCAAGTTTCACCTTATAAACCCATAACAAAGTAAGGATGTTAACTTTGTCAGGGAGAGGAACTTATTCCCATACTTCAAGTCGTTTGAATTCATTAAGTTCCTCCTGCATGGCTTCAATCCAAGATGATTGAGTCATAGCCTGCTGCCAATTTTTAGGTTCTACTTCAGAGAGAAATGCATCAAAGTAGCAATAAAGTGCACTCTCTTGTAATTGATGGCGTGTTGAGACTGGTCGATCTAGATCTCCAATAACATTCCTAATAGGGTGATCTTTTGTCCATTTGGTACTATGTTTTTCAATCCTAGGTGGTCTGGAGTGAACAATAGGAGGAGCTTCTTCTGAGGTAGACGCGGCTGAAGCGTTTTCAGTGAATGGTATACCAAAGAAAGGAAGCTCTTTTAAGTGAGCATATTCTAAGTCGTGATCAGTAGAATCCTCTTCCACATCATTAGGCACAAGTAGGGGTGACGAGTCAGGTGTAGTTTGAGAATCACTTGGTGAAGGTGCATCCGGTTCAATGTGAATTGTAGATGCATTAGATAAAGGTTCATTAGCTTGAGCAACCACTTCAGGGATTGGAGCGATTACTACAGGTGCTGGAACTTCATCAGTCGGGGGATCGAAGAATTCATCAAACAATGGTTGAAACAGTTTATCCCACTCGGGCCTTGATGGTGGTAAAAATGATGTAGAAGTAGGATTATTGGGAACTAATCCGGAACTAATAGCACCGGTTCCCATCTCATGAAGCGCGGGTTCAGAGCTGTGTTGCTCAGAAGCCATCGCTGTCAGCTCGTCGAAATCTGCGTCCATAGTTTCTACAATCTTGCCAAGATGACGGTTGTAAATTCGGTATGCTTTCTTGGACGGTGAGTAACCAATGAAAATCCCTATATCGGCTTTCGGTTGAAGCTTACCCAAGTTCTCACTATTAATGTTCGGATAACAAAGAGCACCAAACACATGAAAAAATGAGACATCGGGTTTACGGTCATGTAGAAGCTCATAAGGTGTTTTTCCATGGCGTTTCCGAATGATAGAACGGTTTTGGGTAAAACATGCAGTAGATATAGCTTCTGCCCACAAGAACGATGGAGCGTTCGCATAAATAAGCATAGTCCTAGCAGCTTCCATAAGTGTACGATTCCGTCTTTCAACGACACCGTTTTGCTGTGGAGTGCGTGCAGCGGATGTTTCATGTGAGATACCAACTCCCTCATAATAATCACGAAGAGTCTGGTTGACGAACTCTGTACCATTGTCTGTACGAATACGGCGGACAGTAGTGTTCAAACGTACCTGAATGAATTTCAGAAAAGTGATGATAGCTTTCGGTGCTTCATCCTTTGTACGTAGAAATCTAACCCATGTAAACCTGGAGAAATCATCCACAATAACCAGAATGAATTTCTTACCGCTCACACTTTCAGTTCTCATCGGCCCACAAAGATCCATATGCAAAAGATGAAGTTTTTCTTGATTGGTGTCTTCAGCTTTGGGCTTGTAAGATTTCTTGGTACTTTTCCCCCTTGAGCACGTGGAACATAAATGGTCCTTGTGAAATTTAAGCTTTGGAAGACCACGAACTAATTCGTTTTTAGCCAGATGATTGATAGCATCAAAGTTAAGATGAGATAATCTGCGATGCCATAACCATGACTTGGTCTTAGATGCTTTAGAGAGAAGACATACTGGAGAGGCGGCCATCATGTCTTGTAAGGACAAGGTATAGAGATTTGCACCACGAGATCCCTTCAACAAATCTTTTCCTTCCAAGTTGCGGATGAAACAAGTGTGTTGTCGAAAAGCAACCTCAAGGTTGGAATCACAAAACTGTCCTACTGAGAATAAATTATGACCAAGACCTTCTACATAGTATACCATTGAAATCGTCACGTTTCCAATCTGATATTCACCATACCCCATAATTTTTGCTATATGATCATTCCCGAATTTAACCGTACCAAGAAACTTGCTGACGAAATTTCGGAGCATCGAGCGATTTCCGGTCATATGTTTTGAACAACCGGAGTCCAAATACCACAGGATGATTTGGACCACCTGAAAATATCACCACACGAAGACAATGTAGAGGTATCGGAATCTGAGTGTTCCTTGTTATTAGCAGATACAGATTTAATAATCTTAGATTTGCTAACTCTAGGTTTCTTAGATTTCCTAGCCTTCTTCTTTTTAATTGGTGGTGTAGACTCTAGTTGGCTTAAATCCTGAGGTATTTCTACACTGATAGGCACTATAGTGAGGGCCGACCTAATTAAAGGGCGCTGTTTCCAGACTTGAGTGCGAGTGTTCCTAACTAAAGGACGCTCAGACCTAACCTCAATGGATGCATTCCTAGTTAAAGGGCACATTTTTCCATCTAATGTAAAGGTCCTACCAGTGGGACGCCATTGCCAGCCAACTTGGGCACGAGTTCTACCCGTTGGCTTCCATTCAAGACCATTCTTAATAGCATTCATTTCAATCACGTGATCAATCAGACACAAATCATGACGCTGGGAAAACATACATTCATTACAATTCCAACAATTTAAATCAGAATTCACGAATGGTTTAGGCTGCTGCACAGGCGCAAAGCTTTTAGTCTTAACATGATTCTTTTTATTTAAAACTGAACTAGCATTCCTATTGTGAACTTCTACTTTCTTCTTTTTGGCACTACTAGTGGAGGGCTTGATCTTATCTTTCTTGAGTGGCGATCCTTTAGCCTTAGTAGTCTCTTTTAATCCTGTAGAAGGCAAAGTGGGAATATTAGCAACAGATTTTAAAGGTGTCTTACTTGATTGTGCCAATGACGGTTTCGCTCCTGGAGTCTTATTAAATGGAGTGACAGCAATGGGCCTATTATTAAGTAGTGCAGAACCTGGTGTACCTATGTATTGCAAATATGCTAGGCAATATTGAACTCGCTTAACATATTCATGAGCCGAATAATAGTCGCTACTTGAGGGATCTAAGGCATAAAGATCGTCTAAAATATCCCTAAGAAGATCGACATGCTTAATGGCATTCCTCATATAATCATCGTAGGTAACCGGGTTTCTCTTATGAAGCGGATTCTTATAAAGCACTACTGACTTGGTTGTTGGAGCACTAGTGGACGGTGTAGAGTCGGTAGCTAAGTTATCAACAACTTCTTGTCGGGTGAGAAGAAGTGTCTCCTTTAACTCGGCCAAAGCCATATTTTTGTCTATGAGAAGGATGTTTAAATCAGAGATTTCCTCACACTTTTGGTTCAGTTGTTCAACATAAGATTGTTGTTGTGCTGCATTACAAGCTAAGCGTTCTTCTATTGAACCATAAAGAGCGGATAATCCCTGTCTTGTCCGATCCATCTCCCCTAGAATAGACGAAAGTGTAATTTCTAAGGCTTGGTTTTTAGACTCTACTGCCTCTAGTTCCAATTTTAACGTTTCATTTGATGACACATCTCTCTTCAATCTCATGATTTCTTCCTCTAATGTCTTAACAATTGCAATCATCTTGTCACTCGTCTCAACACCGTTTTCACAAACATTTGATATCAAAAGATTCTCATTTTGAGTTTGTTGTTTTAATTCTAAAGATATACAATGTTGTTCTAGTTGATTAAAGCGTTTTGAAAGTAAATTATAAGAATCTTGTAGCTTTAAAAACTCAGCGTTAGATTCGTGACAAGAATGATTATCTACCTCATTTACAGTATCAGCAACATTTACAGAGAGATTACAAACATCATCACAAATATGCACAGCATCACAATTAATCATAGCGGATGTAAGCTCATTCGAATAATTAACATTTACAGTAGTAAGCACATCACACGAGATTACTTCGGACAAGAATCGGTCATATTCGGATAAAATCTTTTCCTTTTCAATTAGTTGTAGTTCGTAAGCGGTGTCCATTTCATAAAACACTTTTTGAACTTCGCCAATTTCAAACTGAAGATTTTCCTTAAGAGATGCAAAACTTCCTTTTAGACTTTCGACAAACGGATTGATCTCATTTTTAAACACCTCGTTCATGTGTTCGAAAGCCCATTCTCCGGCGTTTAAGCCATTTGAAGTCGTACATTCCAAAATGACCTTGTCAAAGTTAGTAAAGTATCGGTTAATCTCTTGCAAGTTTAACCATACAGTGCTAACGGGTGGAAGATTCTTTGGAAATGTACTAGGGCTTTCTTCCTCTAACATGTAGGTTGGTGCTGTGATGAGATCTCTATCCATATGGAAGCGAACTCTAAAATCAGTTTTAGCAAGCTCCTTATTCATTTTAAAATAATCACATTCAGGATATTTTGCTGAATTGTATGACCGATCCTCATCAACTAGATCCTTACTTGTTCGATCATCGGGAAAAACAATCGGGTCTAAGGCCAATCCTAATTGAGTTGCATTATACAATCTTGGACTATGTCTAAAAGCTTGTTTTGCATACCTTGGGTTAGGGGGAAGGCCTTTTTGACGGGATAAGTTAAACTCTCTAAACGAAGCATCAAATAAGTGCACTAGTTGAGAAGCAGCGTATTGTCTTAAAAGCAAGTAGTCTAGACTTCTAATCTTATTAGCAGCATTAATCTCCATTTCATTCTTCTTAGACTCGAGTAATTCAAAATCCGTTTGAAGTTTTTGAAAATTAGTGACTACTAACTCCTTTTCTTTAAGTTCATTAGACAGATTTGCTCTTAAGTTTTCAATTTCTTGCAGATGACCCATTTGTTTATTTCTAAAGTGATCATATTCGAGATTTGTGAGAATACTAGACGAAGGCACTAATTCCAAGGTTTGTACTTTCTCATTACTTAAGGCAAGCTCATCAAACAAATTCTTATTCTTAGCTAGGGTTTCTAAGAGAGCAGCATTCATTTGGCTAAGTAATGTAGCAGGAACCATGACCAAATCTTGTTGAGCAGGAGTAGGTGAATGCGAAATGGCTCCTGGTTGTGATTCACTCAAAGTCTGGGAACTCACATTGATATTACTATCATTGATTGTTTCCTCGTTTGAAGGACTCACCACCGAAGATTCATTCGAATCAGCACTCTCTTGCACAACTCGATGTGGTTGAATACTAGCATCAATGGTATTATCAGTGTTATTAATAAGTACCTCAGATCTCTTATCTGGCCCTAAGCTGGAGATAGTTGCCATGAGAGCAGCCTTTGTAGATTGAAAGTCATCACAGTCTGAGTCATACGCATCAAGATCATCTGCTTGGTATGCTGCATTCTGTGTGGAGACAGTGTCTTGTTCAGCAATCCCGGGATCAGCAAGAAATGCAAGCTCCTCTTCATCAAGTTCCCTACCTTGTGCCTGAGCATTCACCAAATAGATCTTCTCTGCAAACCATTGTCCATCCCTTCTCCTCTTGGGTTTCTTGCAATCCCAGGACATATGTCCTTCTTCCTTGTAGTTGTAGCAAGTAATCATTCTCAACTTGCCTGAATTAGCCCGAGGAGGATTGTTGACCATTGGAGCAGGAGCAGGATTAACCGTGCGAGCATTGTTGGTTGATGTAGTAGGTCTCCCCTGATAAGGTTGAATTGGTTGAACCATTACCCTGCCATTCTCAATAGTAGCTTGTTGGCGAGAATTGGAAGAATTCCTCAACTGATTGTTGGTAGGAGCTGAACCCCTAAATCCTCGTTTGCTTAAAGTCCTTGTGAGATATGCAGACATAGTGGTTAACACTTCAACTGGGTCAGCACCTTGTTTGAACACAGGAACGGGGACTTCCTCATCATCACAGTACATTGCTTGATCTTGGTGAGCTGCATAATCACTAGAAGGAATACTCATTTCATCAGGGTAGCTTGTTAGATATGCTGCATTCTCTTGATAAGAATATGAAGATTGAGCATAAGGTGCAATGCTTGCTGGGTGAGGTTGTGTAGCATATTGTGATGAAGGTGCACTAAACCGATATTGTTGCTGATGTGAGGTGGGTGGTTGCGGTAAAATCGAGTATTGGGGAAAAGTTGGTGTCATGTAAGGTGATGGATGATAGGCTTGATGTCCCAAAATATAAGGAGTGTTGTTGAGGTAACTCCATCATAGTATGATTCGCCATGGTTGGTTCTTCTTCTACGATAGGTTCGTCAATAGGAGTAGGTGTGTGGACTCCTTTCGTGTTTTTCATTTACGTGCACGTCTTGCTTGATTACGAATAAGCATAAAACGTCACGTATAACGTGGGGATAAGCAAAGAAGATTCTTTTTGGTGTTTTTAAATTTTCCAATTTCTTTGTGGTTTTTGATTGTTTTTACTTTTTTTTTGGATTTTGTTATTGTATTAGGTAGAAAAAAATCTAAAAATCTCCTCCTTAATCAAATCTCTTGATTAAAGAAGCCTCAAGGAATGAAAACGATCACGCAAAGTGAACGCCTTCGATGACTTTAGAACGTTGGTGGAACACCAAAACGTTCAAGAGGGTTTAATCAAATGAAACCAAGGAAATATATATGATACTTAGATAATACTTTGGTTGGCAAACCCTCGATTAGCCCTTTTTATCTAAACACGCACAAGCAAGCGGGGAAAGGAGGCGGCGCGAAGCACTTAAGAGCCTTTTTCCTTAGGATATATTTTATAATACCCGCCTTATACCCACCTTATAGTTTGTGTTTTTCAAAATTAAGTTTCACGAAAGTATTTATCTATTTTGCCTTTTCTTTCTTGTTTAAGATTCGAATACAATGATTGAGTAATGACCTCCCAATCAAGGTTGTGTTTTCACACTTTTAGAGTACTTGTGAATTTATTGTTCTACGTATACAATATAGTAATAGTATTCACACAAAAAACAAAAACCGATAATACGTATTAGTAGGCTGCTACTAATACAAATAGCTATTATGGCTATATAAACAAACAATTGTTCAAATCAACACACAACACGCCTCCCTGGCAGCGGCGGCAAAATGATGTAGTGATTTTACTACCCTTTAGGAAAAGGGTGTAAAAGTGGCAAGTATTAAGTGTCGGTTTAGGAAAACCAAGCACTAATGACCAATTAAGTTCAAGTTCGTTTCCCAAGGAGGCAAGTGTGTTGTGTAGAGAGATGATTAAAAGTTTGTGATTATATTGATGAGAAATGAAAAGAAGAAAAGAGATTAGAAGAGAATAACGGCTACGATTATGAATTAAACTAAGACGATAAGTCGTGCACGTAAAACCGTAAAAAGTGACCAAATTAAAAATTACCCTAAAACTCCTAGAAAATTGAAATAAATCCTAAAAAATGTAATCAGAGTTTACAAAAATCAAAAATCACCCAAACCTTTTATTTATTTAAATATTAATTTTTTAATGCTAATTAAAGCCCAAAAAATCAATCTAATTAACAAAAAGCCCAAAATGATATTTCTTAACTTGTAAACCTCTAAAATAAATTAACTTAATTTAAAACTATTTTTGAGAATTTTAAAATTAATTAAAACTATTTTAAAACAATTAAAATGTATTTAAAACTTAAAATAAATCTAAAAATTAATCTAATGACAATAAAATTAATCTAAAAATTGTAAAATTTCTAACTTAATGTATTTGAACTAAGAAAAATGAAAAACTTGTAAAAATCTAAATTTTCAGTTTTAATAATAAAACAATAATAAAATATTAATAAAAATCCAAAATTTATAAAAAAATCTAAAAAGTTTCAAACTAGTTTATTTTAACCAAAATGAAACAGAAATGAAGTTTAAATTACAAAAATACCCCTATTGGGCCTTGAAATGGGCAAAAGTCCAAACAGACCCCTTAATGGGCTTTTTATAGCCCAATAAGAAACATGTTGTCCAAATAAGCCCAAAACTTCCTATCTGACTTAAAATTTGATTTTAAGAACAAAACTCTGAAGGCCCAAAAGCTGAAAATGTGTTTAAGCTAGCTTATTTCAAAGCAGCTTATTCTTAATGGGCTTTTTGGCCCATTAAGCCATAAGCTGATGCGATAAGCTAAAATTTTACACACAAGCTTCTTTTGAGTTACAAAAGAGATCTTTAAAAAGAAAACTTGAAAAAGCACAAGAAATAAGCCTGAAATAAGCCAAGACTCTCTTCACAAAACGTCAAAATAGTCGTTTTTGAGTTCTAGACCACCTCGAGTGCTAATTCAACTTTCAAAAGGTTTTAAATGACTTAATTAAGCAAAATAATCAAAAGGTTTTCAAATAAGCACAATCAATAAGCTAGAATAAGCAGATAAGCACTTATGTAAAAGTCAACTTAATGAGTTTTCTAGTAAAAAGTCAAAAAAATAAGTTGTTGCAAGTCTGGATAAGCCAAAATGGCTTATGAGTAAGCTATTTGATGTTTTACACTAGCAGGGGCTAGTTTTGGAGGTTGAGCAGTGGGAAAAGTTTCCACTGATTGACCAAATTGACTTTTTGTCTTATGTGACTTATTTGTGGATTCAGGTTAAGCAAAGGCACCCAAATGATCAGTTAATCATAAGGAGTCAATAACAACAACAAAAACACAAATTCACTCAGCCAATTAATATAGTTTAATCAGAACATCACCAGATAAGCACCAACATGAACATAAGCAGTTATGAACTCAATAAGCACTTTTAGCAAGATTCAGCCAGCCAAACTTCACCAAATGCATACACAAGCTACAATTAATTCAAATGAACAAATATAAACAGGTTTCATGCATTAATTCAATGTCTACATCTAGATTCAAGCTTAGGAATGTTATTGATGAACACTAAACAAGCAGTTATGACACTTAGCTGATATACTTGACCACAAATCCAATTTCAAACACTCAAATCTTCTAAACAGGTTACACAAACTTTGATGTAACACTTTTTAGCCCTAAACATTCATACACTCTAGGTGTTTCCAAAATCTTAGGTCAAAATAAGCAAAATCAAGTTAGATATAGCACAATCTTTAATTTGATGTTTCAAAGCTGAAAACTTGCAGGTTTTAGCACTCAACCAAGTATTAAACATATACAAACTCAAATAACCAACAAACACAAACTCAATAACAAGTTATGATCTTAAACAGATTAACCCAAACACCCCTTATCTTTTTCAAATCCAAAATTAAACAAGTATAAGTGTGATTTAGTGTTACCCAAGCCCAATCAAACACAATAACATATATATTATGCAGTATCAAGAAAGATTAAGCCACAAAAACAACAGGAACACTAGCAGAACACAAAATCATAAAAATCAAGTATTTTTTAGATTTTTGGGTTCAAGAAATCAAACCTCATGAATGTACATCCACACTCACGAATTTTTGAGCTGATGTGCCTAGCAAAACAAGGCACAAGCTTCTACAAACAAGCTGATAAGATTCAAAAAGGTTAGAACAAAATATATGAAAATCAGAAAAGTGAACAAACTTGATTAATGCAACCTTTGTACCCACTTCTTGATTATACCCAAACCACAAGCTCCCAATACCTTGATAAGCTCCTTATCAGGGTATTTAGATCACTTGCAACCCAAAAATTCCAAGAATGTACCAAAGACTTAGCAAAATATCAAGATTTTTGGAAAATATGCAATTTCTTGCACAATCTTTGAAAACGGGTTTTAGTACTTCACAAACACAAACATGAAACATTAATAAGCAGGTAATAAGATTGGCACTTGGTTTTTCTTCACAAATTCAAACTCTATTTCATAAATTGAAAGTAGGATTTACAGAAAAGTTGACCAAAGGAAAACCAAGAGCAATTTGCTATGTTGTGACCTAATGGCTTTATATAGAGCCTTACATGTGAACTAAGAACATATAAAAACAATAAACCCTAATGCTTGATGTCCCAAAAATGCCCTTGTCGAATTTGAATAACTTGAGCTCATGTGAAGGTGAAATTGAGTATAATTGAAGTTCGTTTTCTTAGTTCTTAACCAATTTAAAGTCCTAACAAAATCGGGTTTATGATCGTTTTTTGTTGGTAAGGTTATTTGGCTTTTCTATGTCTAATTGATCAATCAAGTAAAAAGTTGAAAAATATTAACTACGTAACCGTAAAACAATTAGTCAAATACCCAACTATTTATTCAAATAAAGACAAAAATGTAAAACTATGAAATTTAAGTGCTAAAAATGTAAAATCTTGAAACTAATATGCTTGAAATGTAAATTCAGTTAACTACAATGACTAACTATGCAAATGTAACAAACTAGTAACCAATTTGTAACAAAAATGCAAAATTGACTAACTGATTATGTAAAGTTTTGAAAATACAAGGACTAATTAAATGCAAACCCTAGTTTAGAGGAAGATTAGCTAATTTTGCAAAGAGGAAAAAAAATCAAGGACTAAAATGCAATTAAATGTGAAATATTATCAAAAACGGGCTAGGATAATGAATAAGCTCGTTTAAGCAATCTAGTGAACCAAATAAGCTCTAGTAACTTGCAAAAGGCTTAAAACTTGATTTTACCTAGGCTTGTAAAAGGATTAAGTCTGAAACTTAGTAAAATTCAAATAAGCAAATTCTAATAAGCCACTATTAAGCTATCTGATAAGCTGGACATGCACAATCTAATTTTCTTATCAAAACTTGTTTGTCAAGCCATGAAGAGCATGGAATGTCTTTTGGAATAAAAAATGATCCAATAATGAAGTAGGAAAATAAGCTAAATCAAGCTTATTTGACCAGCGTTGACCAGATTTTTGGAAAAGCTGAAAATTTCCAGATCTCTTCAGGAACACTTACTAAACTCAAATGTGGACAAAAATAGGGAAGTTTATGAAGTGGAAATGCTTGTATGAGAAAATAGTTAAGCACATATTACAGAAACTTGCATCATCTCAACAGCTTAATGAATTGCTTATTTCTTCCTTGTTTTAGAAATCTGTATAATTTCCTTGATAGACCTTAAAGTTCAGATGTTAAGTGTGACAATCCGTCAATTTATGATTGATATTTTATTCACAAATATTAATTAAAAATATTATTTTAATGTTACATTATGAACTCACTTATTTTTGGGAAGAAATTTGGATTTACGTCTTGGAGTAGCATCGACTACGTCTAAACCGGAGGATTCAACGTTACGTGCTTACGTTTACATACACCGTCTTTGGTGACAGTCCGACATTTCAGAAAATAAATTTATCTGTGAATATTATTTTGCAGTTTTAAATTTGTATTGGTTCATAAACTTACAAATTTACGAGAAGAGATTAGGACTTACGATTTTATTTTAACGTCCTTTACGACTAAACCAGAAACCTTAGGATTACGTATTTACGTTTTCGAACTCTGTTTTTGATGAGACAATTTTTATTAGATTCGTTTTGTGCCGTTGATTCATAATTTATAAAAACGTTTTTCGTAAAACGACCCGAGGGCACGCAAATCGAGGAAACTAGAATCGAGGAATACCCGTAAATTAGTGGGATGAGACAAGTTTACACTTGCCCCACCCCACTAACATGGGACGGCCAAACCATGGACTCAGCACCCTTAGGTGTCAAGCCTTAAGCAAGTAACTAACACTTGTCCTTTAAGCTTACTTTGTAAGCTAACAACTTACCAAAAACCACTAGCTAGCTCATTCTTACCATTTACACCATGCAATCAACTCACATTTCTCTCATCTCTCTCAAAGATGCCGTCCCTCATCCCACTCAAAACCCTCATTTGATCAAAAATCAACCACAAAATCTCATGTTATTCATATACATGTTGATGCCCTTTTGAAGCCCTATTGATTGGTGCAAGTTATAACATCCAAGGAGGAGTTTTCATGGAGTAGTAGTACTGATTTTCCACAAGGTATTCATGAAGATTGGTGATCTTGAAGATGGTCTTGGTGCATCACAAGTTTCTCCATCCAAAACCATGTCCAAATCATAACCTACATCAACTTGGTGGTATAAAGATTTTCCTCCTCATCTTCTTGTTATTTTGATTATGTAAACATGTATTTTATTTCCTATTGTATATGTATATGATGATTATATGATGATAAAAATGTTATGTGGGGATTTGGTGTTGATAAATATGATTAAAAAGGTGAAAAACTATAAGAAACAAGGTTAAAATCTTGCTTAATTTACATGGCTGTATAAAACAGTAAAGAAACAGGTCATGGACTGATAAAATGATGAATTAGAATCCATTTACAGTAAGCTATATGTCTTGTACACATGTGAGAGTTGGCCATGCAATGGAATCATTGTAATGAGTGAGATATGATCAAAACAAGTTTAAGGTATAAATCTGAGTTCACTGTTTTGGACGATTTTTAGAAAATATTTAGAAGATGATTCAACAGTAGCTATAGAAGAGTTAAATGTAGCACATATCATGTAGTTTATGTGATAAAAATTTGAGCTTCTATCTCCATATAGAACTCAAGATTTGGTAGTTTTGGTGAAAGTGAAGATAAAAATCAGATTTTTGGAAATTAAAGAATAATACTATTATATAAGCACTCAAAATTATATTGTATAAAATGTAAAGTTAAAACCCACTAACTCATGAATTTTATTTATATAAATATGTACAATGATAAATAAGTGGACATTTTATAAAAATGGTAACTTGTTATGTTTTATAAGTTATAAAACTATAAACATTATTCTTACGACTTTTTCGGCTAATACCGTAAAATTAACGTTTTTGTTAAATAAAACTTAGATGGTTGGACCCGTCTAATGAAAACTTTATAAAACTTTTATACTGATATATAGACATGTATAACAAGTAAAAACCGATAAAACCCGAACTATAGGGCATACGGACATTAACGAGCTAAGTAAACATATTGGACTAATACTTGGACTAATACTTGGACTAATACTTGGGCTAATAATTGGACTAAATAAGATAAACACTCCTAAAAAGAACTTATTGGGCTTAACCCATTTAGGCCCAACTTGTAAAGTGTAGATACTGATAATATAAGTATGAAATGGATTAAAACAAGTTAAAGAACTTATAATAGGCTTATTGGACCTAAAACACGTAAATAGGTAAAACGAGACAACTAGTATAAAAGTTATCGACACATAACTCTAAAATGAGTAAATGAGGATATGTAAACCCACTTGATCATCATATATATAAAATCATCATATGTATACATAATTGTTATTTTTATAAATTCATTGGACAAACATCTAAGACCGATTATTATTTGTCTAGGTTTCCGTGATTGAAGCACGTACCGTACATTCGAATTGCCGATAACCCGCCTTCCCACATCAACGTGAGTTCATAGCCTCGCACTCTTTTAAATGTTTTTATGAAATGTTTTATAAACCCGCGAGGGAGATAACATGTTAGTTTTTATAAAATAGGACGCCATTTGTCCCGATTGTTTGTTTATTGATTTTGGACCCGAATGATTGAATGACCCGATTGTATGACCCGATAAATGATTAAAGGACCCGATAGATGAAATTAAATGGATTATTAAAGTTAGGTTATGTCACTAAAAGTCCCATTAGCATGAATTATGAACTACCGGGATTTGGTAGACGCTTATGCATTTAATAGTACTATTTAGGGACGATCACCCCAATTCATGCCTTGACGGTTGATCGCCGTCGTGCCACATTGATTTGTAAGCGAATTTATGTATGAGAAGATTTCCATAGCGTGACCTTTGTGACGACACGCTACTTTAGATGGGCAAAATTGGTATCGGGTTAGCTACCCGTTGTTGGTTTAGTAAGGTAACAATGTCATGCGGCTTATAATAATCCAAAAACTAACGAAATACTACTAGACGCTCCGATTTACGATGTATTGCCTGACTAGCAATACTGGGTCATACTATTGATATTAAGTTTGTGTTTTGGTTTTCATAACCGTATTCATATAACGGTTTTTATTTTCATACAACGTCGTAAGACGTATTGTATGACGTTTTTACGACATTGGCTCGTATAATGATTTTTAAGGCTTTTTATAACCATATTCATATAACGGTTTTATTTAATCTATACAACGTTGCAAAAAGTATTGTATGGTGCTTTTAACGACAATGATTCGTATAATGATTTTTAAGGCAAATGCCTATATTATGATTTTCGATAAAGATTTGTATAAAATGACTTTGGCTATTTTATGGCCTATTAAAATGATTTGTACAAGATGATTTTCAGTAATAATTTTATACTGATATTATATTAATGGATTTTATTAAACTCTATGAATTCACTCGGCGTTATCGCTGACCTTTTCTTTTAACATGTTTTATCTCAAGTACTTGAAGGTAATTCTCGGGAAGACATCAAGAATTCATGGCCCGCACTTAAACAATATTTTCCATTCAAATACTTTGTAAAACTTTGTATGAAATGTAATGACTTGGGACCGATGTAACATTGATATTTATGAATGGAAATGCTTTATTAATAAACGACGCGATTTTTATGCGTTGTCTATGATGTGAGTAATGTGCTATCCCGTAACACCAACTAGTCTTCCGCTGTGTTGAGTTGTATAAATTTGGGGGTGTTACAGTTTGGTACCAGAGCTCTCGTTATAGAGAACGAAAGATTTTTAAAACCAAGATTTTGAATAAAACATTTCAAAATCATTTAACAATAAACATTTTTCTAAAAATGTCTAAAAATCTTTTGACTATAACGGTGCCGAAGAATTCCCGAGTTACCGACAAGGCCAGACTGAGAAGTGTTATTTTAATATATATATAACTTGGATTATATATATATATATATATATATATATATATATATATATATATATATATATATATATATATATATATATATATATATATATATATATATATATATATGATGTAATTTTATTACATGATTGTTTGATGATTATTTTGATATTTATATGAGGTGTTTATACGACGTAGATTGTCACAAGGAACCCTAAATCCCCTAGTAAATTAATCGAAGCTATTCTCGTAGGAATTCTAGCTATTCTAGATCTAAACTAAGTTGTGGGTATCTATGATCCCAACAAATGGTTGATATTCGTAGAAATGTAGATATTAGTTGATTGTGATATTAAGAAAGAATTCGCGAGATTAAAACTGATATCGATGTCATGACGATCTTTTCTTATAGAGTGGAGTTTGACAAAACGTTACCACCTAGAAAGATGTCATCTGATTCCTTGTCATCCAATTCTTAAATTGAAATCGAAAGGGTGAATGTTGCACTTGAGGCTGTTATTGGAACCATTACCCAAAAGCCTCATGCCACTAATACCTTTCCGAGAAGTCTAGTTGAATGATCGAGTCATTTCATACTAGTGACTCATTTGATAATTGTTGTTGTAAGAGATATAGGATTGGAAATTAAGTATTGTTCATATCGAGCTTTTATTACCCTTTTAAGGCCTAAGAATAAAGATGAAAGAATTGGAAAATGAAGTAGGATATCCAATTGAGTAAAAGTTGATTAAAACTTGAATGAAGTAAAAATTTAACTTGTATGGAATATAAGATTGATAAGAGGAAGTCGTTAAGTCCTGTGATTGAATTATAAGGTTTTAATTGATTGTTGATTCGTGTTAAGTGTTGTTCCTAGGCCATTGTCCACTAATGAGGATGCCCAGTGTCCAAGAAATAAATTGAAGAAATCTTCTTCTTAATTGGGACCGATGGATCTTCCGGGACATGTGGAACACCTAATGACTCTTGTAGATTAGTATTCATTGTGGTATCTTTTAAAAATCCCTAACTTAACTGAGACATCAGTTGGTAGGATGATTTTTGAGAACTGTATGACATAGTGACACGTAATGTGTTACGGTACAATTTGACTTGTTTGTGATTAATGAAAAGACTACCTTTGATAGCTAAATTCTACATGTATTAATGTTACCTATCTTTTATTGCTTCATCCTAATGTTCGTATTTGTGATGCAACCATTGAACAAGTACTCATCTTGAATTAAGTTACGTTGTGGATTAATCTTTTTGAGCGCCATCAAGGTCATGAACCTCATGATTATTTGGCTAAAGCTCACTTCCTATCATATCATAGTTAGTTCTTGGTGAACCACTATTCATCACTCCTTTGCAGATCACACATTGTTATTATAAAGTTAAAACGGTATGCTTTGAGAAAATTTAATTTTCAACACAATAAGGATTATTCAAAGTGAGATTTATAAGTGATTGATATCAAAATGAAGTTGTTTATGAGACGCTTTGGAAACTTAATTATTTCCATAATAAAGAAAATCTTTGTAAATTTATTTTGATTCTTATTTAAGAATTACGCATGGAAATGTTTTTATTATAAACATGATGATAAAATTTTGACAAACTGAGTATTGCATTGTTAATCTTGAAATTGTATATAGTTGCGCGCCTACATACAATTTGGAATGGACTATGCAAGACTAATTAGTAGTCACCATAAAACTAATGAATAAACACTACATTTTCATTGAAGATTGTGAAAAATTAAATTTTATGAGATCTGCAAGAAGTGAAAAATAGGGACATAGTGTTAGGGACACCTACATATGTGCCTGTAGCATCTATTCTTCTGAGTCGAATCTACTCATTTGTGAAAATTGTCTTATTTGACAATTGACAATTCTTTCTTGTCCAATTTTCTCGTAGTGAGATTCTTAGGAAAAGTATCTGATTATCGAGTGTTGATACCCGACTGGATGTATCGACGTCCCTATCATTTCTTTTGATTTGATTTCATTTGAATGACCTGGGTAACGATCCGAGGAGCTTTCGAATGCGTACTCATATTATGAAAACATGGGATATATTCATATTCGTTAAATGTTTTCGTCTATATCTGATTTGAAATTCTATCGCGTAGATTATGCGTTGACCTTACTCTTTAGATGATAGTTGTGTCTCCATATATCCTTGAACTTGTGAAGGATTATGAATTATTATTAGTCTTTTGAGAATTTCACATCTTATCGACAGTAATGAAACTGGAAGGTTGATAGTGCCAGTAGAATGGATTGATTGATTATGACATGACGACATTGTCTTAATTGATGGGAACTCGAGTAGAATTCCCCTAAATGATAAGATGTTGATTATCAAAAGTGATCTAAATAATTCTTGATGGTTGTCCATATCCTGCATTTAGACTTGAAATTATACCATGAATGGTTGTGAATTAGTTATAAATATAATAATCTAGAAGGAACTTAAAAAGTGAATGTATTAAAAGATGTTTACGTTATCTGAAACTTTAGGAGGTATTTGTTGGAGAATTACCTAGACTTTGGCGATTAAGGCAAGTAGAATTTGGTATTGATTTTATTCCCGGTGCTGCACCTGTGGCTCGTGCACTGTACGTCACCACCATCTGAATTTAAGGAATTACCGTACAACTGAGAGAGTTGTCGGAGAAAGATTATATTATACCAAGCCTGTCATCATGAAGAACTATGGTGTTATCATTC
Organism: Glebionis coronaria; assembly: GCA_025667525.1. Taxonomy (NCBI): domain Eukaryota; kingdom Viridiplantae; phylum Streptophyta; class Magnoliopsida; order Asterales; family Asteraceae; genus Glebionis; species Glebionis coronaria. The sequence continues at coordinate 57,069,957 of CM046875.1, read as the reverse complement.
CTTATATTTATAAATTACTGTGACTGAGTAAATTGACAATCGAAAACGATATCCATAACTCGAAATGGAAGATTTGTTCGATCATTTACAAGGTTCTAGTGTATGTTTTAAAGATTTGATCCACGGCATGGTTATTATCAACTTCGCATCTGCGAAAAAGATTATCTATTCCAATCATCACATCCCGAACATGTGATGAACATTATGAGTTTCACGTGATGTCGTTTGGATTGACAATGCACAGGTAGTATTCATAAATATGATGAATCACGTGTGTAGGCTGTAAATTGATAAATTCATGCTTGCGATCATTAAGGACCATTTGTTTGTTTATAAGAATAAGAATGAGTTAATAATTAATTATAGATTTCCTTGAATTGGCCGAACAATGAAAACATGTACCTTAAATATTTAACATAAGACTTAAGACTTAATTCTTTACATGATTTAACCGTGTGATTAATAGATAATGGAAGCTATATTGACTTTTAAAAGATTAGAACCATTAACGCTTAGGGATTAAAAACTTAATCCTTTACATAAAATGACCGTTGGATTAATAATGGTAAGATGTATGTATATAGACTCTTCAAAATTTAAGAGCCCTTTTAAGACTTTGGATTTTACCAAAAAGAAATGGAAATATGTTTTGACGAATGTTTTAACAAAGGATTTTAAGGGATTATTCCCTTATACACAAACCATTTAACTAAACTTCTGTTTAGGGGTAAATGTTTGTGTATACTTCTAGACAACTTAAGAAGAATTGAGGAAATTATATAATTTATGACTTGAAATTTGAAACGACAATTTTTGCTTTTCAAACTAAGGAAATTTTAACCAAAGTATAAACAAAGGTTTTTCGAACATTTACGGATCTTGCTAAATATTTTCGATAAATCAACAAAAATCTTGTTAATTAATTTTAAATTTATTTTGAACATTTTATATAATTGGTCGAACTAAAAAAAAATTTAAAACTTTTACGCTTCATAAAAATTAACTAATAATTATTTAATTAATTATGATAATTATCGACTCTTTAGACGACGGATTGAGTAAAACGGATAAAAATGATAGATGAGACGAAACCAAAACTTAGAAAATATGAAGAAAGAAATTTTGAATAAATACGGTTATGATATTTATTTCATCAGGAAGGTGAACGTAATTACTGACACGTAATATAGAAAGAATATCTGAGTGAATTGTGGACATGATAATCACATAATCATGAGAAGTGAATATAGATACTGACGTATTATATATAAAAAAAAGATAAAGAACCAGTTAGGACATGTTCCTTAATAATGAAGGTGCAAAATAAATTTCCGAACAATTTAAAATATAGCCGATGCTTATAAAAAGGATAATATAGATAATAAAAAGGTTTCACGGCTAGTGTGAACCATTAGAGTTGAGAAGCCGATAGCGTTAAATGTTTTAAAGACCACATGTGATTGTCTAAATATGGAGATTGTAAGATATAGTTATGTTGGAATTTGTAAGTATAAGTATTCTATTTATGTCATTTATGACTAAAAGTATCTTCGTCTAAAGAAGTTGTACTAATGATAAATTATGAAGGCAGACATCGCCTCATACATTAGTTAACGTCTAGCTATTGCAAAGGTCATCATCTGAATTTGATTCGATTTGGGTCATCGTCGACAGACTGACCGAATCTGGTAATATCATTCTCGTTAATGATAGAATCTTGATGAAGAAATAGACTCTTTTATTTAAAGGAAGTTATATAAACATAGTGTGCCTGTATCGATCATCTATATATCAAGATCCTCGCTTCGCATCGAATTTCTAGAGATTTGCTCAGAAGTCATTGAGAACGAACCTTGATGAGAGTACTATGTACCACCCCAATCAAAGGGACGAGGTAAAATAACGATACAAACTACTATAAGCACTGTTCTATGTTTGAATGATTGACCTTTGGTTTTAGACCGTATAATCGTTTTCCTTTGGAGAGATTATCATTAATAATTATCGTATTAGGATCGAGATCGAATCTTGTTAGGATCTGAATCTTAGAGCATCTGTAAGCAGGAGTTGAGATGAAGACATCTGACATACACCCATTGTTAGTTGGACATGTCTCTTAGGTTTAAGGTTTCCTATGATGGCGAACCTAACCTTACAAAATACCCGACCCGCGAGATCTGAAATGATTGTTGAAGTTAGGATTTGATTATTGACTGCCGATAGCGGGTAGGAGATTATGTGAATAAGAAATGTAGATCTTGAAGTGCCAGATGGGTAGCGAAGTTATGCCAAAATTTTTAACCTTGGAAAAATGAATTCATGATCTGACAAATCATGGGATATAAGTCCCCGTTGTATGGGACCATTGAGATGACGTAAAAGTTGGGATTGAAAGGCATATAAGCTGGATCTACCCAAGGACTTCAAGAGATGCGTGAATTATGTTTCGTAAATCGAACTTGATGAAATATCTATCAAGTGAAAATCTGATTGTTCTTAGTAAACTTAGATCGGCGAAAAGTTGCATTCATCAAAAACCCGTGAACATCATGGATAGAGAAAGTAAGTCAACATTTAGCCTGATCTTATTCCCGTAGTTATGCTTGATGAAACTCGCGTATTATAATGGATTACACTTGTGAGAAAAGACCGAATGTGGAGGAAATACCCGCATGGCTTTAACTCTATAAGAAGCGAGTAGTAAGGTAAGATGATCTTTGAGGACAAAGATCCTGTTTAGGGACAAATGCTGTGACAATCCGTCAATTTATGATTGATATTTTATTCACAAATATTATTTAAAAATATTATTTTAATGTTACATTATGAACTCACTTATTTTTGGGAAGAAATTTGGATTTACGTCTTGGAGTAGCATCGACTACGTCTAAACCGGAGGATTCAACGTTACGTGCTTACGTTTACATACACCGTCTTTGGTGACAGTCCGACATTTCAGAAAATAAATTTATCTGTGAATATTATTTTGGAGTTTTAAATTTGTATTGGTTCATAAACTTACAAATTTACGAGAAGAGATTAAGACTTACGATTTTATTTTAACGTCCTTTACGACTAAACCGGAAACCTTAGGATTACGTGTTTACGTTTTCGAACTCTGTTTTTGATGAGACAATTTTTATTAGATTCGTTTTGTGCCGTTGATTCATAATTTATAAAAACGTTTTTTGTAAAACGACCCTAGGGCACGCAAATCGAGGAAACTAGAATCGAGAATACCCGTAAATTAGTGGGATGAGACAAGTTTACACTTGCCCCACCCCACTAACATGGGACAGCCAAACCATGGACTCAACACCCTTAGGTGTCAAGCCTTAAGCAAGTAACTAACACTTGTCCTTTAAGCTTACTTTGTAAGCTAACAACTTACCAAAAACCACTACCTAGCTCATTCTTACCATTTACACCATGCAATCAAGTCACATTTTCTCTCATCTCTCTCAAAGATGCCGTCCCTCATCCCACTCAAAACCCTCATTTGATTAAAAATCAACCACAAAATCTCATGTTATTCATATACATGTTGATGCCCTTTTGAAGCCCTATTGATTGGTGCAAGTTATAACATCCAAGGAGGAGTTTTCATGGAGTAGTAGGACTTATTTTCCACAAGGTATTCATGAAGATTGGTGATCTTGAAGATGGTCTTGGTGCATCACAAGTTTCTCCATCCAAAACCATGTCCAAATCATAACCTACATCAACTTGGTGGTATAAAGATTGTCCTCCTCATCTTCTTGTTATTTTGATTATGTAAACATGTATTTTATTTCCTATTGTATATGTATATGATGATTATATGATGATAAAAATGTTATGTGGGGATTTGGTGTTGATAAATATGATTAAAAAGGTGAAAAACTATAAGAAACAAGGTTAAAATCTTGCTTAATTTACATGGCTGTATAAAACAGTAAAGAAACAGGTCATGGACTGATAAAATGATGAAGTAGAATCCATTTACAGTAAGCTATATGTCTTGTACACATGTGAGAGTTGGCCATGCAATGGAATCATTGTAATGAGTGAGATATGATCAAAACAAGTTTAAGGTATAAATCTGAGTTCACTGTTTTGGACGATTTTTAGAAAATATTTAGAAGATGATTCAACAGTAGCTATAGAAGAGTTAAATGTATCACATATCATGTAGTTTATGTGATAAAAATTTGAGCTTCTATCTCCATATAGGACTCAAGATATGGCAGTTTTGGTGAAAGTGAAGATAAAAATCAGATTTTTGGAAATTAAAGAATAATACTATTATATAAGCACTCAAAATTATATTGTATAAAATGTAAAGTTAAAACCCACTAACTCATGAATTTTATTTATATAAATATGTACAATGATAAATAAGTGGACATTTTATAAAAATGGTAACTTGTTATGTTTTATAAGTTATAAAACTATAAACATTATTCTTACGACTTTTTCGGCTAATACCGTAAAATTAACGTTTTTGTTAAATAAAACTTAGATGGTTGGACCCGTCTAATGAAAACTTTATAAAACTTATATACTGATATATAGACATGTATAACAATTAAAAACCGATAAAACCCAAACTATAGGGCATACGGACATTAACGAGCTAAGTAAACATATTGGACTAATACTTGGACTAATACTTGGACTAATACTTGGGCTAATAATTGGACTAAATAAGATAAACACTCCTAAAAAGAACTTATTGGGCTTAAACCATTTAGGCCCAACTTGTAAAGTGTAGATACTGATAATATAAGTATGAAATGGATTAAAACAAGTTAAAAAACTTATAATAGGCTTATTGGACCTAAAACACGTAAATAGGTAAAACGAGACAACTAGTATAAAAGTTATCAACACATAACTCTAAAATGAGTAAATGAGGATATGTAAACCCACTTGATCATCATATATATAAAATCATCATATGTATACATAATTGTTATTTTTATAAAGTCATTGGACAAACGTCTAAGACCGATTATTATTTGTCTAGGTTTCCGTGATTGAAGCACGTACCGTACATTCGAATTGCCGATAACCCGCCTTCCCACATCAACGTGAGTTCATAGCCTCGCACTCTTTTAAATGTTTTTATGAAATGTTTTATAAACCCGCGAGGGAGATAACATGTTAGTTTTTATAAAATAGGACGCCATTTGTCCCGATTGTTTGTTTATTGATTTTGGACCCGAATGATTGAATGACCCGATTGTATGACCCGATAAATGATTAAAGGACCCGATAGATGAATATAAATGGATTATCAAAGTTAGGTTATGTCACTAAAATTCCCATTAGCATGAATTGTGAACTACCGGGATTTGGTAGACGCTTATGCATTTAATAGTACTATTTGGGGACGATCACCCCAGTTCGCGCCTTGACGGTTGATCCCCGTCGTGCCACATTGATTGGTAAGCGAATTTATGTATGAGAAGATTTCCATAGTGTGACCTTTGTGACGACACGCTACTTTAGATGGGAAAAATTGGTATCGGGTTAGGTACCCGTTGTTGGTTTAGTAAGGTAACAATGTCATGCGGCTTATAATAATCCAAAAACTAACGAAATACTACTAGACGCTCCGATTTACGATGTATTGCCTGACTAGCAATACTGGGTCAAACTATTGATATTAAGTTTGTGTTTTGGTTTTCATAACCATATTCATATAACGGTTTTTATTTTCATACAACGTCGTAAGACGTATTGTATGACGTTTTTACGACATTGGCTCGTATAATGATTTTTAAGGCTTTTTATAACCATATTTATATAACGGTTTTATTTAATCTATACAATGTTGCAAAACGTATTGTATGGTGCTTTTAACGACAATGATTCGTATAATGATTTTTAAGGCAAATGCCTATATTATGATTTTCGATAAAGATTTGTATAAAATGACTTTGGCTATTTTATGGCCTATTAAAATGATTTGTACAAGATGATTTTCAGGAATAATTTTATACTGATATTATATTAATGGATTTTATTAAACTCTATGAATTCACTAGGCGTTATCGCTGACCTTTTCTTTTAACATGTTTTATCTCAGGTACTTGAAGGTAATTCTCGGGAAGACATCAAGAATTCATGGCCCGCACTTAAACAATATTTTCCATTCAAATACTTTGCAAAATTTTGTATGAAATGTAATGACTTGGGACCGATGTAACTTTGATATTTATGAATGGAAATGCTTTATTAATAAACGACGCGATTTTTATGCGTTGTCTATGATGTGAGTAATGTGCTATCCCGTAACACCAACTAGTCTTCCGCTGTATTGAGCTGTATAAATTTGGGGGTGTTACATTAAGTGAATGTTTAGAACTGGTTTCAAACAATTTCATCCAAAAACAAAGAAATGCCAAGTAATTGAAATCAAGAACTTTTTATGAACTATTAAACTGAAAACTGACCCATACTTTTTTTGTTGCCAATTGCCTTTTTGACTTAAGACTTGTCTTGAAAACTACCAAACTCTGTTTATTATTACTAAATGACTGAGAATAAACAAGAATCTACCAATTACCAACACTTGAACACAACTTGAAAGCTTATACCAAACACTAGTTATCTAAATTCTTTAAAATTTTATGAAAGGAATCAAGGCAATTAGCTAGACTTATTACAATGTGATAACAGACTAAACTTAGCAACTAGAATGAAGTGAAAATGAACCAATAACAGACAGTTAAACAAGCTAGAACTCAAAAATGAACTAGCAAGCTGAAATGACTGAAAACTGAAAATCAGTAACTAGTAATAAGCAAGTGATCAAGAATTAAACTACAATTAAGCTACTCAAACACCAAAATCAGTTCAAATACTATCTAAGCACACTTGATCATACAATCAATCAAGATTAAACTAGGAATTAAGCAGGCATGACTGTTTAGAGGAACAAAAATGAAGAAACTTAAAACCTTGAAGCATAAGCCTCCTCTGATGGAGTAGGTTGGCGCTGAGCCACCTAGATAGTGTTAACCACCACCTTAACACTATCAACTATCAACTCAATCTGCTAACAACATTTGATCACAAATAGCTAACATCAACACTAGGATAACAAGATTGCAAGGTATGAACAGTAGATGAACAGTAGATGAAGGGAAATGAGAGAAGTATTTATTGATTGAGGGTAAAAGTTTGTTACAAAATGGGTAAAGTAGTTACAACTTAGCTAACTAACTCAAGAGCTTGTCAGAATCTTGAGTTTGTTGAGCTAACTAACTAGAACTAAGAATGAGAGAAAATGGAGATGTGTGTGAAAATTTCACACATTAACTACTTGTGAAAAGGAGAGTACAATCCTATTTATAGACAAAATGTGAGGAAGTTTTAGAGTTGATGACGTGTTCCCACCATTTAATTGTTTCCACGTGTCATCCAGCTGCTAAATGTTCATCATCATGTTCTTCACAATTTGGGGACTTTTGATTCATTGATTTTGAGCTTAATTGGTTGTGTCCAATGTGTTCCTCTCTAAAAAACGATCAACTTTCATGTAGAAAACGTCTTCTGAAATTAAGTGTTGCTCATATACGTCCTTGGGTTTGTTGAGGAAGAAGAAGACATGTGTCATCTTTTGGTTGGGTGAAATGGGAGCACACGGATCATTATCCTTATTGGATTATTGAGTGGCGTGTTCTTATTGGTTGCTTTTGGATAGTGGAAGTATTTAAATGCTTGGCAGTGCAATAAATGAAAGGATGATTGGTCAACTTAAGTTGGCAATCCGTGTGACCTCAATCCTGCCTCCTCATTGGTTGAGAGCTAATGCACATGTATTGAACTCAATTTATTTTTGGAAAATGGCAAATTTAGCCCCTCAAGTATGGCAGATTCACAATTTAAGCTTGGAACTTCATTTCTTTTGCATAAATGGTCCTTCCACTTGTATTCTTGATAAATTTGACCCTTTGACTTGGTTGACTGAAGAGTTGACCATGTTTGACTTTCATCTTGACTTTGACAAATTTACACTTTTGGTCCTTCAACTTTGGAGTGTTATCAAGATAGGTCCCTTATCTCCAAAGTCTTGTCATCTTTGATCCATCTTTGTCTTTTTCATCTAAATAAGCTTGATTTTCTTCTTGTTTGCTTGAAAATGTATCCTTCTTACCTATTTATACACAAACACAAAACATACCACATAATTCCGCTTTATAGCACAAAAGTTAGGTATTTTCCTTGTGTTTTAGAGTGATTTGTTGATTAATTGATATAAGTTTTTGCTCATATCAAATCCCCTACACTTGAACATTGCCATGACCTCATGCAATGCTATATTTCAAAGCAAAAATTTACATTCTCCTCATAATTAATCCACTTGGCCAATATGGAATGCATCTACACTATATGATGCATGATTTTGATTTTGAACAATGCAATGCAAAAGAAACAATTCTATTTATATCTTTTTGGATTTTCTTGAAATGGTTTTGATGGAAATAACTCATAGAGAAATCCATGACTTAGATTAGGGCTTTAGTACCATGGATACTTATCACCCTCAAGTTTCACTTTCCCCATACCAAGCTTAAAAATGGGATCATTGTATTCACAAGTAAAAAGTGCATCAACTTATTCATGACAATTAAATGTGGAACCAGTTATTATTTGAGCAAATTGCTTGAAGGCAAATTTGTCATTATTTGAAGCGTGAAATATAAGAAATGTAAAATCTAAAAATAAGGAAGCACGGTTTTAATCCTAAGTAATCCTCTCATCCATTACTTGAAAAACCGCTCACAATTAATATAAGACCGTTTCAAGAGTAATAAGTCATTCGCCTTATGTGTAAAATCCTTATGTCATGCATTAATAAGTAGCTACACACTCGCTAAGGAAATAAAATAAAACCCACGCAATAATTTACATCCTCCGCCTTTTTGAGACTTTGGATCTTCAATCCCGCAACCCGTCAAGGTATATTGGATTGGAGCAAATATTAAATCCCCGCAACCCGTCAAGGTAATATTGGAATCTAATAGTTACTATAATTAACACTTCACTGCCCCTCTTGGGAGTCTTGTATAATTATTTTTTTCTTTCTTTTTTTCTTTTTTCTTTTTCTTTCTTTTTCTTTTCTCTTTTTTTTTCTAGCCACTCATTTTTTTGTAAGCCGCTCTTATTTTTCTTTATTCCTCACAAAGAAAGTTGAAAAGAATAAAAGGAAAAACACCCGCTAAGTATTAAGCATGACATAAGTCTAGTATACATAAAACGTTCTAACTTAGAATCTTAAGACGTACTTATATCAACCATGAATGATTACACAAAAATGCATAAGAGATTACAAACCAATTAAAACCGTTATTGATTATTTATTAACATATATACATGCGAAGAAAATAGAGGTAAAGAAGAGATGGGTTTAGCCACAAGTAATTATCATGAAGTTTATCTAGCCCTTTTATACTTGCTTCAACTCTATCATTTCCCATTCTCCATAAATTTAAAATCTCAAATAATGAGATTTGTGGATGCTTAGCCTAATAGACCAATGAAGGACTACATGGTTAAGGATACTAGCTAGAGAATGCTAAGTTAATCAAACTCGTGTTGAGTCAAAATATCCATGGCGGGCCTAATATGTCAAAGAAGCCTAAATTTGTTAAACCATGTTCTTATTATATTTTCTCCTTTTTCAATTTTGATGAAAAATAAAAGAAGAATATATACAATGCAAATGTGTTATGCAAATGAAAAATGATTGATGCAAAAATTATGAATGCATATTTTTGGTGGCCAAAGTAGATCAAAAATTTGAAAAATGTTTGAAGAATTAATTTCCAAGTTATCATGAAAGTCAATGACAAGTTCTAGGTATGTTCACTTCGATAGAAGACCCCCTACACTAAAGCTAAACATTGTCCTCAATGTTTAAGAGCATGGAAGTATAAAAACTTCCCCTACACTTATGACAATGAATAGACTTTGCTTAACCCAAGATAAGGAAAGATCAACTATAGTGAATTCATTTTTAAAGCACAAGGTGTCTATGAAAGATCACAATAGTAACGAAGTGAACCGGATACAAGGGCCTCCTCCATAAGCTCCAAGCATGAAATGAGTGAGCAACCCTACAAACATCATGAAGACAAAAGAAGGTCTATCCCAACACTTCTCAACAAATTGCTATCCTTATTTCTAACCTACAACACTCTAGCTCTAACAACTTCTAAACCTGGTTATTCAATCTTGATTTAAAGTGTCTCTAGCTCGACTCTTCCCACAATGAATTAATTCATGGGGAAAATGGGGATCTATTGGACAATTTCAACGGAAATGTCCTCCCTAAAATAGTGCTTCACACGATGACCATTCACTTTAAAATTTGGACCATCGGGTTGTGACAATTCAATAGTTCCATACGGAAATACTTGAGCAATAGTGAATGGACCGGACCATCTCGACTTAAGCTTGCCCGCAAAAAGTTTCAACCGTGAGTAAAAGAGGAGAACCGGCTCTCCAACTTTAAACTCACGGTTCTTGATCTTAGCATCATGAAATTTCTTAGTCTTCTCCTTATAAAGAAAAGAATTCTCATAGGCATTGGCTCTCAATCCATCCATTTCATTAAGTTGATCCTTTCTATGTGAACCGGCTTGGTTTAAATCAAAGTTAGCCCACTTGAGAGCCCAAGATGCCTTGTGTTCTAACTCGAATGGGAGGTGGCACGCTTTTCCATAGACAAGCCTATAAGGGGTACAACCAATTGTTGTCTTAAAAGCCGTCCTAAAAGCCCACAAAGCATCATCAAGCTTATCCGACCAAGAAGCTCGATGCTCTCCCACCGTTCTCTCTAACATTCTCTTTAAACCACGATTTGTGACCTCGGTTTGACCATTGGTTTGAGGGTGATACGCGGTAGAAAGTCTATGATTAACTCCATATTTCTTCATAACTCTCGTGAATTGATCATTACAAAAGTGCGTACCACGATCACTTATGATGGCCCGAGGTACACCTAATCATTACAAAAGTGCGTACCACGATCACTTATGATGGCCCGAGGTACACCTAAGACCGATTATTATTTGTCTAGGTTTCCTTGATTGAAGCACGTACCGTACATTCGAATTGCCGATAACCCGCCTTCCCACATCAACGTGAGTTCATAGCCTCGCACTCTTTTAAATGTTTTTATGAAATGTTTTATAAACCCGCGAGGGAGATAACATGTTAGTTTTTATAAAATAGGACGCCATTTGTCCCGATTGTTTGTTTATTGATTTTGGACCCGAATGATTGAATGACTCGATTGTAAGACCCGATAAATGATTAAAGGACCCGATAGATGAAATTAAATGGATTATCAAAGTTAGGTTATGTCACTAAAAGTCCCATTAGCATGAATTGTGAACTACCGGGATTTGGTAGACGCTTATGCATTTAATAGTACTATTTGGGGACGATCACCCCAGTTCGCGCCTTGACGGTTGATCCCCGTCGTGCCACATTGATTGGTAAACGAATTTATGTATGAGAAGATTTCCATAGCGTGACCTTTGTGACGACACGCTACTTTAGATGGGCAAAATTGGTATCGGGTTATCTACCCGTTGTTGGTTTAGTAAGGTAACAATGTCATGCGGCTTATAATAATCCAAAAACTAACGAAATACTACTAGACGCTCCGATTTATGATGTATTGCCTGACTAGCAATACTGGGTCATCTATTGATATTAAGTTTGTGTTTTGGTTTTCATAACCATATTCATATAACGGTTTTTATTTTCATACAACGTCGTAAGACGTATTGTATTACGTTTTTACGACATTGGCTCGTATAATGATTTTTAAGGCTTTTTATAACCATATTTATATAACGGTTTTATTTAATCTATACAACGTTGCAAAACGTATTGTATGGTGCTTTTAACGACAATGATTCGTATAATGATTTTTAAGGCAAATGCCTATATTATGCTTTTCGATAAAGATTTGTATAAAATGACTTTGGCTATTTTATGGCCTATTAAAATGATTTGTACAAGATGATTTTCAGTAATAATTTTATACTGATATTATATTAATGAATTTTATTAAACTCTATGAATTCACTCGGCGTTATCGCTGACCTTTTCTTTTAACATGTTTAATCTCAGGTACTTGAAGGTAATTCTTGGGAAGACATCAAGAATTCATGGCCCGCACTTAAACAATATTTTCCATTCAAATACTTTGTAAAACTTTGTATGAAATGTAATGACTTGGGACCGATGTAACTTTGATATTTATGAATGGAAATGCTTTATTAATAAACGACGCGATTTTTATGCGTTGTCTATGATGTGAGTAATGTGCTATCCCGTAACACCAACTAGTCTTCCGCTGTATTGAGCTGTATAGATTTGGGGGTGTTACATTAAGTGAATGTTTAGAACTGGTTTCAAACAATTTCATCCAAAAACAAAGAAATGCCAAGTAATTGAAATCAAGAACTTTTTATGAACTATTAAACTGAAAACCGACCCATACTTTTTTTGTTGCCAATTGCCTTTTTGACTTAAGACTTGTCTTGAAAACTACCAAACTCTGTTTATTATTACTAAATGACTGAGAATAAACAAGAATCTACCAATTACCAACACTTGAACACAACTTGAAAGCTTATACCAAACACTAGTTATCTAAATTCTTTAAAATTTTATGAAAGGAATCAAGGCAATTAGCTAGACTTATTACAATGTGATAACAGACTAAACTTAGCAACTAGAATGAAGTGAAAATGAACCAATAACAGACAGTTAAACAAGCTAGAACTCAAAAATGAACTAGCAAGCTGAAATGACTGAAAACTGAAAATCAGTAACTAGTAATAAGCAAGTGATCAAGAATTAAACTACAATTAAGCTACTCAAACACCAAAATCAGTTCAAATACTATCTAAGCACACTTGATCATACAATCAATCAAGATTAAACTAGGAATTAAGCAGGCATGACTGTTTAGAGGAACAAAAATGAAGAAACTTAAAACCTTGAAGCATAAGCCTCCTCTGATGGAGTAGGTTGGCGCTGAGCCACCTAGATAGTGTTAACCACCACCTTAACACTATCAACTATCAACTCAATCTGCTAACAACATCATCATCACCATTGTTGAACCTTTAAGCTTCAAAATCAACTCAACTAGTACTGGCTTGAACAGAACAGGATCAAAACAGCTACAAAAATCTTCAACTCTTAGCTAATCATGATCATTTGATCACAAATAGCTAACATCAACACTAGGATAACAAGATTGCAAGGTATGAACAGTAGATGAACAGTAGATGAAGGGAAATGAGAGAAGTATTTATTGATTAAGGGTAAAAGTTTGTTACAAAACGGGTAAAGTAGTTACAACTTAGCTAACTAACTCAAGAGCTTGTCAGAATCTTGAGTTTGTTGAGCTAACTAACTAGAACTAAGAATGAGAGAAAATGGAGATGTGTGTGAAAATTTCACACATTAACTACTTCTGAAAATGAGAGAGTACAATCCTATTTATAGACAAAATGTGAGGAAGTTTTAGAGTTGATGACGTGTTCCCACCATTTAATTGTTGCCACGTGTCATCCAGCTGCTAAATGTTCATCATCATGTTCTTCACAATTTGGGGACTTTTGATTCATTGATTTTGAGCTTAATTAGTTGTGTCCAATGTGTTCCTCTCTAAAAAACGATCAACTTTCATGTAGAAAACGTCTTCTGAAATCAAGTGTTGCTCATATACGTCCCTTGGTTTGTTGAGGAAGAAGAAGACATGTGTCATCTTTTGGTTAGGTGAAATGGGAGCACACGGATCATTATCCATATTGGATAATTGGATTATTGAGTGGCGTGTTCTTATTGGTTGATTTTGGATAGTGGAAGTATTTAAATGCTTGGCGGTGCAATAAATGAAAGGATGATTGGTCAACTTAAGTTGGCAATCTGTGTGACCTCAATCCTGCCTCCTCATTGGTTGAGAGCTAATGCACATGTATTGAACTCAATTTATTTTTGGAAAATGGCAAATTCAGCCCCTCAAGTATGGCAGATTCACAATTTAAGCTTGGAACTTCATTTCTTTTGCATAAATGGTCCTTCCACTTGTATTCTTGATAAATTTGACCCTTTGACTTGGTTGACTGAAGAGTTGACCATGTTTGACTTTCATCTTGACTTTGACAAATTTACACTTTTGGTCCTTCAACTTTGGAGTGTTATCAAGATAGGTCCCTTATCTCCAAAGTCTTGTCATCTTTGATCCATCTTTGTCTTTTTCATCTAAATAAGCTTGATTTTCTTCTTGTTTGCTTGAAAATGTATCCTTCTTACCTATTTATACACAAACACAAAACATACCACATAATTCCGCTTTATAGCACAAAAGTTAGGTATTTTCCTTGTGTTTTAGAGTGATTTGTTGATTAATTGATATAAGTTTTTGCTCATATCAAATCCCCTACACTTGAACATTGCCATGACCTCATGCAATGCTATATTTCAAAGCAAAAATTTACATTCTCCTCATAATTAATCCACTTGGCCAATATGGAATGCATCTACACTATATGATGCATGATTTTGATTTTGAACAATGCAATGCAAAAGAAACAATTCTATTTATATCTTTTTGGATTTTCTTGAAATGGTTTTGATGGAAATAACTCATAGAGAAATCCATGACTTAGATTAGGGCTTTAGTACCATTGATACTTATCACCCTCAAGTTTCACTTTCCCCATACCAAGCTTAAAAATGGGATCATTGTATTCACAAGTAAAAAGTGCATCAACTTATTCATGACAATTAAATGTGGAACCAGTTATTATTTGAGCAAATTGCTTGAAGGCAAATTTGTCATTATTTGAAGCGTGAAATATAAGAAATGTAAAATCTAAAAATAAGGAAGCACGGTTTTAATCCTAAGTAATCCTCTCATCCATTACTTGAAAAACCGCTCACAATTAATATAAGTCCGTTTCAAGAGTAATAAGTCATTCGCCTTATGTGTAAAATCCTTATGTCATGCATTAATAAGTAGCTACACACTCGCTAAGGAAAGAAAATAAAACCCACGCAATAATTTACATCCTCCGCCTTTTTAAGACTTTGGATCTTCAATCCCGCAACCCGTCAAGGTATATTGGATTGGAGTAAATATTAAATCCCCGCAACCCGTCAAGGTAATATTGGAATCTAATAGTTACTATAATTAACACTTCACTGCCCCTCTTGGGAGTCTTGTATAATTATTTTTTTCTTTCTTTTTTTCTTTTTTCTTTTTCTTTCTTTTTCTTTTCTCTTTTTTTTTCTAGCCACTCATTTTTTTGTAAGCCGCTCTTATTTTTCTTTATTCCTCACAAAGAAAGTTGAAAAGAATAAAAGGAAAAACACCCGCTAAGTATTAAGCATGACATAAGTCTAGTATACATAAAACGTTCTAACGTAGAATCTTAAGACGTACTTATATCAACCATGAATGATTACACAAAAATGCATAAGAGATTACAAACCAATTAAAACCGTTATTGATTATTTATTAACATATATACATGCGAAGAAAATAGAGGTTAAGAAGAGATGGGTTTAGCCACAAATAATTATCATGAAGTTTATCTAGCCTTTTTATACTTGCTTCAACTCTATCATTTCCCATTCTCCATAAATTTAAAATCTCAAATAATGAGATTTGTGGATGCTTAGCCTAATAGACCAATGAAGGACTACATGGTTAAGGATACTAGCTAGAGAATGCTAAGTTAAGCAAACTCGTGTTGAGTCAAAATATCCATGGCGGGCCTAATATGTCAAAGAAGCCTAAATTTGTTAAACCATGTTCTTATTATATTTTCTCCTTTTTCAATTTTTGATGAAAAATAAAAGAAGAATATATACAATGCAAATGTGTTATGCAAATGAAAAATGATTGATGCAAAAATTATGAATGCATATTTTTGGTGGCTAAAGTAGATCAAAAATTTGAAAAATGTTTGAAGAATTAATTTCCAAGTTATCATGAAAGTCAATGACAAGTTCTAGGTATGTTCACTTCGATAGAAGACCCCCTACACTAAAGCTAAACATTGTCCTTAATGTTTAAAAGCATGGAAGTATAAAAACTTCCCCTACACTTATGACAATGAATAGACTTTGCTTAACCCAAGTTAAGGAAAGATCAACTATAGTGAATTCATTTTTAAAGCACAAGGTGTCTATGAAAGATCACAATAGTAACGAAGTGAACCGGATACAAGGGCCTCCTCCATAAGCTCCAAGCATGAAATGAGTGAGCAACCCTACAAACATCATGAAGACAAAAGAAGGTCTATCCCAACACTTCTCAACAAATTGCTATCCTTATTTCTAACCTACAACACTCTAGCTCTAACAACTTCTAAACCTGGTTATTCAATCTTGATTTAAGGAGTCTCTAGCTCGACTCTTCCCACAATGAATTAATTCATGGGGAAAATGGGGATCTATTGGACAATTTCAACGGAAATGTCCTCCCCAAAATAGTGCTTCACACGGTGACCATTCACTTTAAAATTTGGACCATCGGGTTGTGACAATTCAATAGTTCCATACGGAAATACTTGAGCAATAGTGAATGGACCGGACCATCTCGACTTAAGCTTGCCCGCAAAAAGTTTCAACCGTGAGTAAAAGAGGAGAACCGGCTCTCCAACTTTAAACTCACGGTTCTTGATCTTAGCATCATGAAATTTCTTAGTCTTCTCCTTATAAAGAAAAGAATTCTCATAGGCATTGGCTCTCAATCCATCCATTTCATTAAGTTGATCCTTTCTATGTGAACCGGCTTGGTTTAAATCAAAGTTAGCCCACTTGAGAGCCCAAGATGCCTTGTGTTCTAACTCGAATGGGAGGTGGCACGCTTTTCCATAGACAAGCCTATAAGGGGTACAACCAATTGTTGTCTTAAAAGCCGTCCTAAAAGCCCACAAAGCATCATCAAGCTTATCCGACCAAGAAGCTCGATGCTCTCCCACCGTTCTCTCTAACATTCTCTTTAAACCACGATTTGTGACCTCGGTTTGACCATTGGTTTGAGGGTGATACGCGGTAGAAAGTCTATGATTAACTCCATATTTCTTCATAACTCTCGTGAATTGATCATTACAAAAGTGCGTACCACGATCACTTATGATGGCCCGAGGTACACCTAATCATTACAAAAGTGCGTACCACGATCACTTATGATGGCCCGAGGTACACCTAAGACCGATTATTATTTGTCTAGGTTTCCTTGATTGAAGCACGTACCGTACATTCGAATTGCCGATAACCCGCCTTCCCACATCAACGTGAGTTCATAGCCTCGCACTCTTTTAAGTGTTTTTATGAAATGTTTTATAAACCCGCGAGGGAGATAACATGTTAGTTTTTATAAAATAGGACGCCATTTGTCCCGATTGTTTGTTTATTGATTTTGGACCCGAATGATTGAATGACTCGATTGTATGACCCGATAAATGATTAAAGGACCCGATAGATGAAATTAAATGGATTATCAAAGTTAGGTTATGTCACTAAAAGTCCCATTAGCATGAATTGTGAACTACCGGGATTTGGTAGACGCTTATGCATTTAATAGTACTATTTGGGGACGATCACCCCAGTTCGCGCCTTGACGGTTGATCCCCGTCGTGCCACATTGATTGGTAAGCGAATTTATGTATGAGAAGATTTCCATAGCGTGACCTTTGTGACGACACGCTACTTTAGATGGGCAAAATTGGTATCGGGTTAGCTACCCGTTGTTGGTTTAGTAAGGTAACAATGTCATGCGGCTTATAATAATCCAAAAACTAACGAAATACTACTAGACGCTCCGATTTATGATGTATTGCCTGACTAGCAATACTGGGTCATCTATTGATATTAAGTTTGTGTTTTGGTTTTCATAACCATATTCATATAACGGTTTTTATTTTCATACAACGTCGTAAGACGTATTGTATTACGTTTTTACGACATTGGCTCGTATAATGATTTTTAAGGCTTTTTATAACCATATTTATATAACGGTTTTATTTAATCTATACAACGTTGCAAAACGTATTGTATGGTGCTTTTAACGACAATGATTCGTATAATGATTTTTAAGGCAAATGCCTATATTATGATTTTCGATAAAGATTTGTATAAAATGACTTAGGCTATTTTATGGCCTATTAAAATGATTTGTACAAGATGATTTTCAGTAATAATTTTATACTGATATTATATTAATGAATTTTATTAAACTCTATGAATTCACTCGGCGTTATCGCTGACCTTTTCTTTTAACATGTTTAATCTCAGGTACTTGAAGGTAATTCTTGGGAAGACATCAAGAATTCATGGCCCGCACTTAAACAATATTTTCCATTCAAATACTTTGTAAAACTTTGTATGAAATGTAATGACTTGGGACCGATGTAACTTTGATATTTATGAATGGAAATGCTTTATTAATAAACGACGCGATTTTTATGCGTTGTCTATGATGTGAGTAATGTGCTATCCCGTAACACCAACTAGTCTTCCGCTGTATTGAGCTGTATAGATTTGGGGGTGTTACATTAAGTGAATGTTTAGAACTGGTTTCAAACAATTTCATCCAAAAACAAAGAAATGCCAAGTAATTGAAATCAAGAACTTTTTATGAACTATTAAACTGAAAACCGACCCATACTTTTTTTGTTGCCAATTTCCTTTTTGACTTAAGACTTGTCTTGAAAACTACCAAACTCTGTTTATTATTACTAAATGACTGAGAATAAACAAGAATCTACCAATTACCAACACTTGAACACAACTTGAAAGCTTATACCAAACACTAGTTATCTAAATTCTTTAAAATTTTATGAAAGGAATCAAGGCAATTAGCTAGACTTATTACAATGTGATAACAGACTAAACTTAGCAACTAGAATGAAGTGAAAATGAACCAATAACAGACAGTTAAACAAGCTAGAACTCAAAAATGAACTAGCAAGCTGAAATGACTGAAAACTGAAAATCAGTAACTAGTAATAAGCAAGTGATCAAGAATTAAACTACAATTAAGCTACTCAAACACCAAAATCAGTTCAAATACTATCTAAGCACACTTGATCATACAATCAATCAAGATTAAACTAGGAATTAAGCAGGCATGACTGTTTAGAGGAACAAAAATGAAGAAACTTAAAACCTTGAAGCATAAGCCTCCTCTGATGGAGTAGGTTGGCACTGAGCCACCTAGATAGTGTTAACCACCACCTTAACACTATCAACTATCAACTCAATCTGCTAACAACATCATCATCACCATTGTTGAACCTTTAAGCTTCAAAATCAACTCAACTAGTACTGGCTTGAACAGAACAGGATCAAAACAGCTACAAAAATCTTCAACTCTTAGCTAATCATGATCATTTGATCACAAATAGCTAACATCAACACTAGGATAACAAGATTGCAAGGTATGAACAGTAGATGAATAGTAGATGAAGGGAAATGAGAGAAGTATTTATTGATTAAGGGTAAAAGTTTGTTACAAAACGGGTAAAGTAGTTACAACTTAGCTAACTAACTCAAGAGCTTGTCAGAATCTTGAGTTTGTTGAGCTAACTAACTAGAACTAAGAATGAGAGAAAATGGAGATGTGTGTGAAAATTTCACACATTAACTACTTGTGAAAATGAGAGAGTACAATCCTATTTATAGACAAAATGTGAGGAAGTTTTAGAGTTGATGACGTGTTCCCACCATTTAATTGTTGCCACGTGTCATCCAGCTGCTAAATGTTCATCATCATGTTCTTCACAATTTGGGGACTTTTGATTCATTGATTTTGAGCTTAATTGGTTGTGTCCAATGTGTTCCTGTCTAAAAAACGATCAACTTTCATGTAGAAAACGTCTTCTGAAATCAAGTGTTGCTCATATACGTCCCTGGGTTTGTTGAGGAAGAAGAAGACATGTGTCATCTTTTGATTGGGTGAAATGGGAGCACACGGATCATTATCCATATTGGATAATTGGATTATTGAGTGGCGTGTTCTTATTGGTTGATTTTGGATAGTGGAAGTATTTAAATGCTTGGCGGTGCAATAAATGAAAGGATGATTGGTCAACTTAAGTTGGAAATCTGTGTGACCTCAATCCTGCCTCCTCATTGGTTGAGAGCTAATGCACATGTATTGAACTCAATTTATTTTTGGAAAATGGCAAATTCAGCCCCTCAAGTATGGCAGATTCACAATTTAAGCTTGGAACTTCATTTCTTTTGCATAAATGGTCCTTCCACTTGTATTCTTGATAAATTTGACCCTTTGACTTGGTTGACTGAAGAGTTGACCATGTTTGACTTTCATCTTGACTTTGACAAATTTACACTTTTGGTCCTTCAACTTTGGAGTGTTATCAAGATAGGTCCCTTATCTCCAAAGTCTTGTCATCTTTGATCCATCTTTGTCTTTTTCATCTAAATAAGCTTGATTTTCTTCTTATTTGCTTGAAAATGTATCCTTCTTACCTATTTATACACAAACACAAAACATACCACATAATTCCGCTTTATAGCACAAAAGTTAGGTATTTTCCTTGTGTTTTAGAGTGATTTGTTGATTAATTGATATAAGTTTTTGCTCGTATCAAATCCCCTACACTTGAACATTGCCATGACCTCATGCAATCCTATATTTCAAAGCAAAAATTTACATTCTCCTCATAATTAATCCACTTGGCCAATATGGAATGCATCTACACTATATGATGTATGATTTTGATTTTGAACAATGCAATGCAAAAGAAACAATTCTATTTATATATTTTTGGATTTTCTTGAAATGGTTTTGATGGAAATAACTCATAGAGAAATCCATGACTTAGATTAGGGCTTTAGTACCATGGATACTTATCACCCTCAAGTTTCACTTTCCCCATACCAAGCTTAAAAATGGGATCATTGTATTCACAAGTAAAAAGTGCATCAACTTATTCATGACAATTAAATGTGGAACCAGTTATTATTTGAGCAAATTGCTTGAAGGAAAATTTGTCATTATTTGAAGCGTGAAATATAAGAAATGTAAAATCTAAAAATAAGGAAGCACGGTTTTAATCCTAAGTAATCCTCTCATCCATTACTTGAAAAACCGCTCACAATTAATATAAGTCCGTTTCAAGAGTAATAAGTCATTCGCCTTATGAGTAAAATCCTTATGTCATGCATTAATAAGTAGCTACACACTCGCTATGGAAAAAAAATAAAACCCACGCAATAATTTACATCCTCCGCCTTTTTGAGACTTTGGATCTTCAATCCCGCAACCCGTCAAGGTATATTGGATTGGAGCAAATATTAAATCCCCGCAACCCGTCAAGGTAATATTGGAATCTAATAGTTACTATAATTAACACTTCACTGCCCCTCTTGGGAGTCTTGTATAATTATTTTTTTCTTTCTTTTTTTCTTTTTTCTTTTTCTTTCTTTTTCTTTTCTCTTTTTTTTTCTAGCCACTCATTTTTTTGTAAGCCGCTCTTATTTTTCTTTATTCCCCACAAAGAAAGTTGAAAAGAATAAAAGGAAAAACACCCGCTAAGTATTAAGCATGACATAAGTCTAGTATACATAAAACGTTCTAACTTAGAATCTTAAGACGTACTTATATCAACCATGAATGATTACACAAAAATGCATAAGAGATTACAAACCAATTAAAACCGTTACTGATTATTTATTAACATATATACATGCGAAGAAAATAGAGGTTAAGAAGAGATGGGTTTAGCCACAAGTAATTATCATGAAGTTTATCTAGCCCTTTTATACTTGCTTCAACTCTATCATTTCCCATTCTCCATAAATTTAAAATCTCAAATAATGAGATTGGTGGATGCTTAGCCTAATAGACCAATGAAGGACTACATGGTTAAGGATACTAGCTAGAGAATGCTAAGATAAGCAAACTCGTGTTGAGTCAAAATATCCATGGCGGGCCTAATATGTCAAAGAAGTCTAAATTTGTTAAACCATGTTCTTATTATATTTTCTCCTTTTTCAATTTTTGATGAAAAATAAAAGAAGAATATATACAATGCAAATGTGTTATGCAAATGAAAAATGATTGATGCAAAAATTATGAATGCATATTTTTGGTGGCCAAAGTAGATCAAAAATTTGAAAAATGTTTGAAGAATTAATTTCCAAGTTATCATGAAAGTCAATGACAAGTTCTAGGTATGTTCACTTCGATAGAAGACCCCCTACACTAAAGCTAAACATTGTCCTTAATGTTTAAGAGCATGGAAGTATAAAAACTTCCCCTACACTTATGACAATGAATAGACTTTGCTTAACCCAAGTTAAGGAAAGATCAACTATAGTGAATTCATTTTTAAAGCACAAGGTGTCTATGAAAGATCACAATAGTAACGAAGTGAACCGGATACAAGGGCCTCCTCCATAAGCTCCAAGCATGAAATGAGTGAGCAACCCTACAAACATCATGAAGACAAAAGAAGGTCTATCCCAACACTTCTCAACAAATTGCTATCCTTATTTCTAACCTACAACACTCTAGCTCTAACAACTTCTAAACCTAGTTATTCAATCTTGATTTAAGGAGTCTCTAGCTCGACTCTTCCCACAATGAATTAATTCATGGGGAAAATGGGGATCTCTTGGACAATTTCAACAGAAATGTCCTCCCCAAAATAGTGCTTCACACGGTGACCATTCACTTTAAAATTTGGACCATCGGGTTGTGACAATTCAATAGTTCCATACGGAAATACTTGAGCAATAGTGAATGGACCGGACCATCTCGACTTAAGCTTGCCCGCAAAAAGTTTCAACCGTGAGTAAAAGAGGAGAACCGGCTCTCCAACTTTAAACTCACGGTTCTTGATCTTAGCATCATGAAATTTCTTAGTCTTCTCCTTATAAAGAAAAGAATTCTCATAGGCATTGGCTCTCAATCCATCCATTTCATTAAGTTGATCCTTTCTATGTGAACCGGCTTGGTTTAAATCAAAGTTAGCCCACTTGAGAGGCCAAGATGCCTTGTGTTCTAACTCGAATGGGAGGTGGCACGCTTTTCCATAGACAAGCCTATAAGGGGTACAACCAATTGGTGTCTTAAAAGCCGTCCTAAAAGCCCACAAAGCATCATCAAGCTTATCCGACCAAGAAGCTCGATGCTCTCCCACCGTTCTCTCTAAAATTCTCTTTAAACCACGATTTGTGACCTCGGTTTGACCATTGGTTTTAGGGTGATACGCGGTAGAAAGTCTATGATTAACTCCATATTTCTTAATAACTCTCGTGAATTGATCATTACAAAAGTGCGTACCACGTTCACTTATGATGGCCCGAGGTACACCTAATCAAGCAAACAATTGCTTTAAAAACATCACAACAACTCTAGCATCATTGGTAGGTAAGGCTTTGGCCTCAACCTATTTTGACACATAATCCACCGCCAAATGTATATACTTGTTTCCCTTGGAAGATGGAAAAGGTCCCATAAAATCTATGCCCCATACATCAAAAATCTCACACTCTTGAATAAAATTTTGTGGCATCTCATCACGTTGCGTAATTTTTCCTTGTCTTTGACATACATCACAAAATTTCACCATCTCTTGGGCATCTTTGTAAATGGAAGGCCAATAATAACCCGAATCAAAGACTTTCTTGGCGGTATAGTTGGGCCAAAAATGTCCACCCGTAGGTCCCTTATGACAAGCTTCTAAAATCTCAAATGCCTCGGGCCTATCTACATACCGTCTAATGATTTGGTCCGCACATTGCCTAAAGAGGTAAGGATCATCCAAAAAGTAGTACTTAACTTCCTTAAGAAACTTCTTCTTTTGTTGGGAAGTAAGACCCTCTATAAGCACATTTCCCACAAGATAGTTTTCTATATCTGCAAACCAAGGGGTGGCATCCTCTTGAGAAGAGATAGACATGAGCTCCTCTAATGGAAAGGATTCATTGATTTCTTTATTAGGAAAATCTCCTTGAAAAGGATGCTCAAGTCTACTCAAGTGATCCGCCGCTAAATTCTCGGCTCCTTTCTTATCTCGAACCTCTATCTTAAACTTTTGAAGCAATAAAACCCATCTCAAAAGCCTAGGCTTAGCATCTTGCTTTGTCATGAGATACTTGAGAGCGGAATGATCCGTATACACTATGGTATTGGATAGCACAAGGTATGGTCTAAATTTCTCAAAAGCATAAACTATAGCAAGCAACTCTTTTTCCGTGGTAGTATAATGAAGTTGTGCACCGGTCATGGTTTTACTAGCATAGTGTATAGGTTGAAAATGCTTATTCACTCTTTGTCCTAAGACGGCCCCCACCGCATAATCACTAGCGTCACACATAAGCTCGAAAGGCAATTCCCAATTTAGAGAAACCAAAACGGGAGCCTTAGTTAATTTCTCCTTAAGAGTCTCAAAAGAATTCAAACACTCTTGGTTGAAAATGAAAGAAGCCTCTTTTTCCAAGAGGTGGGTCATCGGTCTTGCTATCTTAGAAAAATCTTGTATGAAGCGCCTATAAAACCCCGTACGACCTAAGAAACTCCGTACACCTTTAACCGTAGTGGGTGGTGGAAGCTTAGCAATCACATCAATTTTAGCTCGATCCACCTCTAATCCCTTATTGGATATTTTGTGTCCCAAAACAATTCCCTCTTTCACCATAAAATGACATTTCTCCCAATTAAGAACCAAACGTGTCTCCTCACACCGCTTATGCATTCGTTCTAAATTGGTAAGACATGAGGTAAATGAATCTCTAAAGACTGAAAAATCATCCATGAAAACCTCCATAGTTTGCTCGATCATATCATGGAAAATTGCCATCATGCACCTTTGGAATGTCCCTAGTGCATTACATAAGCCAAAAGGCATTCTCTTGTAAGCAAATGTACTGTAGGGACAAGTGAATGTGGTCTTTTCTTGATCCTTATGGTCAATGGGTATTTGGAAATAACCCGAAAAGCCATCAAGAAAGCAATAGTACTCATTTCCCGCTAAGCGTTCAAGCATTTGGTCCATAAAAGGCTATGGGAAGTGATCTTTCCTAGTAGCTTCATTGAGCTTCCTATAGTCAATACAAACTCTCCAACCGGTAACAAGTCTCGTAGGAATAAGCTCATTGTTCTCATTAGGTACTACGGTGATTCCACCCTTTTTTGGAACACAATGTACCGGGCTAACCCATGGAGAGTCGGAAATGGGGTAAATCATGCCCGCATCAAGGAGTTTGATAACTTCCTTTTTAATGACCTCATGGATTTTTGGGTTAACCCTTCGTTGACTTTGAATGGCGGGTTTGTAATCATCCTCCATAAGGATTTTGTGTGTACAAAAATGTGGATCAATTCCCTTTATGTCGGATATTTTCCATGCTAAGGCTTTCTTATGTTTCTTAAGGACTTCTATGAGTTTCTCTTTCTCATCCTCTTTCAACTCTTTAGCAATAATCACGGGTAATTGGTCTTTGCCCTCTAAGAAAGCATACTCTAGGTGGGATGGAAGGTCCTTAAGTTCAATTGGAGGTGGACTCTCTATGGAAGGTTTTACTATGGATGGAGCATCATTGGTTACTTCTTGTGGAATGGGTGAAGGAATGGGGTCCTCATTGAGAAACTTTTGGATGGTGAGAATATCTTCTTCCCAATTGATGGGAGAATCATCATTACCAAGAAAGTTGGACTCAAATTCCTCCAAGAGGAAATCACTCTCTCCAAAAGGTGTTAAAGAGGGATCAATTTAGGCCACGGTTTCAACATGGGGCACATCCTCACTATTACCCTTGCAAGCGTCATGAAAATGCTCATCACACACTTCACCTAGCACATCAACTATGTTAATATTCTTACAAGGTTTAGACTCCTTAATCTCTTTCTTATCACAAACTTTCCCTAACTTAAACACCACTTTCTCATCCTCAACTCTCATAATTAGTTCTCCCTCCGCCACATCTATCAAAGTACGACCTGTTCTCAAAAAAGGTCTACCAACAATCAAAGGAACTCTAGGATCCATGTCATAATCAACCACTACAAAGTCGGCCGGAAATGTAAACTTATCCACACCTACAAACACATCCTCCGCGATACCTACGGGGTAAGCTATGGTACAGTTGGATAACTCAAGTGTCATCCTAGTGGGAGTGAGCTCTGGAAGAGAGAGTTTTTCCAAACCGATAAAGGCATGAGGTTTATGCTTGCCCCTAGATCCGCCAAAGCCATGCAATTTTCCACACTGAGAAAATTACAAGGTATCAAGAAGCGCCCCGGATCTCCAAGTTTTGTTGGTAAGGTTTTAAGTAGGACGGCGAAACACTTTTCATTAAGGGATGTGTTGGGAAAATCAACCAATTTTTCCTTGTTGGAGAGTAAATCCTTGAACATCTTAGCAAATTTTGGCATGTAAGCAAGAGATTCCGCAAAGGAGATGTTTATGTTGAGTTGCTTGAACATCTTTAAGAAATTTGAGACTTGGATATCATCCTTGTTCTTTGACTTGTCATTTTTCAATCTTGAAGGGTAAGGAAGATTTGGTTTAGGTGTAGGTGTTGTAGTGGAAGATTTGTCTTTGTTAGCTTCATGGTTGGGAGTTGTGGAAGGTAAAGGAGAAATGGGAATAGGTGAAAAGGTGTGTTTGATTGAATAGGAGCATTTGGAGGTGGTGAAGTAGAAGTAAAAGGCTTGTCACATGTAGGAACAAAAGTAGGTTTAACAATAGGAGGTGTAGGAGGTGGAGGATCCTTTGTTGACTTTCCACTTCTTGTTGTAATAGCATTGACATTAGCCCTTGGGTTTGTTTGTGTGTTAGATGGTAAAGCCCCTTGTTGTCTTTGATTGAATACCATCAAAAGCCTATTAGTTTGTTCCTCCGATATACTTTTCATTTGGTCATTCATTCTTTTCTCAGTTTCACGAATTCTCCTCTCAACATACTCATGAGTCTCTTGTAGCCCATATCCTTGATTTTGAATTAGAGGGTAACCTTGATTGGGGATTTGAGAATATCCTTGATTTGGGAAGGGTGGGAGTGGATGATTAAATCATTGATGTGGTGGATAAAAGTTATTTCCTTGGTTTTGAAAATTGTTAGGTGCCTTGTAGTTATTCCCTTGGTAATGTGGTCTTGGACCTTGACTTCTTTGTAACAAATGAGGAGGATTTTGTTGAGGTTGGGGTGGGAATCCCGGTGGAGTATGGTAATTTTGAGACTTGTAAGAAAGGTTGTTTGGATTGATGTTTGGCTTGAAATGTTCACGATGTTCCTCTTGGTAAGCATAACATTCCCCTTGATATCCTTGCACCTTATCACATTGTTTGTGAAAC
Organism: Glebionis coronaria; assembly: GCA_025667525.1. Lineage (NCBI taxonomy): Eukaryota > Viridiplantae > Streptophyta > Magnoliopsida > Asterales > Asteraceae > Glebionis > Glebionis coronaria. Next base: position 57,042,593 of record CM046875.1, on the reverse strand, counting down.
CCGCATGCTTTTACCATGCATAGTACCCTTAGGATCGTACGTACTAGATTAAAACTTTCCTAATATAGCATGATTACTATTACGTGTTAGGAGTTTACGTATTACGTACGTGTTAGAACACGATAAGTATTTACCATGCACGATCACGTAATAATTATTTAACGATAATTAATCACGAACATGCGATCATGAAATCATGAACGTAATTAAAACACGAACTATTATTGATTACGTATATATATATATATATATATATATTACGAGCGTAATTAAATATATTAGATCACGGTATTTACGTAACGAGAACATTTAAAACACGAACATAAATAATCACAAACGTGTAACTAAATAACAAGACACAGAAAAAGGTACGGGTACCCCAAGTGGGGTCCCTACCCGCGGCCAACAAGGACAAATGGGCCAAGCCCATTTGTCAAATTTACTAAAAGGGAATTAGGAGGTTTTCACTACTCAAATAAACTTTACAGAAGATTTTTAAGAAAACCTAAAAACCTCCTTCCTCCTTGTCTCTTTGTGCCGCCACCCTACAACCACCATAAGGAGTGGTTTTTGATCTTGGATCTCGAAATTCTAGTGATTGATCGTGTTTGTTCTTCGTCCTCTTGATCCATGAATTCGGTTTTTAAACCTTTTCTTTTGATTTATTCTTTTTATAAACTATGAACATGTAATGTTTTTACAAAAAACATAATAATTAAGCATAGATCTAACATGTTTTGGTGTTAAATAAAATCAAAAGGTTGTTTTTAAGGGGTGTTTGTTTTGGCCACAGGCTGCAACCGAACCCGAATGGGTTTCGGTTTGCCAAGCGAACCACCACCAAGACCATATGGTCTTGGTTGGTGCGTGTGGGTCCCACGGCAGCAAGGAAACAAGGGGTACCCTGATTTGGTTCGGGGTACGGTGTCAATTTCATGTCCGGTTCATGCGTTTTAGTCTAGATCCGGTTCATGGTGTATGTTAGTTTTTTTTATGTTTATGATCTTAGGTTAAAAATTAAATTAATAAAATGATGTGATTAATTTAATAACATGACTTAGGTTATTTAATGATTAATGATCATGAAATTATTTTAACCTAAGTATTTATATATTTAAGACTTATAATTAATTAATTATTTTAAAACCATTGATATAATTAATTAATTAACATGACTTAGGTTATATTATTAATATATAATAATACATATTTTAACCTAAGTATTTAACTTATTTAATTAAAAACATGTTATACTTTAATTAAATATTATAACCTATAGTTTAATTAAATTACATGAAATAATTATTATACTATACACTATACCATATGACTTAGAAAATAATCATGAAAAACACTTAGGCTTATATACTTAGCTTATTTAACCAGCTATTTTTAGAAACTTAATTAAATAAGGCAGCTAATCTATTTATGGAAACCAGCTATTTTTAGAAACTTATTTATTTCAGGCAGCTAATCTATTTATGGAAACTTATTTAATTAAGGCAGCTAATCTATTTATGGAAACTTTCTATTTTTAGAAACTTATCTATTTTAAGCAAGAAGTCAATTTTTGGAAACTTTCTATTTTTGGAAACTTTCTATTTTTGGAAACTTTCTGTTTTTGGTAACTTTCTATTTTTGGAAACTTTCTATTTTTGGAAACTTTCTATTTTTGGAAACTTTCTATTTTTGGAAACTTTCTATTTTAAGAAACCTGCTATTTTTGGAAAGTTACTTATTATTACACAGTAAGTATAATAAAACATGAAATACCAGAAATACTTAATCAGATTAAACAGAATATAAGATTTAACACAGTTTAAGGCTTTTAAACAGTAAAACATGGTAAGAATACCTAAAATAAGCTAAGACATGACATAAAACCAGCTATGCATTTAGTAAGCAAATACTTATTCATGTACGTATTTATGTAGCACTAGTGATTCGGAAGTAGGATTCCTCGCAGTTCGTCTTTCTCGTTCACTGGACATAAGGTACGGATTCCCGTCCTTTCAGTATGGATATTCTTTCCTTATTAGGATTCCCCGTATGCAGCCAACTGTTTTCCCGTAGTATAAGTTATGAGTTTGATTGCTTATGTTTAGTTACGATTACCTATAGCCATATACATGCATGACCAGTTTCACCTAGTTATGGAGGTACCATAACCATAACATTAGAGGCACTGATGTTATGACTTCACCACGGCGGAGTGATTGCTCGTGGCGTCCCTTCAGCTTTTGGCCATTAATTTATATTTATCATATGGGGCGTATGGGTGCATCCTAGTTACATGTTTTTATTCAAGATTACATGGTGAATGTGGTGTGTGCCTTGCATCCTTCACAAGGAGCTGATCCCTCCTACCCAAAAACTAGTATATTAAATTAGAGGCAGCCCCTCTAATTTTGCATGATGAGGTCACCCCTCCAATTATTCATGCACGGTGGATTTTCATGACCTATATTGGCTAATGGTAAAATATGACAACCATTTTTTATAAGATAAACATAAGACTTTCAAACTATTAAACCAGTTTTATTAAGACTTAACCAGTTACTCGGGACTTAGTTTTCTTCCGTTGTTATTATGTTATATGCTTATCCTATTCATGCTTTATTGTACATCCGTGCACTGAGCGTATTTGCTCAGCCGTTTTCCTTTTCTATGTTCCCAAAACGGTAGGTACTCAGGGACGCTCGTAGACACTAAGAGTACGTGCATATGGAATGGAAGCTGTCTAGCCTTCTTTACATTATGCATTTCCTTTCTTATGATACTTATGCTTTGGACATTATTTTGTCCTTTCCTTTATTATACTATGTTTGTGTGTGATGAGCTTTACTTTTGGACTACCGATGTTTGATTTCGGTGTTTTCCTTTTTATGGTCGAGTAATGTTTAGACATTTTTCCTTGTATGCTTTGATGACACGCCATAATTACTGTGATATTTCCATTTCCAAAATGGGGTGTTACAATTATGGTATCAGAGCCAAGGCTTCAACCTGTAGGCTCTCAAATATGACCTGTGATTAGTGGGTAGTCACTACGGTCTTCCTAGAACTGACAGTTGTTTTCATGCATTCATCATTTTTAACCATACATATACATGTCATTGTTGCAGGGTTTTTGACTAAGTAATGGTTGGTACAGGACTGGCCCTATTTAGTCGCATGTGTTTTATCGAAACTTTTAGATTAGGGAAAAAGTTTTCATAAAACTGCATCATGCATTCATACACAAAATTTTCTTGCATAAAATTTCTCGTGAAATTTTAGTATAAATTTTTTTTCATGTATATATTTATATTTTATGTTTTGATCTGTTTAATCATATGTTTTATGTTATACTGTCAGATGATTCTCACACGCGAACAAGAGCAGCTCAATGTTGCAATTCAGGCTGCCATGCAAGCCTTGCTTCCTCAACTGAGGAATGACATCAGGGCTGAAGTTCAAGCTACCAACAATCAGCAGCACAATCAGCCACCTCCTCCTCCTCCTCCAGTGACATTAGCAGTATGGCTGGAGAGATTCAACAAGCTCTGCCCTCGAGCTTTTGAGAAGACAGATAGCCCCAGTGATGCTGAAAGCTGGTTGGCTCACATCGAGAAGATTTTCAACGCTATGGGCTGTGACCCCGCGTACAAGGCGAGGTTGGCATGCTATCGGTTCAAAGGCGATGTACTCAACTGGTGGTTAGCATTGATGCAATCTGAAGGTGGTGATGAGTGGGTTGCTGGTTTGACTTGGGCTCAGTTCAAGGACAGGGTGATGGAGCAGTTCTTTCCCAAGGCTGAGCAGGCCAAGCTCAAGAGAGAGTACATGGGATCCGTCAAAGAGCTGGGGAGAATAGCAACGAGTTTATGCAGCGCTTTCTTTGCTTGGCTGGTTTCCTTGGTGCGGCAGCAGGTACTCCTGAAGAGCAAGCACATGACTTTAGATGGGCTCTTCGCACATCGGTCGCAAACAATCTGGTGTGTGCTACGTTCAACACTGTAGCACAAGTGGCCGATGCAGCACGAAAACTGGAGATGTTGCAGGAGAGAGATGAGTTCGGGGAAGCTGAAAGACCCGACAAGAGGTAAACATTCGTATTCAAGCGGTGACCAATCCGTATACTTTCCATATGTCAATTATTCATCTCTTAAATGTATCTTCCAGGCAGAAAACTGGGGACCGGTCTCAGCCGGCTACTCAGCAGCAGCCTCATCAGCCCAAGGGAAACGGTCAGACTAACGACCGTTCTGCTACGGATAGGCGTAGCGGTAATGACAATTACCGTAACAACGTTGGGCACTCCAACAACAGCAGGTCCTAATACTTACGAAATTCCTTATGTTTATGTTGTAACTTATATTCTGACACTTCAGCCAACTTCTACCAGGAACCATGGAAACGGTAGGGACAAGAACCAGAGAGGTTCACAACCTAGCCGTCCAGCTATCACTGGTATTCAATCTTACGATTATCCGCTTTGTCCTTTGTACCCAATTACCATGTCTTATGTAAAATGTTTTATCAGGTTCCCAGCCAACTAGAGCACCTGCTGGAGGATACACTCATCCTCTTTGCTGTACTTTCCACCGTAGGCACCCAGGACCATGTCGCCGTAATACTGATGCATGCTTCAAGTGTGGTCTTCCTGGCCACATTATGAAGGATTGCCGTAAGGGCGAGATGGTGGGTACATCGGGACATGCTGATACCAAGCCGCCTCCTACTGCCGGGCGTGTCTACACGACATCTCGAGACCAGGCCAACAAGTCTACAGGTACCATCACTGGAATCTTGTATATGTATGGTCAAACTGCATGTGTTCTTTTCGATACGGGTGCTACTCACTCGGTTATTTCTACTTCTTATGCTAAGAACATTAGGATGCCTCCCTTGCCACTAGAAAATAGGCTTACTATTTCCACGCCTTTGAGGGACTCTGTATTAATAACCCATGTATACAAGAGTCTTCCCCTAGAATTTTATGATAAGGTTCGACCTGTCGACGCACTACCGCTGGACATAAATGACTTCGATATGATTTTGGGCATGGATTGGCTATCCAAGTATCATGCTACCATAGACTGCCATTCATATCTAGTTATCTTCAGTGATGTCAATGCACCAGAGTACATTCATAAAGGGTTCATACCCGGATGGTCTGGACAAGTCATATCCACCCTGCAAGCGCGTGCACTACTGTCACATGGCTGCGAGGGTTATCTAGCTACGGTTCACGACATGGATGCTGAATCTCCAACGATTCAGGATCAACCTATAGTGTCGGAATTCCAAGATGTGTTTCTAGTAGAACTTCCGGGCATACCACCTGCACGAGAAGTGGAATTCAGTATCGAGCTGGTTCCAGGAGCTGAACCAATCTCCAAGGCTCCTTATCGCATGGCTCCCATAGAGCTGAAGGAGCTGAAGGATCAACTGCAATAACTTCTTGAGCGAGGTTTCATTCGACCGAGCGCATCTCCATGGGGCGTACCGGTTTTTTTGTTAAGAAGAAGGGCGGCAATATGCGTCTTTGCATAGACTATCGCGAGCTCAACAAGATTACCATTCGGAATAGGTATCCACTGCCACGCATCGACGACCTGTTTGAACAACTCCAAGGGGCCAAACACTTCTCCAAGATTGACCTTAGGTCAGGCTATCATCGGCTACGGGTCCAGGAGCAGGACATCGCTAAGACTGCCTTTCGTACTTGTTATGGCCACTACGAGTTTGTAGTTATGCCATTTGGCCTGACAAATGCTCCAGCAGTGTTCATGGATTTGATGAACAGAATCTTCCATGAATTTCTAGACAAGTTCGTCATTGTTTTCATCGATGACATCCTGATTTTCTCAAAGTCCAAGGAGGAACACGAAGACCATCTTCGTAAAGTACTACAGATTCTTCGCTAGCAGCAGCTGTATGCTAAATTCTCCAAGTGTGAGTTCTGGTTATACAAGGTGGCATTCTTAGGTCACATTGTATCAGCAGAAGGAATCACTATGGATCCAGCGAAGGTTGAGGCCATTACTAAGTGGCCAAGGCCGACATCAGCGACGGAAGTCCGCAGTTTCTTAGGCTTAGCTGGCTATTACCGTAAGTTCGTGGAGAACTTCCCGCCTAGCACTACCATTGACCAAACTGATGCGGAAAGGGGAGAAATTCGTCTGGACTGAAGATCGAGAGAAGAGCTTTGAAGACCTGAAGCAGAAGCTAGTATCTCCACCTATTCTTACTCTACCATCTGGTACGGGTGGATTTCAAATCTACAGCGATGCATCGGGGAAGGGACTTGGCTGTGTTCTCATGCAACATGGGAAAGTGATCGCGTACGCTTCACGGCAGCTTAAGCCTTATGAAGAAAATTACCCCACGCATGACCTGGAACTTGCTGCAGTCGTGTTTGCATTGAAGATATGGAGGCACTAATTATATGGAGAATCATGTGATATTTTCACGGACCACAAGAGCTTGACGTATATCTTCACTCAAGGTGAATTGAACATGAGGCAGAGGAGATGGTTAGAGCTGTTGAAGGATTATGACATTAATCTACAGTATCATCCCGGAAAGGCAAATGTAGTAGCAGATGCTCTTAGCAGGAAGTCTGGAATGATCAACGATATTAAAATCGAAGAGGAAATCATCAGAGACTTGGAGCGACTAGACATCGAGATCATGGTACGTGGACAGCACGGTTACTGGGCTAATCTTAGAGTAGAAACCGAGTTACTATCTAAGATCAAGTAAGCTCAGAAGGATGACAGAGAAATCTGGGCGATAGTACAAATTTGGAGAAGCAGACATAATTCAGAGTAGATGCAGATGGTATCGTATGGCAGGGCACTAGACTTTGTGTTCCTGATGACCAAGAACTCCGGGAAGCTTTGTTAGCTGAAGCTCATAGCTCCCCATTCTCGATACATCCTGGTTCGACTAAGATGTACCATGACATCAAACAGTACTTTTGGTGGAGTGGTATGAAATAGGATGTGGCCACTTACGTCTCCAAATGTCTTACCTGCCAGCAGGTTAAGATCGAGCATCAGCGATCTGGCGGTCTCCTTCAACTGTTATATATTCCAGAGTGGAAGTGGGACAAAATCACCATGGATTTTGTTACCGGTCTTCCGCCTACCAAAAGGAAGCACAATGCAATTTGGGTTATCGTTGATCGACTTACCAAATCAGCTCATTTCTTACCGATCCGCAAGGAAGATCCGGTAAGTAAACTCGCATATACGTACAGACGATAGATCATGAGACTCCACGGTGCACCATCCAGTATCGTCTCAGACAGAGATCCTCGATTTACTTCGTGCTTTTGGAAAATTCTGCAGAAAGCTTGGGGTACACAACTTAAGCTTAGCACGGCTTTTCATCCTCAAACGGACGGACAGTCGGAGCGAACCATTCAGACATTGGAGGATATGTTGAGGTCATGTGCGTTGGAATGGACGGGTGATTGGGACGAATACATCTGTTTGGTGAAGTTTGCATACAACAACAGTAAGTGTCGCGTTGGAATGGACGGGTGATTGGGACGAATACATTTGAGATGTTGTATGGCAGGAAGTGTCGCGCCCCAATCTGCTGGGATCAGGTTGGCGAGCGAACACTTGAAGGACCGGAAATCATAGAGATGACAAATGAGAAGATCGCAGTAGCTAAGCAGAAGATTCAGGAGGCACGGTCACGTCAGAAGAGTTACGCCGATAAGCATCGTAGGGATATACACTTTAACGTAGGAGATCACGTCTTCCTTAAGGTTTCGCCGGCACGTGGTGTGAGACGCTTCGGGATTAAAGGGAAGCTCAGTTCTCGTTTCATCGGACCGTTTGATATAATTGAACGAGTCGGTGAAGTATCTTACTGATTGGCGTTACCTCCGTAGCTTTCGCATGTGCACAATGTGTTTCATGTGTCCTTACTCAGAGGGTACCAGTATCATCCCTTTCACATGGTTCAGTATCCACTAGAATAGATACGTGAAGATCTTACTTTTATAGAAGAACCCGAACGAGTTCTTGACAGACAAGCACGAGTCATGAGAAAGAAGACGATTCCATTCGTCAAACATCTATGGAGGGATCATACCGAGCGGGAAGCCACTTGGGAAATAGAGGAGTCTATCCGGGCTTCTTACCCTCATTTCATATTTTGAATTCGGGTATGTTCTTTTTTTCAAGTTACTTTGTCTATAATTCGGGGACAAATTATTCTTTTTAGGGGGGAAGAGTTGTAAAACCCGCATGCTTTTACCATGCATAGTACCCTTAGGATCGTACGTACTAGATTAAAACTGTCCTAATATAGCATGATTACGATTACGTGTTAGGAGTTTACGTATTACGTACGTGTTAGAACACGATAAGTATTTACCATGCACGTTCACGTAATAATTATTTAACGATAATTAATCACGAACATGCGATCATGAAATCATGAACGTAATTAAAACACGAACTATTATTGATTACGTATATATATTTATTACGAGCGTAATTAAATATATTAGATCACGGTATTTACGTAACGAGAACATTTAAAACACGAACATAAATAATCACAAACGTGTAACTAAATAACGAGACACAGAAAAAGGTACGGGTACCCCAAGTGGGGTCCTACCCGCGGCCAACAAGGACAAATGGGCCAAGCCCATTTGTCAAATTTACTAAAAGGGAATTAGGAGGTTTTCACTACTCAAATAAACTTTACAGAAGATTTTTAAGAAAACCTAAAAACCTCCTTCCTCCTCGTCTCTTTGTGCCGCCACCCTACAACCACCATAAGGAGTGGTTTTTGATCTTGGATATCGAAATTCTAGTGATTGATCGTGTTTTTTCTTCGTCCTCTTGATCCACGAATTCGGTAAAACCTTTTTAAACCTTTTCTTTTGATTTATTCTTTTTATAAATTATGAACATGTAATGTTTTTACAAAAACATAATAATTAAGCATAGATCTAACATGTTTTGGTGTTAAATAAAATCAAAAGGTTGTTTTTAAGGGGTGTTTGTTTTGGCCGCAGGCTGCAACCGAACCCGAATGGGTTTCGGTTTGCCAAGCCGACCACCACCAAGACCATATGGTCTTGGTTGGTGCGTGTGGGTCCCACGGCATCAAGGAAACAAGGCTACCCCGAGTTGGTTCGGGGTACGGTGTCGATTTCATGTCCGGTTCAAGCTTTTTAGTCTAGATCCGGTTCATGGTGTATGTTAGTTTTTTTATGTTTATGATCTTAGGTTAAAAATTAAATTAATAAAATGATGTGATTAATTTAATAACATGACTTAGGTTATTTAATTATTAATGATCATGAAATTATTTTAACCTAAGTATTTATATATTTAAGACTTATAATTAATTAATTATTTTAAAACCATGGATATAATTAATTAATTAACATGACTTAGGTTATATTATTAATATATAATAATACATAAGTTAACCTAAGTATTTAACTTATTTAATTAAAAACATGTTATACTTTAATTAAATATTATAACCTTTAGTTTAATTAAATTACATGAAATAATTATTAAACTATACACTATACCATATGACTTAGAAAATAATCATGAAAAACACTTAGGCTTATATACTTAGCTTATTTAACCAGCTATTTTTAGAAACTTAATTAAATAAGGCAACTAATCTATTTATGGAAACCAACTATTTTTATAAACTTATTTATTTCAGGCAGCTAATCTATTTATGGAAACTTATTTAATTAAGGCAGCTAATCTATTTATGGAAACTTTCTATTTTTAGAAACTTATCTATTTTAAGCAGGAAATCTATTTTTGGAAACTTTCTATTTTTGGAAACTTTCTATTTTTGGAAACTTTCTTTTTTTAGTAACTTTCTATTTTTGGAAACTTTCTATTTTTGGAAACTTTCTATTTTTGGAAACTTTCTATTTTTGGAAACTTTCTATTTTAAGAAACCTGCTATTTTTGGAAAGTTACTTATTATTACACAGTATACAAGAAATACTTAATCAGATTAAACAGAATATAAGATTTAACACAGTTTAAGGCTTTTAAACAGTAAAACATGGTAAGAATACCTAAAATAAGCTAAGACATGACATAAAACCAGCTATGCATTTAGTAAGCAAATATTTATTCATGTACGTATTTATGTAGCACTAGTGATTCGGAAGTAGGATTCCTCGCAGTTCGTCTTTCTCGTTCACTGGACATAAGGTACGGATTCCCGTCCTTTCAGTATGGACATTCTTTCCTTATTTGGATTCCCCGTATGCAGCAAACTATTTTCCCGTAGTATAAGTTATGAGTTTGATTGCTTATGTTTAATTACGATTACCTATAGCCATATACATGCATGACCAGTTTCACCTAGTTATGGAGGTACCATAACCATAACATTAGAGGCACTGATGTTATGACTTCACCACGGCGGAGTGATTGCTCGTGGCGTCCCTTCAGCTTTTGGCCATTTATTTATATTTATCATGTGGGGCGTATGGGTGCATCCTAGTTACATGTTTTTATTCAGGATTACATGGTGAATGTGGTGTGTGCCTTGTATCCTTCACAAGGAGCTGATCCCTCCTACCAAAAAACCAGTATATTAAATTAGAGGCAGCCCCTCTAATTTGCATGATGAGGTCACCCCTCCAATTATTCATGCACGGTGGATTTTCATGACCTATATTGGCTAATGGTAAAATATGACAACCAGTTTTTATAAGATAAACATAAGACTTTCAAACTATTAAACCGGTTTTATTAAGACTTAACCAGGTTACTCAGGATTTAGTTTTCTTCCGCTGTTATTATGTTATATGCTTATCCTATTCATGCTTTATTGTACATCCGTGCACTGAGCGTATTTGCTCAGCCGTTTTCCTTTTCTATGTTCCCAAAACGGCATGTACTTAGGGACGCTCGTAGACACTAAGAGTACGTGCATATGTACTGGAAGTTGTCTAGCCTTCTTTACATTATGCATTTCCTTTCTTATGATACTTATGCTTTGGACATTGTTTCGTCCTTTCCTTTATTATACTATGTTTGTGTGTGATGAGCTTTAGTTTTGGACTACCGATGTTTGATTCCGGTATTTTCCTTTTTATGGTCAAGTAATGTTTAGACATTTTTCCTTGTATGCTTTGATGACACGCCATAATTACTGTGATATTTCCATTTCTAAAATGGGGTGTTACATTGTTGATAGGAATAAGGACCTCCACAAGTCTCACATTAAAGAGTAATGGCATGCACATCATTTGTGGAATGATTGCCTATACAAAGCTTCATAAAGTCATTCATCATTGTTTCTTGCATCTTTTGAGTGTTTTGCATGATTGTTTGATTTTCCTTTTGAGCTTGAGTCAATGCTTGAATGCATGAAATGAGTTGAGTCTCCAATGGTTTAGAACCTCCTTCTTGAATGACATGTACTCTTTCATCAAATTGTGTGTTGGTTTGCACCATTGCTTTGGTCTCAGTAATATCCCAAGCCTCTTGAATGGATTTAATAAGAATATTTCCTCCCGCAGAAGCATTGAGTGAGTCTTGGTGATGAGGTTTAAGGCGATTGTAGAAAGTATTGATTTGGTGAACTTCATCCAATCCATGGTTAGGGCATCTCCTCAATAACTCTCTATACTCCTCCCAAGCATCACTAAATGTTTGACTAGGTTTTTGTTGGAAGCCTATAATTAAGTTCCTCAAAGTCGTGGTCTTAGATGGAGGAAAGAACTTTTTCAAAAACTTCTTAGTGAAACCATCCCATGTGGTATTGCTCTCGGGTGGTTATGTATCTAACCAATGCTTAGCCGGACCCTCTAGTGAAAATTGCACCAATATCAACTTAATGGCATCATGGGGAACTCCATTGTACTTAATGGTATTGCAAAGAGCAAGAAATCTCTTAAGGTGATCATGAGGATTATCATTCTTGTTCCCATAAAAAGGTGTGTTTGAAACCAAGTTAATCATGGATGTTTTTAGCTCAAATGTGTTTGAGGGAATATCAGGTATCTTGATAGCATCGGCATATCCTTGCACATTGGATTGCAATTGCTCCATCAAAGATCGAGTATCAACTCCGGCTATGGCTTCTTGTTGTGGATGAATCAAAGAACGATTCTCGGGATCGGCTTGATGGACGGTGGTGTTCCTACTCTTTCTCTTTTTATTCCTTTTCGGAGGAAGGGGTAGTACACCAATCGGTATTTGTGCACGCCCGCGAGTGAGCATGCAACTCAATACGAGGAATGAGAGAGAAGCTCTCGTGTGACATTGAAGAGAAAAGGATTATCCTCTTCGAGTTTCAATATGAAATATCCACAAGAAAATAATAATATACGTATGTACTACTTGGGTGCAAGACCCCCAATGAAGCCTTCCTTCATAGAATACTCACAAGTGAACGGGGGGTTAGGTGGCGCGAAGCACTTAAGTACCTATTGACCCTTAGATGGCATTTTATAGCTCATCGCCTTTCTATTCACTTAATTGTTTGCATTCTTTGAATTGTTGCTTATTGGAAATATTTATCTATTCTTGCTTTATTTCGTTTGATCGATACGCGTGTCAAGGACCGGAACGCCCCTCAACACGGTGTATTGCCTTGGCAATACTTATGGAGAATATGTGTGTTGGTTGTTCTTATACGTATACGTATTTACTTATAATAATATATGGAAAATATTTTTGTATTTATGAGTTTTTTTAGAGAAAATACTATATGTACATAAAAACAGAGAGAATCCAATAATATATATTTTTGGGTGCAATCTCCTAGGAAAAAGATTGCTTTTTGAATTTTTTAATTTGTTTGGTCAATTCTTTAGGAAAAGAATTGTTTTTGTTATTTTTTAGTTTTTATATATTTTTATATTTTTATATTTTTTATTATTTTTTATTTATGATACGTAAAAATAACGTTCACTAGGTGAACGGATCCCAAAAGCCAATGAAAATCGTCAATCGATAGTCTCTTGTAAAGTCAAAGAGCCGGCAGCGGCACCATTTGAAATTGAGTATAATTGAAGTTCGTTTTCTCAGTTCTTAACCAATTTAAAGTCCTAACAAAATCGGGTTTATGATCGTTTTTTGTTGGTAAGGTTATTTGGCTTTTGTATGTCTAATTGATCAATCAAGTAAAAAGTTGAAAAATATTAACTACGTAACCGTAAAACAATTAGTCAAATACCAACTATTTATTCAAATAAAGACAAAAATGTAAAACTATGAAATTTAAGTGCTAAAAATGTAAAATCTTGAAACTAATATGCTTGAAATGTAAATTCAGTTAACTAAAAGGACTAACTATGCAAATGTAACAAACTTGTAACCAATTTGTAACAAAATGCAAAACTGACTAACTGATTATGAAAGTTTTAAAAATACAAGGACTAATTAAATGTAAACCCTAGTTTAGAGGAAGATTAGCTAATTTTGCAAACAGGAACAAAAATCAAGGACTAAAACGCAATTAAATGTGAAATATTATCAAAAACGGTCTAGGATAATAAATAAGTTCGTTTAAGCAATCTAGTGAACCAAATAAGCTCAAGTAACTTGCAAAAGGCTTAAAACTTGATTTTACCTAGGCTTGTAAAAGGATTAAGTCTGAAACTTAGTAAAACTCAAATAAGCAAATTCTAATAAGCCACAATTAAGCTATCTGATAAGCTGGACATGCACAATCTAATTTTCTTATCAAAACTTGTTTGTCAAGCCATGAAGAGCATATGTCTTTTGGAATCAAAAATGATCCAATAATGAAGTAGGAAAATGAAAATAAGCTAAATCAAGCTTATTTGACCAGTGTTGACCAGATTTTTGGAAAAGCTGAAAATTTCCAGTTCTCTTCAGGAACACTTATTAAACTCAAATGTGGAAGAAAATAGGGAAGTTTATGAAGTGGAAATTCTTGTATGAGAAAACAGTTAAGCACATATTACAGAAACTTGCATCATCTCAACAGCTTAATGAACTGCTTATTTCTTCCTTGTTTTAGAAAACTGTATAATTTCCTTGATAGACCTTAAAGTTCAGATGTTAAGTGAAAGTTTGGAACTGGTTTCAGAAAATTTCATCCAAAAACAAAGAAATGCCAAGTAATTGAAATCAAGAACTTTTTATGAACTATTAAATTAAAAACTGACCCATACGTTTTATGTTGCCAATTGCCTTTTTGACTTAAGACTTGTCTTGAAAACTACCAAACTCTGTTTATTATTACTAAATGACTGAGAATGAACAAGAATCTACCAATTACCAGCACTTGAACACAACTTGAAAGGTTATACCAAAACACCAGTTATCTGAATTCTTTAAACTTTTATGAAAGGAATCAAGGCAATTAGCTAGACTTATTACTATGTGATAACAGACTAAATTTAGCAACTAGAATGAAGTGCAAATGAACCAATAACAAACAGTTAAACAAGCTAGAACTCAAAATGAACTAGCAAGCTGAAATGACTGAAAACTGAAAATCAGTAACTAGTAATAAGCAAGTGATCAAGAATTAAACTACAATTAAGCTACTCAAACACCAAAATCATTTCAAATACTATCTAAGCACACTTGATCATACAATCAATCAAGATTAAACTAGGAATTAAGCAGGCATGACTGTTTAGATGAACAAAAATGCAGAAATTTAAAACCTTGAAGCATAAGCCTCCTTTGATGGAGTACGTTGGCGTTGAGCCACCTAGATAGTGTTAACCACCACCTTAACACTATCAACTATCAACTCAATCTGCTAACAACATCATCATCACCATTTTGGAAACTTTAAGCTTCAAAATTAACTCAACTAGTACTGGCTTGAACAGAACAAGATCAAAACAGCTACAAAATCTTCAACTCTTAGCTAATCATGATCATTTGATCACAAATAGCTAACATCAACACTAGGATAACAAGATTGCAAGGTATGAACAGTAGATGAACAGTAGATGAAGGGAAATGAGAGAAGTATTTATTGATTGAGGGTAAAAGTTTGTTATAAGACGGGTCAAGTAGTTACAACTAAGCTAACTAACTCAAGAGCTTGTCAGACTCTTGAGTTTGTTGAGCTACCTAACTAGAACTAAGAATGAGAGAAAATGGAGATGTGTGTGAAAATTTCACACATTAACTACTTGTGAAAATGAGAGAGTACAATCCTATTTATAGACAAAATGTGAGGAAGTTTTGGAGTTGATGACGTGTTCCCACCATTTAATTATTGCCACGTGTCATCCAGCTGCTAAATGTTCATCATCATGTTCTTCACAATTTGGGGACTTTTGATTCATTGATTTTGAGCTTAATTGGTTATGTCCAATGTGTTCCTCTCTAAAAAACGATCAACTTTCATGTAGAAAACGTCTTCTGAAATTAAGTGTAGCTCATATACGTCCCTGGGTTTGTTGAGGAAGAAGAAGACACGTGTCATCTTTTGGTTGGGTGAAATGGAAGCACACGGATCATTATCCGTATTGGATAATTGGATTATTGAGTGGCGTGTTCTTATTGGTTGCTTTTGGATAATGGAAGTATTTAAATGCTTGGCGGCGCAATAAATGAAAGGATGACTGGTCAACTTAAGTTGGCGATCCGTGTGACCTCAATCCTTCCTCCTTATTGGTTGAGAGCTAATGCACTTGGATTGAACTCAATTTATTTTTGAAAACTGGCAAATTCAGCCCCTCAAGTATGGCAAATTCACAATTTAAGCTAGGAACTTCATTTCTTTTGCATAAATGGTCCTTCCACTTGTATTCTTGATAAATTTGACCCTTTGACTTGGTTGACTGAAGAGTTGACCATGTTTGACTTTCATCTTGACTTTGACAAATTTACACTTTTAGTCCTTCAACTTTGGAGTGTTATCAAGATAGGTCCCTTATCTTCAAAGTCTTGTCATCTTTGATCCTTCTTTGTCTTTTTCATCCAAATAAGCTTGATTTTCTTCTTGTTTTATTGAAAATGTATCCTTCTTACCTATTTATACACAAACACAAAACATACCACATAATTCCGCTTTATAGCACAAAAGTTAGGTATTTTCCTTGTGTTTTAGGGTGATTTGTTGATTAATAGATATGAGTTTTTGCTCATATAAGAAGGATTCTTGGATGTATGTGTGAGGTGTAAAGGTTGTGACTTGATCTAAGGCTCAAAATGAAGCTTAGATATGAAGCAACATTGTGGTGTGTTGATTTCCTGGCGAGTTTTGGCAGTATCCCCAAAAACGTGTAGGGAGGGTTTATCATGTGAGCACATAAGTGACATGGCAAGGGTTTTAGAGGTTGGGTTATGTTTATTAGTCCCTTAATCTTAAATCTAGAAGAGATTAAGGGCTGATTTCATGTATTAAGTGAATGCCCAATTTGTATCAAGAACAGATGTTTAATCCATTTTGTTTTTGAATGGCATGTTTAACGCGTAATTAACTAATTAATAAATTAGTTAGTTATGGTTGGTGAGTGGATTGGTGACGTGGAAGATTGGCGAGCTCTCATTGGTGGGTTTTGGTGAGTCGGGCACGTGGTAGGCTGCCACTGGTCTAGGTAAGTTCTCTTGTCTACCCATTTTAGTCCTTCAATTCTTCCATTTCCTTCACTTTGTGATAAATGCCATAAAAACAGATTTCCTTTGTTAATCAAGTTTCCATTTTCACACTTTTTCCCCAAATAGTTTAGCAAAGTATTTTCAGGGGTACTTTTTGCCATTTCTTGATATTTGAAGGACCAAACTTGTTCTTTCTTGTATCTTGAAGGTCTTCATGGCATTTTTTACTTTGAGGAGGACGAATATTGACAATTTAGTTTTGCTGAGGGACTAAATTTGCCAATTCTTCAAAGTGGAGGGCCCCTCTTGTAAATTTGACAAACCTTAAGGACCAATATTGTAATTATGAATAAACAAGGGTTTAAAGTGTCAATTCTTCAATATTGGAGGACCCCTCGTGTATAATCTTCATTTCTTCAAGGGTTATTCTTGGAAAATCAACACTAGGGCTTGGTTCATTGTGCGGCTTCGTTTCCCGTGTTCGTTTTTGCTTGTTCTTTGAGATCTTTTGTCATTTTTTCAATATCCGTACCTAAAATACACAATTAACAAACACAAGCATATATTTGGCATTTTTCATGATATTTTATGCATTTAAACCCCGTTTTGGACGATGAGACTATGTATAAAAGCAGTCTCATCACATCGTTTGCTTTTGCATAATCCAAAAATTCTCCATTAAGATTTTTAGTATGAGCATTTTGAAAACCTTGTGTAGTGTTTTGAAATCACGGTTTTGGTTTTGATTTTGAACTTGCCCATTCCCACTTTGGTAATTCCCTTTGTTGTAGTTACGTGAATTGCCTTGATAACCACCATTTTGATTGTTGTTTCGATAGTTGTTAGCATTTTGATTTTGGGAAGCTTGATTTGGGCGGGAACCTTGGCCGTTTTGGTTGTAAGTTCTCGTTGCTACGTAAGCACTCGAAGTGTTACCACCAGAGGTAATGCATTCGGAAAGATCATGAGCTCCACCTCAAGATAAACAACTCTTTTCAATCGCTTTAACCGATGCGGAATTCAAAGCATCGTGTGCTTTCCAATGTTTCATAAGCGTCGAAAATCTATCGAAAAACCAATTTTCCTCATTTGCTTCATCATGTAAGGCATTCATGTTACGAGATGATGACGATGACGATGAACCCATATTGTCAACACTCGGTGTGTTACGAGGGTTATAAACCTTATATCTATTCTCGATGATCTTTAAAGCCTCATCGGTCGTTTTGCACAAAAAATTACCACCCGCGGCGGCATTCAAATAATCTTGTTCATGATCATTTAACACATTATAAAAAGTATCAATTTGATGCAATTCCGAAAAATCATGGTGTGGACATTCATGTAACATTTCCTTAAATCGTTCCCATGCCATTGAAAAAATTTCATTATTACGTTACGTAAATCTTGAAATCTCATTTTTCAAATGTGTTGTTTTAGATGGTGTAAAAAATTGGTTCACAAACTTAGAAACGAGATCACCCCATGTCAAAATCGAATTTGGCGGTTCTTTCTCGAGCCAAATTTTTGCGGGTCCATCCAACGAGTATGGAAACAACATCATATTAATGGCGTCATGCGGAACATCCTTAAACTTGCTTGTTGCGGTGAGACGATTGAAATTTCGTATGTGATAATGCGGGTTGTCTTTTTCATGACCTCAAAACTTGTTTGTTTGTAGCATCGACATTAAACACGTCTTAATCTCGAAATTCTCCACAAGGATGGCGGGAATCACAATAGCTTCTCCAAAACCCTCGGTGGGCGCTTGAAGCAACTCCATCATAGTATGATTAGCCATGGTGACTATTGGTTCTACAACGGGTTCGACAATTGGAGTCTGTTCTTCAATCAAAGGATCTTGATTTCCTTGGTTTTGACGACGTTTACGAGTTCGTTTTGCTTGATTATGAGTTAGCATAAACTTGACGTAGATTGTGGAGGTGAGTAAAGAAGATTCTTTTGGGTGTTTTGTGGATTTTTCATTTTTTGTGTTTTTTATTGTTTTAATTTTTTTTTGGATTTTGTTTGTATTCGTAGACAACAATCTACCAAATCTCTCCTCGAATCAAATTCTTGATTAAAGAAGCCTCAAAGGAATGAAAACGATCACGTGGAGTGAACACCTTCGATTGACTTTAGAACTTTTGGTGAAAACCAAATTGTTCAAGAGGGTTTAATCACAAAGAAACCAAGCAAATATATATGATACGTAATAATACTTTGGGCGGCAAAACCCTCGATTAGCCTTCAATGTCAAATACTCACAAGCAAGCGGAGAAAAGAGGCGACGTGAAACACTTAAGATCCTTTTTCTTTAGGGTGTATTTTATAACACCCGCCTTATACCCACTTTATAGTTTGTATTTTTCAAAATCGAGCTTCACGAAAGTATTTATCTATTTTTGCCTTTTTCTTTTTGTTTGAGATTCGAATACAATAATTAGGAGATCAAATCCCAATTAAGGTTGTGTTTTCAAACTTTTGGAGATATTTTGAATTTGTTGTGATGCTTATACAATATAGTAATAATATTTCACAAGAAAAACGAAAAAACCGATAATACGTATTAGTAGAGTTATACTAATACAAATACTATTTATGGTTAGATATTAAAAACAAATTGAACAAATTAATCACGACACACCTCCCGGCGGCGGCGCCAAAATGATTATGGTAAAATACGGCCTTTTAGGAAAAAGGCGTAAAAGCGGTAAGTATTAAGTGTCGATTTAAGAAAATCAAACACTAATGACCCAAATGAAAGTTCAAAGTTCGTTTCCCAAGAAGGTATATGTGTGTGAATAATTCGTAATGATTTGAGATTAATATTGAGAAAGAAAAGATGAGAAGAGAGGATGACGGATACGTTAAAATTATACTACGAAGACAAAACGAAAAACCGTAAAAGGTGACAAAATAAAAATTAGTTCTAAAAATTCCCAAAAAATTACCAAAAATGAATAAAAACAAACTAAGAGTTTAGAAATGATCAAAACTTTTCAAACCTTTTAATTAATTAAATATTAATTTTTAAATGCTAATTAGAGCCCTAAAAATCCAATTAATTAATAAAAAGCCCAAATAAAGACTTTTCACTTTTTAAACCTCTAAAATGACTTTAAAAGACTAAAAACTATTTATATGAAATTCTAAACTAAAGAAAACTATTTTTAAATGATTAAAAACTATTAAAATATTGAAATAATTCTAAAAATTAATAAAATAATGAGAAAATTAATCTAAGAGTTTTAAAAATCCTAACTTAATGTATTTGACCTAGGAAAAATGTAAAAGTTGCAAAATATTAAAAATTAATTTTAATAATAAAATAATATTAAAATAATATTTAAAATCCAAAAATTATAAAAATTCTAAAAACTTCCAAACTAGTTTATTTTAACCTAAGTAAACAGAAAATGAAAGTGAAATTACCAACATACCCCTATTGGGCCACCAAATGGGCTAAAAACAAAAACAGTGCAAATGAAATGGGCTTTTTGGCCCAATAAGTTCAACCTTAACCAAATAAGCTGAAAATCACCGGTCTAGCTTAAAATTCAATTCTAAAAACAAAATTCTGAAGGCCCAAAAGCTGAATGTGAGCTTATCACAACTTAATAGTACAACAACTTATTCTTAATGGGCTTTTTGGCCCATTAAGCTATAAGCCAATGCCATAAGCTCTAATTTGACACACAACCTTCTTTTGAGATGCCTAAGAGATCTGTGAAAAGAAATTTTCAAAAAGCTCAACCAATAAGACAGAAATAAGCCAAGTAAAAATCCACTAAAAGATAAAATAGTCGACTGGACCACTTCAGACCTTGATTCAACTTGCAAAAGACTCTAAATGACTTAAATAAGACAAATGAATCAAGAAAAGTTCAATAAGCCAACCAAATAAGCAGAATAAGCTGATAAGCACTTATGTAAAAGTCAATGGAGTTGGTTTTCTAGTCAAACCTTAAAGTCAACACCTCAAATGCTCCAAAATGAACAAATGGGTTAAATAATGAGCACCTATTACCAAATTAAAGTTGTTGCAGGTTTAAATAAGCTAGAACAGCTTATTGATAAGCTGAATGCAAAATAACACTAGCAGTGGCTAGTAGTAGGGGAAAGGAGTTCCCACTGGTTTGACTATTTGACCTTTGATCTTTGAGAGATTTACTTAGATTCAATGGATAACAAGGGCACCCTTAAAACCAGTGAGTTGTAAGGAGTAACAATCAAGCAAGAATTCACAAATCCAACAAGCCAGTTAGCACATATTAAGCAAACAGTCCCCAGATATGACACATATATGCAAATAAGCAGATTATGAACAATTAAGCAGTTTAAGCATGAATAAGCCAACCAAACTGAACCATATGCATACATAAGTTATAATAAACTCCAATAAGCACAAATAAACTTGTTTCAAACAATGATTCAAAGATTAGAGACAGATCAAAGCTTAAACAGATTACTGATGAATAAAAGTGATACTCAAAACCCTTTTGTTGATCTACATGACCACATTTCCAATTTCAACACCTTAAATCTCTTAACTAGGTTGTATTAACTAAGATTTAGCACTTGTTAACCCTAGTCTACCCTTAGATATAGGTGTCCCCAAAATTTTAGTCAAAAACAACAAGTATATCAGATTTATGGCCTTTTGTTGGATTTATGTGATTACAACCTCAAAACTTGCAGATAAGTATCTAATAACACAAGAATAACAAGAACAAACAATAACCACAAACCAGCACCTACTCAAATCAACCCAAACTTGGATTATGCAGTTAACCCAAACACCCCTTATCAAACTGATTTCTCAATTTTTCAAAGGATATGTATGATTCAACCCACAAAACAGGCACAAATCAACTCAATAACAACAAATAAACTCCATAACACAAGATCCAACCACAATCACACAGATTCACAAACAAAAACTCAGATTCATAGATAAACCATAAAAACATGCAAAAATGTAAAAGAGTTTAAAGACGAGCACCTCCAATACATACATCCATGCTTTGGGATGTGTGAGCTTAGGTGCTAGCTAAACAAGCACCAGCTTCCTTGTAGCTGCTAAGATTCAACAAACACAAGGATGAACAATAATAACAGATTATGACTGATTTTTTAAAACAAGAGTTTTAAACCATAAAACCTTTCCTCAAAAACCAACAAACGGATTAATGGAACTCATATCTTAGCTTATCAAACACCAAACTTTTATAAAAACAAAAAGGAATTACAATTTTCAGAAAATACCAACTTTTATTTCATAAAACGGAATTACAAAGATTTAAGCTAAAATCTGGAACAAAGAGCTAGTCACAAGTTGAGGCTCCTTTTATAGACTACATGGGACGATTCTAGAATGCAAAATACATGAGAAACCCTATCTAAGAAATCTCATATATGCCCTTGATCTTCTAGACGTGTGAGATGTTTGTGAGCTATTCAAATTAATCATATGCGTTAATTTTTTGCTTTGGGGCCAAGTAAGGAGTATGGGACGTTGATCATGCTACGTGGATTTGCTTGGAGAGGAGGGTGTCACATGATTGGTGCAGGGCAGCCTTGGGTGGGGTCCTTGAGTGAATGGGATTGTGAGTTCAAGCGTGTGATGAGTTTATGTTTGTGTCAATCAAGCGTGGGTATGGGTAATTTGATTTTACCCTTTGTTTAAGTGGAAGGTAAAACTAGGTTTCATACGGTGAAAATTAACTCCTTTTGATCTGAAATCAGTGGAAGGGTTAAGTGTTTAGCGCAATAAACATTTGAATGTTTGGTTTGTTCAAATTTGGTCCTTGGCTTTTGGGAAAAGTTGTATAACAAGTATTTCAGCCTTATCAAACGCCTTCCCTTTGTATTTGAAGTTTATGTTTCCATAGATTAGCCACAAAATGTTTTCAAAAGGGATTTTAGGGCTTTTATATCTTTGGTGTAATTACACAAATGGCCCTTTTGATGTTTAATTCATTTTTAAAGGACTAAATGTGTAATTTTCTTGAACTTGAAGGTCTTCTTTGGATCTTTAACTTCATGAGGGACCTTTGTTGACACTTTAGATTTGTTGAGGGACTAAACATGCTAATTCTTCAAAGATGAAGGACCTTTTTGTAATTTGGCAAACTTAAGGGACCAAACTTGTAATTATGAATATACAAGGGTGTTAAGTGTCATTTCATCATAGATGAGGGATCATTATTGTACATCTTCAAGTTTTCAAGGGTTTTTCTTTGATGAATCACAACTAGGGCCAGGTTCATTGTGCGGCTTCGTTTCTCGTGTTCGTTTTTCCTTGTTTCTTGTGATCTTTTATCTTTTGCACGATATCCATACCTAAAATACACAAGTAAACAAACACAAGCATATATATGGTATTTTTATGACATTTTATGCATTTAAAGCCCGAAAAGAACGATGAGATCATGTATAAATGCCATCCCATCAGTTCCCTTTATCTTTTTGTCTTTTAATTTATGCAAATCATAGTTTAGGGTTGATCAATAGGGCTCTTGTTTCAAAGAAATTTGTTTCAAGTTATTTTGAGAACCCTTAATGCATAAGCTGTACATAAGCCAGATTGGCACCTAGCTTATGGAACTTATGCATTAAGGTTACTTTTCTGTCTTATTGTTTCTTGCAAAGAATCTAGTTCCACAAAAAGTGTTTTCAAAAAAATCTATTTTTATTGGTTATTTGAGACTAACTGTAGCATAAGCTTGTGTTAAGCTTATTTTACAAATAAGCTTGACACCAAGCTTATCTGCTTGCTTTTGCTTTTGTTGGTGTTGTTATAAGCAGGGTTTCAAGATATTGACCAAAGAGACTGTTGTAGTCTCTTTGGTGGACAGTTGTTGTCCTTCTCTACATACTCATTACAACAACTTCTCATTATGCCTAGAAATTCCTTATAGCAGCTTATTAAGGAGATGGCATTTCAGCCATAGTATGCTTTGGATGTAAAGCATACAAGGTACAAGGCTTGAACCCTCCTTCTTACTTTGTTTTTAAAGAATTTTGGTATCTTGTGATTTGCTTGTGATAGTTGTTTATTTGCAATGTGTTTGTTTAAAACATGTAGTTTAAAGATTTTGTAATGAATTTGGTTTTTTAAAGCAAGTTTGGTTTTGATTTGTGTAAGTTCAGTAAAAAAATTGTTCATCAGCTTTGATAGGGGTGTTTGGTTTTGTGGTTTACATGACTTGGGTGACACAAGGTTCAAGTGTAAACAGATTTAACATGCTTTATTAGATTGGTTTTAGGTAATATTGCACTTAGCTTTGAGATTGTTAGTGTTAAATTAAAAGTTCATTTTCCTAGAAATGTGTCTAATTCATCAGTAGGCCATTCTTAATTAGTGAGTTTTGGATTTTGTAATTCTGGACTTTGTTAGTTTAGGGTATTGTTTAGGCCTGAATATTACTTGTATGGTGTTTTGTTGGCTTATTGTCAAGCTTTGATCAACCAAAGTTGACCTTAGGTGCCAAATAGATCAGCAATATAGCATCAGACCCATCCATATAGATTACAGTAACTAGTTTCATCGATTAGTGTGCATTTTGTTGCTTGTGCTTGGTGTTTATTTACTTAATCTTGACTCCCCACACTCCACTGGGTGTGGGGGTGCCTTTGTCTCCCAAAACAACCCACAAACAAAGCCTAAAACAAGCCAATTCGTCTTTCTGAGGTCCATCAGTGGGAACCAAGTTCCCACTGTTAGTGTAATTGTTCCCACTGCTCTGCATAAGGACAAAGGTCCACCAAGTTGTTGGGAATAAATTAAGGCCAGATCACTTGAACGCTGACAAGAGTAAAACAAGCGTTGACAAGAACAAAACAAGCGCTGACAGCTCAAGCGTTGACAAGATAAAGTCAAGCGTTGACACATTGAAGACAAGCACTGATGGAAGATATATTCTACGCGTTTATTATATTCTAGAATACTTCTAGTAAAGATAGGAACGACAATGTATTTTCTATATTTATCTTTACCTAGAATAGTTGATACGTAGATTATTGTACAAGGCTTTTTATGTCTATAAAAGAAGACCTTTAGGTTAATGTTTGATATAAGTTTTCATTCGTAAACTACTTTCATTGTAAGCAAGTTTGATATTGATAATCAAAGTGAAAGTTTGTTTATATCTTGTGTGTTCTTGTTTAAGTGTTAAATTCCGCATAACACTTAGATTATCATAAGCATATACAAAGGTTTCTCTACGTGTATAACTTGATCTAATCTCGTATACACAAAGCTAAATCGATCTAAGTTTGGGATCAACAAGTGGTATCAGAGCTTGTTGAGGAACTTTTGATCTTAAAGAACACAAGAACCCTAAAAACCACCAAAACCCTAATTTTCTCAAAAACCCTAACAACATCATGTCTGAAGCAATAACTTCCTCCTCCTCACCTTTACCAAACATCAAGATTCCCATGCTTGATGCAACCAACTTTGACTTGTGGAAGTTCAACTTTGAACAATACTTGGGGATCTATGACTACACACTCTGGGAGATTATTGAATATGGAAACACATTCAATAAAGCCCAAAAGATTGCTAATGCCATTGCTGGAAGAACAACTGTTGCTGGATGTTCTGAAGAGGATAAGAGAGAAAAACCTGGAGATGGTAGAGCTGTGGCTGCTGATGACATAGCAAAGAGAAGGGTTGACATGAAAGCCCTAAATATTCTGAAAATATCTTTGGGACAAGAAAACCAGCATAAATATAGAGGCTATGAATCTGCTAAGGATCTTTGGGCAGCTCTTGAAGTTGCACATGGTGGCAATGCAGACACTAGGGAAGAAAAGAAAAAGCAACTCATGCATGATTATGCTGTCTTCAAAGCTCAACCCAATGAGAAACTGAGTAGTGTGAGAAGCAGATTGCTTGACATTACAAGCAAGTTGTCCTTCATGGGGACACAAGTTGGTGATGTCAACATTAATGATACCTTTCTTAAAGTCTTGGTGAGGCATGGAAGATTGAGGCAAGATCTATTCTTGCCAACAATACTTACAGGAGCTCCTCGTTTGATGACATCTACAACAAACTAAGGCTGTTGGAAGATGAAACTCTTTTAGAGCATGGAAGCAAGTCTACCACCAGTAACATGGCCTTCTTTTCTCATAGTGAAGGTCAATTCAATCAGAAGGACTCTTACATACATCCAGTTACTGGATCATCATATGTCAGCGCTGGAACAAGTCTTGTCAACGCCTCCTATTCAGACGCTGACACATTTAAGAGTGACTCCCCAAGAGTTAAACCTACTGGTTTAGATTTGGATACAGTTTGTGCTTACATTGCTTCTTTGCCCAATGGTTCAGTGATTACATATGAGGACCTTGAGCAGATAAGTGATGAGCACTTGGAAGAGATGGACATCAAGTGGAACATGGCTCTTGCTAGTATAAGATCAAATAGGTGGAACAGAAGGTTTAAGAAGAAGATGACCTTCAATGCAAAAGACACAGCTGGATTTGATAAATCCAAAGTTGAATGCTACAACTGTCATCGTATGGGGCACTTCATGAGGGAATGCAGATCTCCTAGAAGATCTGATGCTGGTAAACCCTCAAGTCAGGTTGTTAAAGCTCAGGATTCCAAAGCCATGGTTGCAGTTCAAGGAATTGATGGTATGGGATGGGATTGGAGCTATCTGGCTAAGAATGTTGAAGAGGATAAAGCTTTGGTTGCTGAAATTGAAGAAGAAGAGCATGTTGAATATGCTCTCATGGCACACTCCTCCTCTTCATCTGATAATGAGGTATATGATGACGCTTTTTGTAGCAAAGGTTGTAGGTTAAATACAGAAAGACTTAACAAAGAGGTGTTAAGATTATTAGGTGATATGAGTACTGAAAGAAGTAACTTGTCTAATTACCAACTAGCTCTCACTGAAACTGAGAAAACCGTTTCTGAATATAAGAAAATGGAATTTGACTTAAAAGATAAAATTAATATCTTAAAACATGAGTTAGAAGCTAGTATGGATATTAGAAACATCATGGAAAGGGTTAATGGTGAATTACAGGCTAAATTAGATGAGGCCATTAAGAATAAAGATAATGTTGGCCTTAAAATTCAAAGATTTGATAGAGCCATCCAAACCCTAGGAGACTGTGTGGCTAAACAAAGGGATCCTAAGGACATGACTGGGATTGGGATGAATGATTACTCTTTGGTTCCACCACCAGCTGGTGACTTCTATGATGTCCTACAAAAGGACCTATCTTGGACTGGTTTGCCAGAGCTCCAAGAGGAGGAATTCATTCCTCCACCAAGAGTTGTCACTCCAGTTGAAGAGTATCAACAAAAGTTGAGTGACCTGAATAAGTTGAAGAAAGCTAACCCTACTTTATTTGTTAAGGGTGGCTTGCTATGTGAAAGTCCAAATGAGTCAACACCCATTAAGGTTACTAACCCAATCACTGGTAAAATTGTTGACCTAGGCTCAAACACTGTTAGAAGACCTAGCATTAAATATGCAGAGATGTATAGGAATACTAGGTCACCCAAGAGCCAAGTTAGCAATCATGGAACAGGATTCTTCTCTTCTAGACCTAAGGTTGTGTTTAGAAAAGCTTGTTACACTTGTGGTAGCTTTTCACATTTGGCATACAAGTGTGTCAAAGCTCACAAAGCCAGCGCTGACAGGAACAATTTCAGCGCTGACAGGAACAAAGTCAACGTTGTTAGGAAATCAAACGTTGTCAGACCCAAACCTTGTGTGCAGCAAAGTCCACAAGTGATTAGACCTGCCCCATTCTTTACTAGAAGGTCTAACACTCATGGACAAAGACCATTTCAAAAGAAAAACACCTGGTCTAATAGGCAATGGGTTTCTGTAGCAAACCCTAGGTTCAACGCTGACAAGGGTAAATTCAGCGTTGACAAGACAAATTCTAACGTTGACAAGACAAATTCTAACGCTGACAGAAACGTGACAAGACCTAAATATTTGCAACCACAGGGTAAGAGGTCTAGAGCTTCTTCAAGCTTAACATGGAGACCCAAGAAAGATCAAAACCCTAATGATAATGGGATTTCAATGACTTGCAATAGGTTTAATTATATTTCAAAAGTCATCACAAAACATATTGGGGTTAACTGGGTATTTCATCCTAAGAAGGATGAGAATGGGGTTGTTGTGAGAACTAAGTCTGTTCTTATTGAACAACCAGATGAATCCAAGTCTTTTGAGACTTGGGTTCCCAAAGAAAACTAATTTGTTTTCTCTATGTGCAGGGCATTCAACGACAGGTCAATGATTATGGATATTGGGATAGTAGATGCTCAAGGCACATGACAGGGAAGGAAGACTACCTCACGAACTTCACTCCCGTTAAAGATGGTGATAAGGTTTACTTTGGAGGCGGATATGGTACTATCACAGGCAAAGGAACCCTTCTCACCAAGAATTTGCGTTTTGAGAACGTCTTCCTGGTAAAAGAACTTGATTACAACCTTTTTAGTGTATCACAAGTTTGTGATAACAAAAATAAAGTTCTGTTTACTGATACTGAGTGTTTGGTGTTAAGCAAGGATTTTAAGATCCCTGATGAGAAATATATTGAGTATAGAACACCTAGGCATAAGGACATATACAATGTGAATCTAAATGGGATTAAAATCAATAATAATATGTCTTGTTGTTATGCTAAAGCCTCTGTAGATGAGAGTAATTTGTGGCACATGAGACTAGGGCACATAAATGTTAAAAATATAAATAGGCTTGTGAGGCTTGGTTTAGTTGATGGTTTGCCTGAGAAGGCCTTCCACAATGACCACTCTTGTGTTGCATGTCTTAAAGGCAAGCATCACAAGGTCTCATTCAAGTCCAAACAGGTGCATACTAGTTCCAGACCTCTTCATATGCTTCACATGGACCTCTTTGGTCCAACAAATATAGAAAGTTTGAATGGTAAGTCATATTGCTTTGTTATCACAGCTGGCAATGAGGTTAAAATGCTTAGGAGTGATAATGGTGGAGAATTTAGGAATAAGAAGCTAGATGATTTCTGTGCCAGGAAAGGAATTACTAGGCAATTTAGCATTGCTAGAACCCCACAACAAAATGGGGTTGCTGAGAGGAAAAATAGAACCCTAATTGAAGCAGCCAGAACAATGTTGGCTGATGCTCATTTTCCCACAGCATTTTGGGCTGAGGCTGTTAATACAGCTTGTTATGTTCAAAATAGAGCATTGGTTAACAAAATTCAGAACAAAACACCTTATGAGTTACTTTGCGGTAGAAAACCTAATATTGGTTTTCTCAGTCCTTTTGGTTGTCATGTAGTAGTGTTGCATACTAATGATGCCTTAGGGAAATTTAGTGCAAAAGGTGATGAGGGTTACTTCATGGGGTATTCAGTGCAGAGCAAGGGTTATAGGGTTTATCTTAAAGAGGAAAAACGTATACTTGAAAGAGTACATGTTAGGTTTTTAGAAAATAAACCAAGTGATCTTGAAAGTGGTCCTAATTGGTTGTTTGATTTGGAACCTTTATCTAGAACTTTAAATTATATGCATGTCACTAATCCAGACATTGTGAAGGTAACTTCAAATGTTATGGAGGAACAAGTTGTTGAGGTTTCAGGTACCCAGGTTCATGAAAAGGTGGATCACAAGCAGAAAATACATCTCCTATTCAAGAATTTGTTACTATTCCCATTTGGACAGATGCTTTTGCTGCTGCTGCTGCTGCTGGAAAAGATAATGGTGGTTTCCAAGTACCACCAGATACAAACATGCATGGTCCTTCAGGCGCTGACAAAGGCTAATCTAGCGCTGACAAGACCAATTCAGACGTTGATGGTTCAGACGTTGACAACAACACTTCAAGCGTTGTTAGCCCAAGCGCTGAGAAACAAGATTCAGGCGTTGACAACAATACTGAACATCTTTTCTCTTCCAATTTTGAACAAGGTGAACCTTCCAATTTATATGAAGAGGTTCATCCTCATGTTGATGAAGGAGAGTCTGATGAAGAAGATATTGGCAACATGGAGCATGAGGTTGAGCACACCAGACTTTTTGAAGGAGGAGTTATCACTTCCACAATGAAGAATCACCCCCCTTCCCAGATCATTGGTGATATTATGACTCCAGTTCAGACTAGAAGGTCTCATCAAGGTCTTGGTGGGTTTATTACCAATATACACAAGAAGGTTGATACCCCTCTTGTGCAAGCATGTTTGTTTGCCTGTTTTCTGTCACAAGAGGAACCCAAGAAAATATTTGATGCTCTCAAAGAACCAAGTTGGGTGGAAGCAATGTAGTATGAGCTTCATTAATTTGCAATTCAGGATGTTTAGGAGCTGGTTGATTGTCCAAGATATGTCAGACCTATAGGGACAAGATGGGTTCTCAGGAACAAGAGAGATGAAAGAGGCATTGTGGTCAAAAACAAGGCAAGGTTAGTGGCTCAATGATATACACAAGAGGAGGGGATAGATTATGAGGAGGTCTTTGCACCAGTTGCAAGGATTGAAGCTATTAGGATCTTTCTAGCCTATGCATCCTGCATGGGCTTCACAGTCTATCAAATGGATGTCAAGAGTGCCTTCCCCTATGGAACTATTGTTGAGGAAGTTTATGTGATGCAACCTCCTGGTTTTGAGGATCCAGAGAATCCAGATAAAGTTTATAGAGTCAAAAAGGCTATGTATGGCCTTCATCAAGCCCCTAGAGCATGGTATGGTACTTTGTCTACCTATTTGGTGGACAATGGATTCAAGAGGGGTACCATAGATCAGACACTATTTACAAAGAAGAAAGGCAAGGATGTGTTGCTTGTACAGGTCTATGTTGATGATATCATTTTTGTGTCTATTGATCCAAAGATGAGTGAGGATTTCTCCAAGCTTATGACAGACAAATTCAAGATGAGTTCTATGGGGGAGATGAACTTCTTTCTTGGTTTACAAGTTCAGCAGAAAGAAGATGGTATCTTCATCTCCCAGGATAAATATGTTGCTGAGATCTTGAAGAAGTTTGGCTTTTCTCCACATGAAAAGAGGGCTACTACTCCTATGGATAGAGAACACCCTTGGGGAAAGATTGGAGATGGGAAAGATGTTGATGTTAGGAACTATAGATCCATGATTGGATCCTTGATGTATCTTACTGCCTCCAGACCTGACATCATGTTTGCTGTGTGTGCTTGTGCACGCCATCAAGTGACTCCCAAAGAATGTCACCTTTATGCTGTGAAGAGGATCTTTAGGTACCTAAGATGCTATCCTGGTCTTGGTTTGTGGTACCCAAAGGATTCACCATTGGAGCTGATTGCATATTCAGATAGTGATTATGGAGGTGATAAATTTGATAGGAAATCCACAACTGGTGGATGTCAGT
The DNA here is from genome assembly GCA_025667525.1 of Glebionis coronaria. Classification (NCBI taxonomy): domain Eukaryota; kingdom Viridiplantae; phylum Streptophyta; class Magnoliopsida; order Asterales; family Asteraceae; genus Glebionis; species Glebionis coronaria. Next base: position 57,011,666 of record CM046875.1, on the reverse strand, counting down.
TTCTTGGGAGCAGGTTGATATCTTGGCAATGCAAGAAACAAACAGTGGTGGCTAATTCTACAACTGAAGCAGAGTATGTGGCTGCAGCTGCATGTTGTGGCCAAGTTTTGTGGATTCAGAACCAGCTGTCGGACTATGGGTAAAATTTCATGCATACTAAGATATTTGTTGACAATAATAGTACTTTATGCATCATTAATAATCCTGTACATCATTCTAAAACTAAACACATAGAAATTAGACACTATTTTATAAGAGATTGCTTTGAAAAAGGTTTAATACAACCAGATAGGGTTGACACTGAGGAAAATGTGTCAGATTTATTAACTAAACCTTTTGATGCTGGGAGATTTCAATACTTGGTAACAAGTATTGGAATAGTCAATCTCACATAATATGTGTTTTGGAGTCTTTTTGTAAAAGTATGTACAGGATGATGCATTATTATTATTGGTCTTATTGATGATTTAGCTTTTCCACTATATTTTTCTAACACTGACAAAGGTTGCTTGACCACTGATAAGTGTTTTTGTAACGTTGTCAGCAATATAATTGTCTAACGCTGACAAAGCTTCCCTCAACGCTGTCATGTGTTATCGGGGCGTTGTCAGCAACAATGTTAGTTTTGTGGTTTTCAATCTAAATGTGCAGATGGTGTTAGCAGTATACCATTGGATACAGAGTTGCTTATGGATCAATGGAGAAGCATTTGGACAAGTTTTTAATTATGGATGGTGGTTGGAATGTTTCATTCCTATCTTGACATAAATTTTTTATGTTCATGCATGATTTTAGCAAACTTTTTGTATCATAGTTTAAGGGGAGGTTTTAGGAACCTTTAGGATTTTTGGGTATCCATATGATACTCTTATCACAATTCTAGATTGTGTCCACTGGTGAGTATGAGTTAGTTTTTACTAAATCATGAGGCACTGTAGCATGCAAAGTTGATATATTGTGCATGCTGCCAAGACATTTTTGGCCTAGAATTGGTTGTGGTCTGTTGGGAGACTTGGGAATAATTTTGTTATGGGAATTACCTGGGAGTAACAAAGAATTTTATAAGATAACTTGGTTGTTAAGAGTTTTGGTTAGCAAGGGACACTAGAGGACTGTTATGTCTATGTTGCTTATGCAAGTGTGCATAACTGGACAGTGCTTGTCGCCCTATGATAATTATCAGCTTTTTGGTTATCTTCTCTAGGATAAATTACTTTGTTAAGGTCATTTTTCATTTTTAAACATTTTTATTTTTGGACGCTGACAAGTATTTTTCCAAGCATTGTTGTGACCAAATTGGACGCTGACATGGCTATAGGCAAACGTTGACAAGATTATAGCCGTTGGGCGTTGATAGGTTATTTTTGACCGTTGACACTCAATGGGACCTACCCAGTTGTTACTTTTTGACATATTTTTAGGCCGTAATTTTGGGAGTTGTTACTTTTCATTTAATGCATGAGTGATTGTAGTCTTTTACTACTCTTTAGGAAAAGAGCGTAAATAGCGGTAAGTATCGAGTGATGATTTTAGGAAAAATCAACACTAATGACCCAATCACTTAAAAGAGAGAAGAGATTCGTTTCCCAAGGAGGTATGGTGTTGTGAATTAACTTGTATGTATTTGAGATTAATATTGAGAAGAATGGGGATGAGAAGATGAAAGACGGATACATTAAAATTAAACTACGACGAAAACGTAAAGCCGTGAAAAACTACCCAAATTAAAAATTTATTAAAACCAAAAACAAAATATCAAAAAGGCTAAAAACAAGTCTTTAAATAATATAAACAAAGATAAAAATCCAACAAAGATATTTTAAAACCTTTTATTAATTAAATAATTAATTTTAAATGCTAATTAAAGCCCTAAAATTAAATTTAACTAATTCAAATGTCTAAAATATGATTTTATTTAATAATCACTTAACTTATATTATTAGAAGACTAAAAAGTAATTTTCTAAAAATTAAAAGCTATTAAAACTATTTTTAAAACTCTAAAAATGATTGAAAATGATTAAAACCTAATTAAACTTAAAATAATTATAAAAATAAATCTAAAAGTTATAAAAATATTCTAAAAATGGAAAAGCTCCTAATTAATGATAAAGATCCTAAGAAAAATGGAAAAGAAAGAAAAATAAAATTTTGAAATTTTAATATTAAAATAATATTAAAATATTGCTAAAAATAAAAAGTTTCTAAAATTTAAAATAAAAATTTTCTAAAAATCCTAAATAATATAACTAAGAGAAAAACACTAATTAGAGCTTCTAAACCTTTTTTAATAATTTTATAAAAATCTTTAAAGTTTATAAAAAACCTTAAAATAATATAAAATTAAAAATTAAAGTTTATAAAACCAAAATAAGATGTAAACCTCAAAAATATATTTAAAAAGCTAAAAACTATTTTTCCTAAAAACTTAAAATCTTTTTGGTATTTTTTATTGAATTAATAAAAAACGTCTATTAATTAAATTCTAATAAATAAACTATTAATGGGAAAATTATAAAAAGTAGCTAGAAAAATCTATTAACTTAATAAGGTTCTAGGAAAAATGAAATAAGCAAAAATGAAAAGCAAATAAGCTGGAAATATGATAAATAAGCCACGGCTTTAAATAATAAGCTAGAAATCAAATGACCTTAAGTAAAAAACCTTTCCCTTCTATACACAAGATAAATGCTAGCACACTGGTAAGAGCCTTGAACCCTCCAACGAGAGGTCAGGGGTTCGAAGCCAGGCTAGTGGATTTTTTTGCTATTTATTTTTTTTTAATTTTTTTTTTCTTTTTCTTTCCAACTGGTGACTCTGATAAGCTTGAAAACTTAGTCCAATTCCTTTTTGACACTGATTTAACCAAAATCAAAAGAAAAACGTGGCCTGGTTTGCTTCTTGTGGACTGATGAACACACAAGTATGAGTGCACACTTGTGCACACTTTTTAGCCAAGAGGGCTTGACTATATGCTTTGTTGGTGTTGCTTATTTGGTACAAGGGGCACTCTTGTGCTCTTTTGAGCACAAGAAGTCAAGCAATTAGCACAAACAGGCAACTAGCACATAAAATAAGCAAATCAAAACACCCACAGACCTATGCTATGTTGCTGTGATGTATAGAGCAGATCAGTGGACTCTTAGGCAAAATTCTAGCAATCTATTGACATTCAAAAGCCAAGTTTAAACACACAAACTCACAAACATAAGCACAATCAATAACAACAACTCTTAATCCTTAAACCTAACAAGATTATAAGATCTAAGCACCAAAATTTGACCAAAAACAAGCAGATTGTGAACTAGCAGATTTCTAGCTACTCTACTTCACTTTTTATCACTTGAACTAGCTCAAACTTTGATCCAAATTAAACTACAACTAGCTAGCAACCTATCTTAATCTATATCAATAGCTCTAACACCTTTAAAAAGACACAACCAAGATTATCACCCTGCTAAAACCCTTTGCCAAACACTCTTTTAAAATTTTTCAAAACGTTTTAACAAGCTAAATCCTTTCAAAACTTTTTCAAACTGATCAAAGTATCATCAAACATGCATACTATCATCACATAAGCACAAATCCAACAGCTTAACATCTTAAACACAGAATCAAACAAAGAGCATGCAACCTTGCTATTTTCTGAACTTTTAACTAGGTAAAGAGATTTTACCTTAGGACCCTTACATCCAAGGGTCCTAGTGGTTGCTACACCACCTCCCTACCAGCTGGGGCTGGTGCAGACCCTTTATCAACAGCTCTTGACACCTGCTTGAAGAAAATCAAAGAAGAAAGACAAAATAGCAAGCAATATATCAATCTGTTTATTTTCTTTCTTTCTTAACTTCTTCCAAAACCTTAACAAACCTCTTAAACACGTTTTAAAACACCTATATCACTAATTAAACCAAACTTCTTAACATCCAAACATGTGAAACAGATTTTTACCAAAATTACTCAAATTTCAGAAACTTTGAACAATTTTTGAAACTCAACATCAATGAACCAAAATAAACTTGGAACTCAGAATCAAGCATAAACCCAACACACAACTTTTTATAAACTAAAAAGGAATTACAATTGAATTTTTCAAATACCAAACTTTTATTTCATAAAAAAGGGATTACAAGGATTTTATGCTTAAAACTGGAACAAGGATCACCCACAGGTTGGGGTCTCTTATATAGGACTCTAATGAACAATCTAGAACGAAAAATACAAACCCTAATCCTAAGAAATTCTCTAAAATACCCTTTACACGTTTTGAGTGTGAATTGTCCAAATTTTGATCTTGGCCGTTTGTTTTTGCTTTGAGAGTAAGCTAATAACCTTAGCCTTTGATTTGGGACACGTCATGATGCTTGGGGACTAAGGAATGATGTGATTGGTGGATTGGGGAATTGGGGGTGGGGACCACACGCGTGGGATGAAGGTTTTTAGGAGTGGGTTTGGTTTCTGAGTGTGTGAATTACTCGTGTGCACAAGTAATTAGGTTTTACCCAAGTAAAAGTGAAGGTGAAACCTGGGCTGTAAAAAAGATGTACAGTACTTGTTTAGATCCGATTTTGGGGGAATAGTAGGTGTTTGGCGCAATTTGAGGTTTAAATGTTTGAACTTGGCACAAATGGTCCTTATCTTTTGGAAATTCTGCCATATAAGGTTTTTAGCCCTAAAATCGTTTCTCCTTTGTTAATATCTTTCACATCTTTGCATTTTTGGCACATACTTTTGGCAAAAGTGTAACAAGGATGATTTTTGCCATTTTGAGTATTTTCAAGGACTGATCTTGGACTTCTTTGATCTTCAAAGGTCTTCCTTATAACTTTGACTTCATGAGGGACCATAATTGGCAATTTGAATTTGTTGAGGGACTATTCTTGCCATTTCTTCAAAGTTGAAGGACCTTTTTGCAATTTTGACAAACTTAAGGGACCAAACTTGTAATTATTAATATACAAGGGTTTTAAGTGTCATTTCTTCATAGAATGAGGATCAATCTTGTTTGTCTTCAAGTCTTCAAGGGTATTTGTTGAAAATTCCATGATTAGGGCCCGGTTCTTTGTACGGCTTCGTTTCTCGTGTCCGTTTTTCCTTGTATCTTGTGATCTTTTGTCTTTTTCACGATATCCATACCTAAAATACACAAGTAAACAAACACAAGCATATATATGGTATTTTATGACATTTTTATGCATTTAAAGCCCGAAAAGAACGATGAGATCATGTATAAATGCCATCTCATCACTCCCCCATACTAAGCCATTGCCGTGCCCTCACGCAATGCTAGAATAAAGTATCTAAGCATCACCAAAGTTCAATTTTATTAACCTTTATTGAAGAGTAAAAGACTTGCAACATACTATGAGAATGTGTAAAGACATAATGTATGATTTTCATCACCAAAAGGTGACTTTTAGGGTCAAAGAATAGAAACAAGTTAATGTCCCTTAGAGTAAATTTAGTCATCCTTGATTGTCATACATTCCATGCTAAGTGCAAAAACAAGATCATTGTTGGTACAAGTCACAATGCTAACACTACTCATACGTTCAAATTGTGTAATACTTTTTCTCCCCGCAATCCTAGTTATTATAAAAGAAATGGGTTACTAGCATTTTTTATCTAATTGTCATGGATCACAAGTGATTCATATTGACTTTATTTGAGTAGTTATTAGTCCGAAAGCAAAGTAGCACGATTTGATCAATAGTTAGCCGAAGGACAAAATCTTTTAAAACGGCTTCTCGTGTATCTCCTTAAGTTCATATCTTGGCATAACTCGTTTCACGATTTGAGACCTTTCTCGGACCGATATTTGGCATGTACTTCATACTTCAAATCTTGGAAAGACGTTCTCGAAATAATGGTCTTCTCTTCATATATTTGGAATTTCTTCACTTGACGTTTTTGAGAGATTCTTCATATAGGACCACGACTTCATCATTTTTCTTCAATCTTTACTTTGGATTTTGATATACAACGATCCGCCTCCTTTTCGAACTTGGATATATTTATCCTCATACCTTGTTAGGGTCTTTTTGGATAGACTTTCTCCATTCTTTAGGGGAGTAATTGCTTCTCGTCGTGTGTCTCGATCCTTCATATTGATTTTGGAATAATGATACTTTACATCATCTTTGGATCTTTAGCAAAAATAGAGCTCCTCATGCCTTGTTAGGGCCTTTTTGGATAATCGCCAATCTTCGCGTCCCGCTTCAATAAGTTATGCCTTGGCTATGAACTCTATTCAACCCCGAGCAACTTTTAAACGATCTTGCGCTAGAGGCTAAGTAACTTTTCAAATCGTATGACCTTACTTATTGCAATTATGATTTATTCCTAATGCATTGATCTTATGGGAAGAAAAAGCCACAATTAAAAACATATGAGTTTTTGAAAGAACACTTTCATGTTCTACGTTTAGCATGATCACTTGTCTAACTCTATCATTTCTCGTTCTTCACTATTTAAAGACCTCTAATTAAAGAGACTCGTGAATACTTAGCCATGCAAGTCAAAATTAAGCCAAATTTGGATTAGCTTTCATTAAGACTATATCAAATCAAAGTTTTGGGTTTTCAAGCCACCTATAGGATCTTGCACTTTCTTGGACTTTTTCAAGTTTAGAGAATGCGTTTTAAAGTTCCCTTGATAAGTGACTTTCTAGAATCAATTATAGGAACTTGCGAAAAGTTCTTGTTCTTAACCCGAATGAATTAAGACTTTCGCGTTTTAAAGCTCCCTATATAAAAGTCTAGCAAAACTTGAATTGAGCGGGTTAAGGAATGTAAATGGCTCCAAATGCCCATCAAGTCAAAAATTAACTCTTATTCTACCCATCGGAAAATATACATTCGTGTCTTAAAAACACTTATGAAAACTAAGAAAAATTTTAAAATTTGGCCATTTTTAGCCTTATTAGCAAAACAAAACATTGAAAATTGGAAAACGTGAGGGCGTAGCAAAGCAAGTACCTATTCACCCCCCCATACTAAAAGTAAACATTGTCCTCAATGTTTCGAGTCTAAAGGTGGAGCACCCCCATACTAGAGACGAAGAATCGAATGCTTAGGATCTAGCATGGAAAGGGTGATCAACAATATATCTAAAGCCGTTTATTAATTATGCTAAAAGATAATTGTTAGAACAATAAAGGATATGTCATGGATTCGTGAAAAACTTTTTCAAACGAACGATGGAGGCTCACGTAAACGAACACGAGAGTCTTCAATCGTAGACGATGATGATGATCTAGATAACACAATCACAAACAACCACGAGACAACGAGTTGGAAGGGTACAAGTCCCCTTATTAGTGAATAATAAAGCATAAAGATAAGCATGGGATCTCCCCCACGAGGCACCTCGTTTTTGATTACCAAGTCATGAGCTCGACTCGATCCCCTCAATGTTAATTATCATTGGGGAAGGTGTCTTGGTCGGGGGCAACCATTGAAGGAATTTCCCCACCAAAGTAGTGCTTAAGCCTATGTCCATTCACCTTGAAATTGGGACCATCATCTTGAGCTAGCTCAATGGTCCCATATGGAAACACTTGTGTAATGGTGAACGGACCCGACCAACGAGATTTCAATTTCCCGGAAAATATCTTAAGACGTGAGTTAAAAAGCAACACTTGATCACCAACGTTAAAAACCCGGTTTTTAATTTTTGAATCATGAAACTTTTTAGTCTTTTCTTTAAAAATTAATGAATTTTCATAAGCATTATCCCTTAATTCATCCAATTCATTCAATTGTATTTTCCGGTGATCTCCCGCGGTCTTCAAGTCAAAATTAGCATGCTTAAGGGCCCAATATGCCTTATGCTCCAATTCAATGGGCAAATGACAATTCTTCCCATAGACTAACTTATAAGGAGTGCAACCGATAGGTGTCTTATAAGCGGTCCTAAAGGCCCATAAAGCGTCATCGAGTTTGTCGGACCATGAAGCACGGTTTTCTCCAATCGACCTTTCTAAAATCCTCTTCAAAGCTCGGTTCGAAACCTCGACTTGCCCACTCGTTTGCGGGTGATAAGCCGTAGAAAGACGATGTGTAACCCCATATTTCTTTAGAACCTTTTCGAATTGGTCATTACAAAAATGGGTTCCACGAACGCTTATAATAGCACGAGGGGTTCCGAACCGAGAGAATAGTTGCTTCAAAAACTTCACTACCACACGAGCATCATTAGTAGGCAAAGCCTTAGCTTCCACCCACTTAGAAAGGTAGTCCACCGCGACGAGGATATATTTGTTGCCATGAGACGATGGGAACGGCCCCATAAAGTCTATTCCCCATATGTCGAAAATCTCACACACTTGAATTATATTTTGCGGCATTTCATCACGTTGAGACGATTTTCCTTGACGTTGGCACGAATCACACGACTTCACAAGTGCGTGTGCATCACGATAGATAGAAGGCCAAAAGAAACCGGCATCGAACACTTTCTTAGCCGTGAGATTAGCACCGTGGTGACCACCCGTGGGTCCCTCGTGACAAGCTCTAAGGATATTAGAAGCTTCGGTACCAAACACACAACGTCGAACGAGTTGATCCGCACAAATCCGAAAGAGATAAGGGTCGTCCCAAAAATAGAACTTGACGTCACGAAAGAATTTTCGTTTTTGTTGTGTCGTCATACCCTTGATTATGAAATTGCCCGCATGGTAATTTGCAATGTCGGCAAACCATGGGGTGGTGTCTTTAGATTTCACTACACCGAGAGTCTCAAGAGGAAATGTTTCGGTAATTTCCTTGTTCTCGAAAACATCTTTGTGAGGATCTTCTAGACGAGAGAGGTGATCGGCCGCTAGATTCTCGGCTCCTTTTTTGTCAAGCACGGTGACATCAAATTCTTGGAGGAGGAGCATCCAACGAAGTAATCTCGGCTTAGCATCTTGCTTAGCTAAGAGATACTTGATAGCCGAATGGTCGGTATACACAATGCTTTTAGTTAAGACGAGATAAGGTCGGAATTTCTCAAAAGCATAGACCACGGCAAGGAATTCCTTTTCCGTTGTGGTGTACTTTAATTGAGCCTCGGTCATCGTCTTACTAGCATAGTGGATAGGACGAAAATGCTTGTCATAACGTTGCCCTAAGACGGCCCCTATAGCATAATCACTTGCATCGCACATGATTTCAAAGGGTAATTCCCAATTAGGAGCAACAAGAATGGGAGCTTTGGTAAGTTTCCTTTTTAGAGTCTCGAAAGCCTTAACACAATCCTCATTAAAGTTAAAAGGAGCATCCTTCTCGAGAAGGTGTGTCATAGGACGAGAAATCTTCGAAAAGTCCTTGATGAAACGACGATAAAAGCCCGCGTGGCCTAGGAAACTACGAACTCCCTTAACGGTTTTGGGATGAGGTAACTTGGCGATGACGTCTACCTTAGCTTTATCGACCTCAATCCCCGCCTTCGACACCTTATGTCCTAAGACGATTCCTTGCTTACACATGAAATGACATTTCTCCCAATTAAGCACAAGATTGGTTTCTTCACAACGTTTTAACATTTGTTCGAGATTAAATAAACATGACGTGAACGAATTACCAAACACCGAGAAGTCATCCATAAACACTTCCATCGACTTCTCGATCATATCGTGAAAAATCGCCATCATACACCATTGAAACGTACCGGGTGCATTACAAAGTCCGAAAGGCATCCTACGATAAGCGAACGTTCCATAAGGACACGTAAACGTAGTCTTCTCTTGATCACGAGGGTCGATAGGGATTTGAAAGTAACCGGAAAAACCATCTAAAAAGCAATAGAATTCATTTCCCGCAAGTCGCTCCAACATTTGATCCATGAAGGGCAAAGGAAAGTGGTCTTTACGAGTGGCGTCATTTAACTTTCGGTAGTCAATACACACCCTCCAACCGGTCACAACACGAGTGGGAATTAACTCGTTGTTTTCATTAGGCACAACGGTCATTCCTCCCTTTTTAGGGACACAATGGATTGGGCTCACCCATGGGCTATCGGATATGGGATAAATCATTCCCGCGTCAAGGAGTTTAAGGACCTCCTTTTTAATGACATCGTGAATTTTGGGATTTACCCTTCTTTGACTTTGAATTGCGGGTTTGTAGTCCTCCTCCATTAAAATCTTGTGAGTACAAAATTTTGGGTCAATACCTTTAATGTAGGATATTTTCCACGCAATTGCCCCTTTGTGAGCCTTAAGAACTTTCAAGAGCTCGGTTTTTTCATCATTAGCAAGATCTTTTGCAATAATAACCGGCAACTTGTCATCACCTTCCAAGAATGCATATTCAAGGTGAGAAGGAAGATCTTTCAATTCAAGGATAGGCGGTTCCTCGATTGAAGATTTTGGTTCAACACTCATAACTCCCATCGGCGATAGAAATGGTGGAATAGAAATATCATCACTAATCAACACCTCATCTTCATTGTCGATTTCATTTGAAGTGAGATCGCCTCCTTGGAATGGAGTGAGATTTGGTGTGGAATTAGAAAGAATCGGATCCAAAATAGTGGGATTGCCACTTGACGAGCTATCGGAAAAACCTAACACTTCTTGTGAAAACTCATCGCAAACCACATCAATAATGTCAATGTGATTGATGGTAGCGATTGCATAAACATGAGAAGGTTTCGAGTTTTGAGTAGCGTTTATAACAAGTTCCTCTTCGTTGAATCTCAAAGTGATAGTTCTCGCATGAACATCGATAAGCGATCTCGAAGTATCTAAAAATGAACGACCTAAAATTAGAGGAACTTGAGGATCCGCGGGGATGTCGACTACTATAAAATCAACGGGATAGTAGAACTTCCCCACTTTTACGAAAACATCTTCGGCTATTCCACATGCCATAATCGTAGAATGATCGGCCATCTCGATGGACATGTTCGAAGGAATAAGAGCCGGAAGCGAAAGCGATTTCCAAATGGAAAATGGCATCAAATTAATGCTCGCACCAAGATCGGCCAAAGCGAGGCATTCTTTCATATCTTGTATGTCACAAGGAATGAGAAACTTTCCGGGATCACCAACTTTTTCCGGTATGCGGTTAAGATAAACCGAAGAACAATTAGCAAGCTTTGAAAGCTTTTCCTTATCGCTCATCATACTTTTAAAAGTGGAAGCGAAACGAGGCATATATAACAACGCGTCGGCTAAACTCACATCAAAATGCACTTGTTGAAACATCTTAATAAAAAGCTCGATTTGTTGTTTGTTACGTTCTTGCATTTTCTCTTTGTTTCGTCTCGAAGGGTAGGGTAAAGGTGGTGTGGGTAGGTCATTAGGCAACGGCCTTGGAAACTCGGGTTCCATAATTGGTATTGGTGTAACCGTAGGTGTGGTTTGAGCGGTACTTCGTGGGATTGTAAAGTGCTCCTTTTCGACCACCACCTCGGGTTCTTTCTCGATTTCCTTCTCCGTAGAAGTACTTGGACGAGAGATTGGTTCCTTGAAAGTTTTACCACTTCGTGTAGTAATAACCTTCATTTCTCCCTTCGGGTTTGCAATGGTATCACTAGGAAGACCACCCGAAGAAGAGGGCTTACACATGATTGCTTCAAACATCTTAGCCATTCGGTCCTCAAATTTTGATTGCCTAGCATCCGCTTTCAATAACTCTTGCTTAATCTCATGTTGTCCTAATTCCATCTTTTGTTGGTTTTGTTGAAGACGTTGGACATTTCCTTCCATTTTGTTTGCATGAGTTTTAAGTTCATTAGCAAGTTCATTTTTAAGCTCGTTTTTCAACTCGGACCTTAAGCTAATCATCTCACGTTGCATGTTATCAAATTTAGCATCATTTGCTTTTGCATAATCCAAAAATTCTCCTTGCAAATTTTTCGTGTGAGCATTTTGAAAACCTTGTGTAGTGTTTTGAAAATCACGGTTTTGGTTTTGATTAGAGATTTGTCCATTCCCACTTTGATAATTCCCTTTGTTGTAATTGCGTGTGTTGCCTTGGTAATTACCTTGGTTGTTGTTTCGATAATTGTTAACATTTTGGTTTGGTGGAGCTTGATTTTGGCGGGAACCTTGGCCGTTTTGGTTGTAAGTTCCCGTTGCTACATAAGCACTCGAAGTGTTACCATCCGCGGTAATGCACTCGGAAAGATCATGAGCTCCTCCACAAGATAAACAACTCTTAGCAACCGCTTTAACCGAAGCGGAATTGGAAGCTTCTTGAGCCTTCCAATGGGACATTAGATTAGCAAATCTATCAAAAAACCGATTTTCCTCATTAGCTTCATCATGTAAGGCATTAATGCTACGAGACGATTGTGATGACGATGACGAACCCATATTGGCAACACTCGGTGTGTTACGAGGGCTATAAACCTTAGATCGATTTTCAATGATTTGTAAAGCCTCATTTGTCGTCTTGCACAAAAAATTACCACCCGCGGCGGCATTCAAATAATCTCGTTCATGATCATTAAGCCCATTATAAAAGGTATCAATTTGATGCAATTCCGAAAAATCATGGTGAGGACATTCATGTAACATCTCTTTAAATCGTTCCCATGCCATTGAAAAACTTTCATTGTTTCGTTGCACAAATCGTGAAATCTCATTTTTTAAGTGTGTTGTTTTCGATGGTGGAAAAAACTTGTTCACAAATTTAGAAACGAGATCGGCCCATGTCAAAATCGAATTTGGCGGTTCTTTCTCGAGCCAAATTTTTGCGGGTCCATCCAACGAATATGGAAACAACATCATCTTAATGGCGTCATGCGGAACATCTTTGAATTTGCTAGTAGCGGTGAGACGGTTGAAATTCCTAATGTGGTAATGCGGGTTGTCTTTCTCGTGACCTCGAAATTTGTTTGCTTGTAGCATCGACATTAAACCCGTCTTAATCTCGAAATTCTCCGCAAGGATGGCGGGAATAACAATTGCCTCTCCAAAACCCTCGGTGGGTGCTTGTAGCAACTCCATCATAGTACGATTAGCCATTACGACTTCTTGTTCTACAATAGGTTCCACAATTGGAGGTTCTTCAACAATCAACGATCCTTGATTTGCTTGCTTTTGAAGACGTTTACGAGCTCGTTTTGCTTGATTACGAGTGATCATAAACATCACGAAGAATGGGAGGTGAGCAAAGAAGATTCTTTTTGGTTGTTTTGTGGATTTTCAATTTTTTTGTGTTTTTGATGATATTTAATTTTTTTGGATTTTGGTGTATCTTCGTAGACAACAATCTACAAAATCTCTCCTCGAATCAAACTCTTGATTAAAGAAGCCTCAAAGGAATGAAAACGATCACGTGGAGTGAACGCCTTCGAATGACTTTAGAACTTTGGTGAAAACCAAATTGTTCACGAGGGTTTAATCACAAAGAAAACCAAGCAAATATAGTATACGTATTAATACTTTGGGCGGCAAAACCCTCGATTAGCCTTCAAAATCAAAATACTCACAAGCAAGCGGGGAAACGAGGCGGCGCGAAGCACTTAAGAGCCTTTTTCCTTAGGGTATATTTTATAATACCCGCCTTATACCCACCTTATAGTTCGTATTTTTCAAAATCGAGTTTCACAAAAGTATTTATCTATTTTTGCCTTTTCTTTTTGTTTGAGATTCGAATACAATAATTAGGAGATCAAATCCCAATTAAGGTTGTGTTTTCACACTTTTGGAGATATTGTATTTTGATTGTGATACTTAATACAATATATTAATAATATTCACAAAGAAAAACCAAGAAAACCGATAATACGTGTTAAGGGAGTTCCACTTAACACAAATACTATTTATGGATAATATCAAAAACAAAATTTTCCAAATTAAAGCACAACACACCTCCCCGGCAGCGGCGCCAAAAATGATTGTAGTCTTTTACTACTCTTTAGGAAAAGAGCGTAAATAGCGGTAAGTATCGAGTGATGATTTTAGGAAAAATCAACACTAATGACCCAATCACTTAAAAGAGAGAAGAGATTCGTTTCCCAAGGAGGTATGGTGTTGTGAATTAACTTGTATGTATTTGAGATTAATATTGAGAAGAATGGGGATGAGAAGATGAAAGACGGATACGTTAAAATTAAACTACGACGAAAACGTAAAGCCGTGAAAAAACTACCCAAATTAAAAATTTATTAAAACCAAAAACAAAATATCAAAAAGGCTAAAAACAAGTCTTTAAATAATATAAACAAAGATAAAAATCCAACAAAGATATTTTAAAACCTTTTATTAATTAAATAATTAATTTTAAATGCTAATTAAAGCCCTAAAATTAAATTTAACTAATTCAAATGTCTAAAATATGATTTTATTGAATAATCACTTAACTTATATTATTAGAAGACTAAAAAGTAATTTTCTAAAAATTAAAAGCTATTAAAACTATTTTTAAAACTCTAAAAATGATTGAAAATGATTAAAACCTAATTAAACTTAAAATAATTATAAAAATAAATCTAAAAGTTATAAAAATATTCTAAAAATGGAAAAGGTCCTAATTAATGATAAAGATCCTAAGAAAAATGGAAAAGAAAGAAAAATAAAATTTTGAAATTTTAATATTAAAATAATATTAAAATATTGCTAAAAATAAAAAGTTTCTAAAATTTAAAATAAAAATTTTCTAAAAATCCTAAATAATATAACTAAGAGAAAAACACTAATTAGAGCTTCTAAACCTTTTTTTAATAATTTTATAAAAATCTTTAAAGTTTATAAAAAACCTTAAAATAATATAAAATTAAAAATTAAAGTTTATAAAACCAAAATAAGATGTAAACCTCAAAAATATATTTAAAAAGCTAAAAACTATTTTTCCTAAAAATTTAAAATCTTTTTGGTATTTTTTATTGAATTAATAAAAAACGTCTATTAATTAAATTCTAATAAATAAACTATTAATGGGAAAATTATAAAAAGTAGCTAGAAAAATCTACTAACTTAATAAGGTTCTAGGAAAAATGAAATAAGCAAAAATGAAAAGCAAATAAGCTGGAAATATGATAAATAAGCCACGGCTTTAAATAATAAGCTAGAAATCAAATGACCTTAAGTAAAAAACATTTCCCTTCTATACACAAGATAAATGCTAGGACACTGGTAAGAGCCTTGAACCCTCCAACGAGAGGTCAGGGGTTCGAAGCCAGGCTAGTGGATTTTTTTGCTATTTATTATTTTTTTTATTTTTTTTTCTTTTTCTTTCCAACTGGTGACTCTGATAAGCTTGAAAACTTAGTCCAATTCCTTTTTGACACTGATTTAACCAAAATCAAAAGAAAAACGTGGCCTGGTTTGCTTCTTGTGGACTGATGAACACACAAGTGTGAGTGCACACTTGTGCACACTTTTTAGCCAAGAGGGCTTGACTATATGCTTTGTTGGTGTTGCTTATTTGGTACAAGGGGCACTCTTGTGCTCTTTTGAGCACAAGAAGTCAAGCAATTAGCACAAACAGGCAACTAGCACATAAAATAAGCAAATCAAAACACCCACAGACCTATGCTATGTTGCTGTGATGTATAGAGCAGATCAGTGGACTCTTAGGCAAAATTCTAGCAATCTATTGACATTCAAAAGCCAAGTTTAAACACACAAACTCACAAACATAAGCACAATCAATAACAACAACTCTTAATCCTTAAACCTAACAAGATTATAAGATCTAAGCACCAAAATTTGACCAAAAACAAGCAGATTGTGAACTAGCAGATTTCTAGCTACTCTACTTCACTTTTTATCACTTGAACTAGCTCAAACTTTGATCCAAATTAAACTACAACTAGCTAGCAACCTATCTTAATCTATATCAATAGCTCTAACACCTTTAAAAAGACACAACCAAGATTATCACCCTGCTAAAACCCTTTGCCAAACACTCTTTTAAAATTTTTCAAAACGTTTTAACAAGCTAAATCCTTTCAAAACTTTTTCAAACTGATCAAAGTATCATCAAACATGCATACTATCATCACATAAGCACAAATCCAACAGCTTAACATCTTAAACACAGAATCAAACAAAGAGCATGCAACCTTGCTATTTTCTGAACTTTTAACTAGGTAAAGAGATTTTACCTTAGGACCCTTACATCCAAGGGTCCTAGTGGTTGCTACACCACCTCCCTACCAGCTGGGGCTGGTGCAGACCCTTTATCAACAGCTCTTGACACCTGCTTGAAGAAAATCAAAGAAGAAAGACAAAATAGCAAGCAATATATCAATCTGTTTATTTTCTTTCTTTCTTAACTTCTTCCAAAACCTTAACAAACCTCTTAAACACGTTTTAAAACACCTATATCACTAATTAAACCAAACTTCTTAACATCCAAACATGTGAAACAGATTTTTATCAAAATTACTCAAATTTCAGAAACTTTGAACAATTTTTGAAACTCAACATCAATGAACCAAAATAAACTTGGAACTCAGAATCAAGCATAAACCCAACACACAACTTTTTATAAACTAAAAAGGAATTACAATTGAATTTTTCAAATACCAAACTTTTATTTCATAAAAAAGGGATTACAAGGATTTTATGCTTAAAACTGGAACAAGGATCACCCACAGGTTGGGGTCTCTTATATAGGACTCTAATGAACAATCTAGAACGAAAAATACAAACCCTAATCCTAAGAAATTCTCTAAAATACCCTTTACACGTTTTGAGTGTGAATTGTCCAAATTTTGATCTTGGCCGTTTGTTTTTGCTTTGAGAGTAAGCTAATAACCTTAGCCTTTGATTTGGGACACGTCATGATGCTTGGGGACTAAGGAATGATGTGATTGGTGGATTGGGGAATTGGGGGTGGGGACCACACGCGTGGGATGAAGGTTTTTAGGAGTGGGTTTGGTTTCTGAGTGTGTGAATTACTCGTGTGTACAAGTAATTAGGTTTTACCCAAGTAAAAGTGAAGGTGAAACCTGGGCTGTAAAAATGATGTACAGTACTTGTTTAGATCCGATTTTGGGGGAATAGTGGGTGTTTGGCGCAATTTGAGGTTTAAATGTTTGAACTTGGCACAAATGGTCCTTATCTTTTGGAAATTCTGGCATATAAGGTTTTTAGCCCTAAAATCGTTTCTCCTTTGTTAATATCTTTCACATCTTTGCATTTTTGGCACATACTTTTGGCAAAAGTGTAACAAGGATGATTTTTGCCATTTTGAGTATTTTCAAGGACTGATCTTGGACTTCTTTGATCTTCAAAGGTCTTCCTTATAACTTTGACTTCATGAGGGACCATAATTGGCAATTTGAATTTGTTGAGGGACTATTCTTGCCATTTCTTCAAAGTTGAAGGACCTTTTTGCAATTTTGACAAACTTAAGGGACCAAACTTGTAATTATTAATATACAAGGGTTTTAAGTGTCATTTCTTCATAGAATGAGGATCAATCTTGTTTGTCTTCAAGTCTTCAAGGGTATTTGTTGAAAATTCCATGATTAGGGCCCGGTTCTTTGTACGGCTTCGTTTCTCGTGTCCGTTTTTCCTTGTATCTTGTGATCTTTTGTCTTTTTCACGATATCCATACCTAAAATACACAAGTAAACAAACACAAGCATATATATGGTATTTTATGACATTTTTATGCATTTAAAGCCCGAAAAGAACGATGAGATCATGTATAAATGCCATCTCATCAATGAGATAAACTTATAATTTTTCAATATTTTCATGATTGATTTTTGAAAATACTTGCCTATTTTTGGGCCTATCACATGCATTTTCTTCTCCTATAAATTTGGCTCCTATTTTAAACAGGGTATCTATAATTCTTGTCTAACTCAATTTTCTCTTATCAACTTCATCTTCTTCACTTAAATTTAACAGCTTTCATCAATGGCACCAAAGTTTAGACCATCAGAATTGGAATTGGGGTTCAGATCTCAACACAACATGATTGCGTATCTTGAAGCTGGTGATACTCTGTTTCCCCAATACACACAAATGGTGGCGTATTTGAACGCATCCCAATTAAGGTATGCTCTTTCTCATGCACCACTCATTCCAGTCACACATATTAAGCAGTTTTGGAACACTGTCAGTTCCTCAACAGTTAATAGAGTGACCACATTGACTTCTATTGTTCATGGGAGACCTTGGGTGGTTACTGAGGCTTTGGTACGCCAAGCCTTGTGTAAAACCCGCATGCTTTTACCATGAATAGTGCCCTTAAGATCGTACGTCCTAGATTAAAACTTACCCTATTTAGTATTGATCACATTCATGTGCTAATAATCAAGCAGGTGCATACGTGTATGACATGATAAGTATCGATTACGTACGAACTCATGATAAACAGTTAATAGATATTTCACGTGAACATAACTAAATCATGATCACCATTTTAAAACACGAACTAAAATAATTACGTAATACATATAATATAATTACGAGCATTAAGAATACGATAAACTACATGATAAAATAAACAGAAACACTTTAAACACGAACACGTTTAACCACGAACGAACACGAAACATCGGGACACGAGAAAAGGTACGGGTACCCCATGTGGGGCCCCATACCCACGACACACTAACCAAAATGGGCTTAGCCCATTGACTTTTACAAGAAAGGGGGGGGGGGGGTTATGGTAAATATGCTTTTCATTTTTACATTTCAAGCAAAATAACATTTAACCTAAAAAGTTTCTCTCCTCCTCCTTGCCCTCTCTTTGTGCCGCCACCTTAAGGACCACCATAGGTGGTTGTTGATTGATTTTGATCTTGAAAATCATTGCTATAAACCGTGTTTGTTCATCCTCTTTCAAGCTATGTATTGGTATATCATTCTAAACCTTTCTTTTTAATTCTTTTAAATCTTTGATTATTTTCATGAACATGTTATTAGTATTCTTATTAAAACATGATAATTAAACATTGATCTAACATGTTTTGGGGTAAATTAAAATCAAAGGATGATATAAGAGGGTGTTTGTTTTGGCCGCCTAGTATAACCAACCCGAGGGGGGGGGGGGGGTTCGGTTTGCTTTTAGCCGCCACCAACAAGACCATTTTGGTCTTGGTTGGTGCATGTGGGACCCACGGCAGCAAGGGGACACAAGTACCCCGAGTTGTTGGGTCAAAAGTTGATGAGTCAAACACTATGGAAACAAGAAGGACCAAATAGGACATTATCACTGCTAGAATTCCCACTGCTGGAGTTCCCCCTGCTGGAGCCCCTGCTAGAGTACTATCCCCTGCTGGAGTTCCCCCTGCTGGAGTACTATCCCCTGCTAGAGCAAGTTCCCCCTGCTGGAGTACTTGCCCCTGCTAGTGTACTTCCCACTGCTAGTGATAAGTATGAAGATTTGGTCAACACAGGATAAGAATGAATAAGTCAGTTTTGATTTAGTCATTAATACTTTATTTAGTTTCCATGTATCCCTGGGTTCCTTAAGTTATAAAAGGAACCACCAGGCATAGGTTTTATTTACTACTTCCTACTACACAAATGTAACCTACTGCTTGTTTGATCTCTAGGTGTGGGATTCAATGTACACACACCTAGAGTAGTTTGTGTTAATCATTTAATACAAACTCTCTTTAGGAATCTTTCATCTTTGTCAAACATCTTGTTCATGATCATTGTTCTTATTCCGCTATGTTATCATATGAATGATGATCAACCTAGATAAAACGGTTTTTACTGTTTGAGTCTAACGATCTTGGATTCAACATGTGGTATCAGAGCGGGTGGCTCGATATCTAGGAGAATCAAGATGTTTTTCATGTTCGTGTTGTTGCTGTGAAGATCTAGGGTTTATGTTAAAACCCGAATTAATTAATTAATTAATTAATTATTGAAGCTGTAATGTTTGGCGATCGTAACTTCTGATTTCCAAATCTCACGTGGCCCCTACACCTCACGTTGAATATTAATCATGGTCTGTATGTCATGAGGTGAGAATAAAAGAGATAGGAAGTTATCGTGTATAGACGTGGCAAGAATTATCATATGTGTATGTTTTGGTTCTATGTACATGGAATTAAAATATATTCGCTTTATTAGTGGTCCCATGAAACATGATTTACCAATTTAAGCTTGGTAAATAGGATAGGACCTACTTGTTCACGTGGGTTTAAAGAAGGGGACAAATGTCTTGTGTGAAGAACGTGTCAAAAGAAACGGGGGCAGCCAGTCACGAATGGAATTGCTATTTGCTATTATTATTCTACAAAGGAGTCAAGGCCAAATTCCATTGGTTCTTGGTATTCTAAAAAGGCTGCTAAAGTGTAATGTCACGTACAAGGTTAGATAAAGACGTCACTGTCCGTATGGGATATAGCAGATGTGGTGGAGGTGTCTGCACCAAACCGTGATGCATTTTTGTCAAAGAACTGAAACTGGGTCACAGGTATAACAGAAGAATGACTTGATAACAGCAGGTATATTTTTCACAGTAGGGTCATTTTTTAATTGTCTTTGTTTTTGCTATTTATTCTACTGTTATAAATTCATTCCCACTTTATGGGTTTGGCACAGTTAATAACAAAAACAGTGGCATTAAAAGTTCCCCCTGCTTGTGAAAAAAGTTTCCCCTGCTTTTATTAAAAGTTACCCCTGCTACGATCCCCCTGCCTTCAATCAATCCCCCTGCTTTCATTAATAGATTCCCACTGTTTTTGAAAGTTCCCCCTGCTGTCAGATATGATTTTTTTTTTGGGACAGCGGTGTTTTGGAGTTTGGTATATTCACAGCAACTGGTCTTAAAGGTATAAAGGCTTCATTTTAATTTTATTGATTACGAAGAAAGGTTCTTATTATTTATTTGAAGACGAAGTAGATTTTCGCGGGTATGTGTTTTATGCTTAAACACCTAGTGACAAAGTGATACAAAGATCTAGGAATGTGTGATTTTTCTTATGGTACTCTATGCACATATTTCCTATCACTTGAAGGAGTTACATTATTGTGCTCAGTGTCTCATGTTCATGAAAAATGAGGATTTAGTATATTCCCCTCTCTGTCACGTGGTTAGTACAAGATATGAAATGCAAGTTTGGGTTATTCTTCTTCATCATCAAGTAAGTTATAATCAATTTTCTTCATATGTAACCATTACATAAAGCCTACAGAATTTGAAGATTCAAGATGCTTGACAAAAGTCGTTCTTATTTGTTCTATTCAACCATAATGAAGTTGTTCTTCAAAGTTACTACTGGTTGGGTACGTATACTATTAGTCATTAAAAGATGGCACTACATGCTAATTTCTGGTGCTGCTCTCATCATGGATGGTACTACATAGTATTTGTTTCTACAAGTGGTTAGTTCTTTGTTTGCTTCTTATGGTTGATACATCTACTTTTGGTCAAAATAAATGGTTAGCACACTTTAAGGGGAAGCTCATTTGTTCAAGTGTTAATCATTTTACATATGACATTGAAGTGAAGGTTTTCGCTACTGCTTATTGGTATTACTACAACTAATGTGGGTATCTACTGCTCAAAATCATTTTTATTAGGATCTATGCCCTATGTGCTTCATGGAGGGTATTTTGAAAAGTATAAACTTGGGTTTGATGTATGATATTGGTTAGTAGTAGTTGAAAATCAAGGTTGTTCACATAGAAGACCCCTATTTGATCATGTCAAAAAGGGGAAGTTGTCTACAAAGAATGTTCAGCCTGTTGATCTTTGGTGTTGTATGTTTAAGGGGAAGTGTTTTGACATCATCAACTAGGGGAAGATTGTTGGGTCAAAAGTTGATGAGTCAAACACTATGGAAACAAGAAGGACCAAATAGGACATTATCACTGCTAGAATTCCCACTGCTGGAGTTCCCCCTGCTGGAGCCCCTGCTAGAGTACTATCCCCTGCTGGAGTTCCCCCTGCTGGAGTACTATCCCCTGCTAGAGCAAGTTCCCCCTGCTGGAGTACTTGCCCCTGCTAGTGTACTTCCCACTGCTAGTGATAAGTATGAAGATTTGGTCAACACAGGATAAGAATGAATAAGTCAGTTTTGATTTAGTCATTAATACTTTATTTAGTTTCCATGTATCCCTGGGTTCCTTAAGTTATAAAAGGAACCACCAGGCATAGGTTTTATTTACTACTTCCTACTACACAAATGTAACCTACTGCTTGTTTGATCTCTAGGTGTGGGATTCAATGTACACACACCTAGAGTAGTTTGTGTTAATCATTTAATACAAACTCTCTTTGGGAATCTTTCATCTTTGTCAAACATCTTGTTCATGATCATTGTTCTTATTCCGCTATGTTATCATATGAATGATGATCAACCTAGATAAAACGGTTTTTACTGTTTGAGTCTAACGATCTTGGATTCAACACGAGTTGGCTCGGGGTACGGTGTCGAGTTCATGCCCGATTCATGGTTCGTTGGTTAAATCATGATTTATGCTACATGTTAAAATTTATGAATTATGAACTTAGGATATAAATTAATTAATAACATGAGATATTAATTAAACCATGACTTAGGTTATTTTTAATTATTAATTTAGCATGATATTAATTTAACCTAAGTATTTTTATGTTATGAGTTATAATTAATTAATTATTTAAAACATGCCTATAATTAATTAATTCAGACATGACTTAGTTTATGTTATTAATACATAATAATAGCACATTTTAACCTAAGTAATTTATTCCATTTTAATTAAAACATGTTATACTTTAATTAAAATGCTTAACCTATAGTTTAATTAAAATACATGAAATAATAATTAAACTATACACTATATAATATGACTTAAGAAAATAAGCTTATAAACACTTAGACTTATATGTTAGCTTATGTAACCAGCTTAATTCTAATTATGGAAACTTCTATTTATAGAAACTTAATTAAATAAGGCAACTAATCTATTAATGGAAATCTTCTATATATGGAAATCTATCTATTTCAGGCAGCTAATCTAATCATGGAAACCTTCTATATATGGAAACTTATTTAATTAAGGCAGCTGATCTATTTTTGGAAACTTTCTATTTTTAGAAACTAATCTATTTTAAGCAGTAAATTCTATTTTAGGAAACTTTCTATTTTTGGAAACTTTCTATTTTTGGAAACTTTCTATTTTTGGAAACTTTCTATTTTTGGTAACTTTCTATTTTTGGAAACTTTCTATTTTTGGAAACTTTCTATTTTTGGAAACTTTCTATTTTTGGAAACCTGCTATTTTTGGAAAGTTGCTTATTATTACACAGTAAGTATAATAATACATGAAATACTAGTAATACTTAATCAGATTAATCAGAATACAAGATAAACACAGTTTAAGGCTTTAAACAGTAAACCATGACCTAAAACATATAAAGTAAGCTAAGATGAGACATAAAACCCAGTACGTAATCAGTGATTCGATACTTATACACGTGTGTATTCATGTAGCGTTAGTGATCCAGAAGTAGGAGTCTTTCTTCCGTTCATTCACTGGACTTGAGGTACGGATTCCCGTCCTTTCAGTATGGACATTCTTTCCTTATTAGGATTTCCCCGTATGTAGCAAACTGTTTTCCCCAGTATTTGTTTTATTGTTTTGAACTGCTTATTTTTAATTAGCATAATCTATAGCCATATACAAGCATGACCAGTTTCACCTAGTTATGGAGGTACCATAACCATAACATTGGAGGCACCAATGTTATGACTTCCCCACGGCGGAGTGATTGCTCGTGGCGTCCCTTTCAGTTTTGGCCATATTATTATATCATGTGGGGCGTATGGGTGCATCCTAGTTACATGTTTTATTCAGTATTTCATGGTGAATGTGGTGTGTGCCTTGCATCCTTCACAAGGAGTTGATCCCTCCTACCCAAACCAGTATACTAATTAGAGGCATCCCCTCTAATCAGCATGATGAGGTCACCCCTCCAAGTATTCATGCACGTGACCTTTTCATGACCTATATGGGCTATGGTATATTTATGTTAAAACAGTTTTCATAAGATAAACATAAGGCTTTTCAAACTATAAAACCAGTGTTCTCAATACTTAACCAGTTTACTCAGAACTTAGTCTTCCGCTGTTATAGGTTACATGCTTATCCTATTTCATGCTATATTGTATATCCGTGCACTGAGCGTTTTGCTCAGCCGTTACTTTCCTTTCCATGTCCCAAAACGGAAGGTACCCAAGACTCGAGCATTTGGAGGACATGCATAGGATGGAAGCTGCCATAGACTTCTTCTCCTGTTTACTTCATATATTTATGCTTGTTTAGTCTTTCATTCAGTTCATTTACTTTGTTATGTTTTGGGCTTATGTTTGGGAACCGATGTTTGATTCCGGTTTTCCCTATGGTCATGTATGTTTTACTACATATTACCTTGCATGCTTTGATGACACGCCATAATTACGCGTGACATTCCATTTATCAAAATGGGGTGTTACAATTATGGTATCAGAGACAAGGCTTCGACCTGTAGGCTCTAAAACTCGATCTGTGACTAGTGGGTAGTCACCAGGAGCTTCCTAAGCCAACGTTTGTTATCCCACGTATTGACGTTTTTCAGCACCTTGTTGTTTTAACCATGATGTTTTCACCAGAATCGTTTTACCAATATGGAATGAACAACCGTCATCCATATTTAGTTATGTGTCAGTGTCTATGCATGATGTTCCTAGTGAACTGTGGTTATGTGAACTGAACCCCAGTAGTTCATAATTTTCACATAAAATTTTTTCTGTTAAGTTTTGACAATGACTTTTAATTATTTATGTTTCATGCATTCATGAATTTATATCATATGTCATCTATTGCAGGAATTTTGACTAAGTAATGGTTGGTACAGGACTGGCCCTATTTAGTCGCATGTGCTTTTATCGAAACTTTTAACTTTGGGACCAACCCATAGGCGTCCCCTCGCCATGTCTTTTGTTTTGGAACCGACCCATAGGCGTTCCCTCGCACATATAAAGGTTTTATAAACTACATTACGCATTCATGCACTGTTTTTCATGCATAAAATTTTTCTCATGATTTAAATTGGCATAAATTTTTTTTTCATGTCCCCTCATAAGTTATTATGTTTTTATGTCAAGTATGTTTTCATACTGTCATGTTTAACTTCAGTTTCATGCTGGTTATGTTATACACTTCTTCGTGATAGATGGTTTCATGTTTCTTCATGATAATTCCGTCTTCATGTTGATTATGTTTTACGCCTCTTTTGTCATTTACGTTGTTCTGCAAGACATTGTTTGATTTCATTGAATCATGCTTTCATGATAGTCATGGTTGGTTTTCATTGATCATGCTGTCAGGCAAATCATCGTTGAATTTTGTGTAACCACACTTTAACGTTTCCGTTATAACTAGAATGATGTCTATGCTAATGCTGCCAGGTTATCATGATGGTTTTCCTAACCGTTTAACCGGTATACTTTCCTTAAATCATGACAAATGATCGACCCCATACCGATCATTTCATGTGCATTCCACGTGTACTCCATGTACCGTATTCCATGTGTATTACATGTACCTTAATCCATGTGTATTCCACTTGTAATACTTCGCGAGTATTCGCTAGTCGATTCTGAATCACCTCAGGCGTATTTTGAAATTGCTGATATTCTACAAGATTGCTGATGCCGCTCATAACTGGGAGATGTTACTAAAGGTGGATGCTGTTGACGTTCGGAGACGCTACGAGATGCAGACGCTGTTCACAACCTGGAGATCTTACAAGACAAAGACAAAGGCGTCGGAGCAAAGCAATTGGACGAGAAGATGCTTCACCATCAGACGATTTCCATCAATCATTGTCCCTAATTCTTAGTTACATGTCACACGTCATTCGGCTGTCATTTCAGCCATATGAGTGCAAACCGGTACCAGCCGGCCACTCAGCTGAATAATTACATGAATCACGGTCATGAGAATGACCATCATGGAACTGACAGACAGGACGATAGTAACCACTACTATGACAACAACTATCCTAGAAATCGCATCCGAAACTCTGGCCACGGACGTGATCAGAAATACAAGGATTTGTAGTCCAACCGATCCGCCAATTCTGGCATAATAAACTTATATTGTGGTCATATTTGTTTCACATCTCGAGACACATGTCTCACGTATACTTTCTGAAGACACATGTCAAGACACCAGTCAAGACATATGTCATGCTTATAGCTCCAAGAAACGAGTCAAGACACATGACTCACGTCCAACTATGGAACATTTCTAAGAAATTCAGGGTACCCTCCAAGGGTATATCTATTTTGTTGTGCCATGTATTAATCAGGCCACAAGAATTTCAATACCATTATCGGCGCATCAGTGAGAACTGTCACGTTGCCGATGTCACTTTCATTTCTTTCACCATAGTTCATATATTCATGACCATGAAGGACGCCTTTCGTATCCCCACGCATACGAAGGTTTTCCTTCAGATTAATGATGAGATCCAAGCTGCTAACACATTTCCTAGGACAGACACGAGATGAATTTTATCCTAATTATGGACTATGAACAGCACACCTTGCTACGATTCATAATTATGTACAGTAGTGTTCAGGCCCCTGAATACATTCAGCTTGATTTTCCATCAGGAAAATCCGTACAAATTATCTACGCTTACAAGCAGGTTCGTTGTTAGCCATGGTCGCTAAAATTTTCTAGCTGTCAGTAAGACACGACTACTTAAGTCCTTTTACGCATAGCCAGTTGATTATTCCAAAATCTTCCTATACATTCCAGAAGAACCTACAAGGAGAAGAACGGTACCATGAGATTATGTGTCGACTACCGTCGACTTAAACAAATCACCATTCATGACCATTATTCTCCTCCACGTATTGACAACATGTCCAATCGACCTTATAGTGTTAATCACTTTTCCAAGATCGAATTCATGATCATGCTACCAACAGTGACGAGTGAAAGAGCAGGATATGTACATGACTGCTATTCGTATACGACTCAGTCATGCTAGATTTATGATTTTGAATTAGTCTCATCAATGCTCTAACGACAGTATAAGAATGAGTTTCCATGAACTCATAGCAAATTCATCAGTGTTTTCATTCAGGATAACCTGATTTCCTATAAGCCCAGAGAAGAACAGGAGGCCAATATCTGCACTATGTTGCAAATTCTATGACAAGAGAAATTTTACCCTAGAAAATTTTCCAATATCAATTCTGTTTGATTACAGAGACATGCTGAATCACATGGGTTTCTACGGTTAATCTTACCATGACTCAGCTTATGCGTAAAGGAGAGAACCCTACACTACATAAGGTGTTCTATAAAATCCTACGCTAGGAGAAGTCTAGATTCAGAGACTCAGAGTTTCACAATCTTCTATGTATCAAGTTTCTTCGAAGCAGGATACAGTTACGTTCATATCTTCATACCTGTTATACAGACAGGCTAAGATAGGACACCAACAGACTGGGATGTTTTTATCATCTGAAATTGTGAATTGAAATGGGACAAGATCTCTATGGGGTTGGTTACCAGATTAACGCAAACTCAGAAGAAGCATGATGCTATCTGGGTTATTGCAAACAGTTTGATCAAGTCTGTAGAATCCATACATCCGCAAGGATTGCAGAACCAACAAAGTGATCGGACATGTTCCAGCCAAGGCTCATCCGACCACTGGGTAATCCCTCAGCTATCGGGTCAGACAAAGATTCGTAATTGTACTCCTAACTTACTTCACGTCTTCATTCTAATTCCACGACTTGCTTTCGCGCTCTCATTCATGACACTATTCACGTTCATGATCGTATTTTGGCTTATGATTTTATGTTCATTTCTTTTCTCATTCTAGGAAGTTTGCAAGAACTTGAGAGACCAGACCCAAGTTTAGTATAACTCTCCATCATCAGATACACGTTTCACGTCATATTCCACGTCTCACATTGTAGCGTTTGGCGTTACCACCATTATATTCTATGATCACGATATGTCTCACATGTCATGTTCATTCCACTTTCCTCATATCATGATCAAGATATGTTACACGTATCATGGATCACGACATGTTTACTCATACTACACTCGCCATATCTCCACGTAGCACGTTCAAAATTTTTCACGCATCACGTTCAAAATTTTTCACGTACTACGTTTCTTTATGTCTCGCGCATCATTTCTAATTATCAGTTAAGTCAGATTGTCTTGCATCGTAACGTTTCAGTTACCCTAGCACGTTAACTCTTATTTTCCTCGATCCAATTTAGGGGATCTACCTTACGTTGATAACCAAGAATTTCTTCGTATTCCAAGTCAAGGTTAGGAGGACCAAGATTTATCATTTGTGTCAAGATCTTCTGAAGGAACCGTTCCAAGAGGGAGGCCACTTGGAAACGGACAAGTTCATCCGGACTTTTATCCGTTTTCTCACATCAACTAAATATGTCCTTTCAGTCACGTCACGTTCCATGTCCTTTCAAGACATGTCACGTTCCACGTTCCCTTCTACCATGTCACCTTCATTTCCGTTATTTTGCATACCTTTCCAGTTTGATTCGGGTATGTTTCGCTTCCAGTTACTTTATCTATAATTCGGGGACGAATTATTCTTTTTATGGGGGAAGAATTTTAAAACCCGCATGCTTTTACCATGAATAGTGCCCTTAAGATCGTACGTCCTAGATTAAAACTTACCCTATTTAGTATTGATCACATTCATGTGCTAATAATCAAGCAGGTGCATACGTGTATGACATGATAAGTATCGATTACGTACGAACTCATGATAAACAGTTAATAGATATTTCACGTGAACATAATTAAATCATGATCACCATTTTAAAACACGAACTAAAATAATTACATAAATACATATAATATAATTACGAGCGTTAAGAATACGATAAACTACATGATAAAATAAACAGAAACACTTTAAACACGAACACGTTTAACCACGAACGAACACGAAACATCGAGACACGAGAAAAGGTACGGGTACCCCATGTGGGGCCCCATACCCACGGCACACTAACCAAAATGGGCTTAGCCCATTGACTTTTACAAGAAAGGGGGGGGGGGGGGGGGTTATGGTAAATATGCTTTTCATTTTTACATTTCAAGCAAAATAACATTTAACCTAAAAAGTTTCTCTCCTCCTCCTTGCCCTCTCTTTGTTCCGCCACCTTAAGGACCACCATAGGTGGTTGTTGATTGATTTTGATCTTGAAAATCATTGCTATAAACCGTGTTTGTTCATCCTCTTTCAAGCTATGTATTGGTATATCATTCTAAACCTTTCTTTTTAATTCTTTTAAATCTTTGATTATTTTCATGAACATGTTATTAGTATTCTTATTAAAACATGATAATTAAACATTGATCTAACATGTTTTGGGGTAAATTAAAATCAAAGGATGATATAAGAGGGTGTTTGTTTTGGCCGCCTAGTATAACCAACCCGAGGGAGGGGGGTTCGGTTTGCTTTTAGCCGCAACCACCAAGACCATTTTGGTCTTGGTTGGTGCATGTGGGACCCACGGCAGCAAGGGGACACAAGTACCCCGAGTTGGCTCGGGG